>CM027123.1:7041496-7541689 GCA_015476505.1 Urochloa ruziziensis | reverse complement strand
GTAGATCATGGATCGAATCTTGTTAAGTCAGTATTTATGTGAACTACTGTAAACATGCATTCATATATGTTTGTTATGGGTTAGGTACTCTGCAAATCGTATCCATCAGAGTTTATCTCCTACTTTCACTACTGTCGTTCACTGCTGTTTGAGGACAAGCCTGATTATTCTTACCTGAAAAGACTATTCCGTGATCTCTTTATCCGGGAGGGTACGGTTTTTGAAATAATCTCTTCCCTTGTGCTTTGTTCCTTTTGTCGTTTCCTATTTCTAATGGTTTTACTAATGCAGGGTACCAGTTTGATTATTGTTTGACTGGACCATTTTAAAATATCCCCAGATAGGCTCCAACCCCGGGATGAGGGTATGCAATCGTCTCTTGTTTCTGTTTGACACACTGCGTATAGTTTATTGGACTTACCCAATCAACTTCGTCATTGTTCAGGAGCAAGTGAAAGAACTAG
This sequence comes from Urochloa ruziziensis, assembly GCA_015476505.1. Lineage (NCBI taxonomy): Eukaryota > Viridiplantae > Streptophyta > Magnoliopsida > Poales > Poaceae > Urochloa > Urochloa ruziziensis. The sequence continues at coordinate 7,541,225 of CM027123.1, read as the reverse complement.
TGGAGCTGCTGGACCTTCTGTGGATAAGATTGAGAAAGTCCCAGGTTTGTGTTCTGCTCTGGAAGTTGTGTACAAAGCTATGATACAACCAGACATCTGAACAGTAAGCACCCTTCTGAGCAGCGAAGCGTCTGGCCGGAGGAATCCTTCTGGTTCTATGAATCAGAGTGACAATTATGCACAGCGGCCACGCGAGACCGTATCTATGTCACTGAAGGAAATTGTAAGTTAAACTTTCCCTTGACCTCATGCATGCTCTATGAACTTCAGGGTACCAGTCACGGTCATATGTATCATGAAGGTTAACCATGCACGACCCATTTTTTCTCAGATGCATAGCACAGACCGATCTGGGGAAAGGACTGTGGAGAGACCTCGGACATCCTCTCGTACAGGCAGCGCATCACGGAGAGCTATTGCATCAAGCAGCAGGCCAGGCTCATCTGTGGAACCAAGTGAGCAGCCATATAACCGGACAAGCAGGTTGTTCTCTAGCAACAGCGGCAGTCGTCCATCTAGCACCCAGAGAGTTAACCCGTCACCAGGCGAGTCAAGGGCCACCTCCCTTTCACGGGCAGCAGTTGCGAGGGGCTCCCGTGATGAGCCGCTCCACCGCAGCCTGGAACTTCTGTCCCTTGGTGGTGGTAAAAGGAAATAGTGGGAAGAAACAAAGCGGCATCTGTGAGGCGGAAAGGGAAGAATGCTCTGTTTGCGACTCTGTAAATGACAGGATATCACCTCCTATTTGTCAACAGTTCCCCTGGGGCATCCCATAATTTCGTAGTGCCCCGGCCTGTTGTATCATTGCTTCATAGATAGCAATAATTTGTTGTTAATGTGTGTGTGGCTGTTGCGTTAGGGCCAAGTCCTAGCCTTGTTATGATTAATTTAGGGGTGGTCAAGATTCACATATTTATGTTTCTTCACCCTTTGCTGGACTTGGCGACTTTTCGTCCCGAGACAAGTGCTCGTGCATTTCCCTGTTGAACTCTGAATTTTCTCATATTCAACAGAAGTTGATGAAAGGGATTTCTTGTATGAACTTATTGAACTGCTCTCTTTGTTACATGTTGCAGTGCCATTCATGATGGACGCTATTCTTTTACTGGCTACAAGCATATCTTGAGAGTCCGAGTGACGTGCCATGAGTACCTTCTGACGTTCGCCGCCGGCGATCTTTGCACGGTTTCTGGTATGCCGTGTGCGTAGTGTGTCGCTAAATCTCTCATCTCTGGTTTCCTCGTCCGTCGCCCCCGGGCAGGCCACATGAAAGGGCCTCCACACTCTCTGGCCCACATAGGCTAGAGATAGTGGGCCGTGGACTTGTAAGCCTGTAAGGCCTGTGAAGCCCATGAAGCCCTCACGCACAACGCTAGCCGCCCGCACAGAGCAGAAGGAGACCCATCCGCCTCGCTGTGCCGGCGACCAGGGAAGAGAAGTAGGCAAAGTCTCACTTAACCCTAGAGGGACTGAGGGGGTTCCTAACCGGCGGCGGCGATGGAGGTGGTGGCGCTGGTGAGCGGCGGCAAGGACAGCTGCTTCGCCATGATGCGGTGCCTCGACTACGGCCACAAGGCAAGGCCACGCAGCTTCACCCGTCCGCCCACCAATCCTCCCCTCGCTTCATTCGTGTCTCATGAAACGAGACTTTGTTCATTTGCTGTTGATCGCAGGTTGTTGCTTTGGCGAATCTTATCCCCCTCGACGACGCCGTAGATGAACTCGACAGCTACATGTACCAAACCGTATGCACTTAAACCCCCTCGCTGGCAGTTGACGCTTTAATTCGGCCATTTGCCGCTGATGTTTTGTTTACTTGCTGATGGCCGTGCTTGCTGTTGTGATCGGGGAGATTTCAGGTTGGGCACCAGATTGTCGTGAGCTACGCGAAATGCATGGGCTTGCCTCTCTTCCGGAGGCGCATTCGTGGATCCACAAGGCAAGCTTCTACCTCTGCAGACATTGTGGAGGCCTACTGTTGGAGTATTCTACGAATAATGTGGTTTCATCAATTGAACTATTGCTGTCCGTAGGGATCAGGGGCTTAAATATAATGTTACGGCAGGAGACGAAGTGGAAGATATGTTTGCTCTTCTGAGCGAGGTTAAACGGCAGATTCCGTCGATCAGTGCTGTGTCCTCAGGTGCAATTGCATCTGACTACCAGAGGCTCCGGTTGAGAGTGTTTGCTCAAGGCTGGGCCTGGTCTCGCTGGCGTATTTATGGAAGCAGGATCAGACTCTGCTCCTAGAGGAAATGGTACCATGGAAATTCAGTTTCTTTGATAGCTGTCTGAACTGGCACAAAAGAATTGTCACTCACATTTTAAGTGTTGTTTTGGTCTTTATTGCTTACAGATAAGAAGGGGCATCGTGGCAATAACTGTAAAGGTACGCATGTATCCATATGTGTACATAAATTAACTCACAATTGTTAAGTGTCTATAATTTTGGGATAACCCATTTACAGTAAGTGACTGATTTCTTGAGCTTTGTAGGTTGCGGCACTGGGGCTGAAACCTTCTTCTCACTTAGGTAAAGAACTGGCTGAACTTAAGTGCCATCTGCTCCGGATGAATGAGTATGTTTCTCACTGCCCAGAACCTACCATATGCATATCAGTCTCTTCCCCACTTAGGAGGATTAATGCTAACATAGTTGTTTCTTGTTTGTAACTTATGCACGTTTTCTTGAGCTGAGCTGAACTTATGTCTTGGTTGAGCTTAGGTATTACTACCTCCATTTTTGTATAGATGACATCTCTGACAGCTAGTTCAGTGTTATTTAGCCTAAGTTTGTAGCCACCGGTGTCAAATAAAACAAAACAGAGGTAGCATCTTCCTGTAGTGATCACTGATCAATGACCGAGTAGTTTCCAGATATAAATGACAAGAACATAGATCGTAGTTTTGCATTATATCCTTATCTGCATGATTGTTTCCCATGATTCTCTAAGCAAATAATGGAATCAATTTTTTGGTCTATACACAGCTTTTAATCTCTCTGTTTTCTTACGCCCTATTAGGAGTTATGGAATCAATGTCTGTGGTGAAGGTGGAGAATATGAAACACTAACTCTTGACTGCCCTCTATTTCGTGTAAGTTCGAACCTTTGAGGGGGTTAACAGAAACCCTGATGCCACTTGTTTTAGAATGCTGAGTAGTAGCTAACCATCGCGTCACGAGGCATGGCTTGTTATTACTATACTCTAAACTTTCTCATAACAAAAATTAAGAATTGATATAAGTTTTTATACTGAAATTAATGAAGATTTTTTTATTGTCGTTGATCGATGCCAAATATTTATTCCCTAACATGCATGCATTTACAGAATGCAAGAATTGTTCTCGACAACTATGAAGTAATACTCCACTCTGCTGACTCCATTGCTTCTGTTGGAATTCTTCATCCACAAGCGTTTCATCTTGAGCACAAGACACATCCATCTGGTACAATTGGGGATGGTCCTGTCACTAAAGAGATTTCCAGTTGTGTGCACGAGGTCGATGAAGTTATCACACACACTGATGTGGAAGCAAAACAGACCTTGAGTCCAGCTGTTGATGCTCACACCAATGTAGACCTATGCATCTCAAAGACAGGGAAGAATTTGCGTTCCATTGGCTGTTGGATTCAGAATCGCTCTAGAGCTTCGGAAGGTGTGTATTTTCATCCTAGGTTATTCCGTTGACATTGATCTGTTCTTTACTCCACCTGATAGTGATAGGAATACCTCATTACATTTTTTTTTTCTATTGCATCAATAGGCCTGAAGTCAGACCTCATAGCAGTTTTGAGCAGAATTGATAATCAGCTCAAGGAAGAAGGGTTAGGCTGGGTGAATGTTTTATATGTTCACCTCTACATTTCAAACATGAAGGAATTTGGATTGGCCAATGAAGTTTATGTCAGCTTTATTACAGAAAAGAAATGCTACCTGGGTGTTCCTTCACGCAGTACAATTGAATTGCCATTGGTTCAGGTTGGGTTGGGCAAAGCATATGTGGAAGTTCTAGTTTCAAATGAACTGAAAAAGAGAGTCCTACATGTGCAAAGCATCTCCTGCTGGGCTCCTAGTTGCATTGGACCTTATAGCCAGGTACAATACACACTTATTGATAGTGCCATGAGTTTGTTGTATGTTCTAAGATCGTCTATTATCTTACAAATAAAATAGACCCTCTAAACTGCGATATCATTCCATTCTCTTCGGAATGCAATACAAGGTGTTGCACTGTTGCTTGTAGACTGTAGAGTAGTTGCATGACAACTAAACTTAAATCCTCCAGAGAGTTTTGTTCTTTTTGTGTAGATGATAATTTTAGGATGTAATATTTGATCTACTTTCTTTTAGGCAACACTTTATGGAGAGATTTTGTATATGGCTGGTCAGCTGGGGCTTGACCCTCCTACGATGAAGCTCTGTCCTGGTGGTCCAACAGCTGAACTAGAATTAGCTTTACAAAATAGTGAAGCTGTGGCTAATGCATTTAGTTGCTCTATCTATTCCTCGGCAATACACTTTCTGGTGTACTGCTCTGCACAGTTGTACATCTGATGAGAAGGAAGAAGTTGAACAGACATTGCAGAGTTCTTATATTACTCGTTTGGATTGCTCAAAAACTGGATCGTATCCTACTGTTCTATATGTATTTGCACCAGATCTTCCAAAAGGGTATGCATCTCTTCGCTTCTATATATCAGGAAGAAAGTGACGTAGTTTGGACTAACATATTTGAAACATGCAATAAAGTTATATTATTAACTTCATAAGATGTTTTTTCTTTTAATTTTGCAGAGCACGTGTAGAGATAAAACCTATTTTATATGTACCCACCGATGATGATGGAGTTGCAACCAACGAGACGGAGACTGGAATTATGCAGCCAGCACCAAGCCAAGCATGGAGTGCACAATACTGTGGCTTGCATGACTCATCTTGCCAGATCCACACAATTGGTGGGAGAATTTGTTCTGCTCTGGTCTCAGTCACAAGTGATATTGCATCAAAGATATGTTCTACAGCTGGACAGCTGTACCACACTGAGGAAAATTTGAAAGCTATGACCAGATTTTGTGCTTTCCAGATCGCAAAGATCCTGGTGGATAATAATTTTTCCTGGGGTAGCATAACGGTATGTTTGTTGCATAATCACACTACAGTTACATTCATATCCTAACCAGAATTTCTGGATTGAAATTTGCAGATGTTGAGGTTCTACTATTCGGTAGATCACTCAGTGGCAGTGGATGCACTAGTCTCGTGCATTTTCGGAGGCCTTCGCTGAGCTTGCAGAAGACAACAGTTCCTTAAGAACTGATGATGCCCCTTTCTACAACATTGTGCCAGTATCAGGATCTGGCCGCTCTGCCTGTACAAACAACATAATAACATGCGAGTTGTTGGCTTCCAAACCTTAGCCTGCACACGCATCCAAATTGTTCGCTGTGATGCTTGCTGGGACGCAGCTTTCCTTTGGAGGTGTACATGTTAGATTTCTGCCAAATTGCCAAAGGAGCCGGCTCAATTGCCAGTTGGACGACAGTTAATCAGCTGCTTTAGGGTTGGCAGCAGTAGCTTTCTGTGCTGGTGATCGTTGAAAAAAATATACCATGATTATCATGTGATACTATACTGTTTCTTTTTTCTGTTTCTGTAGCCTTTACATTGGGCCTGATTAACCCGTACTGAAGCTTGTAATGACATTGGTCTGTCTACAGAGGTCCAGTCAGTAACGTGTCCCTGTGTTCTTCCTCTCTGTTGACATTTTTGGTATCTGGATGGGACTGGTTCTTGTTAGTGAAACCGAAGACGCGTAGCTTCCCTAATCTTGCACGCACGTCTCTTGAAATCCAGGTAGGAAACGAGGAGCAAATATTCCAGAATCCACAAGAAGTTGCGCATAAGCCAGCTAAGTATTTCCCTTAATGATCTGACCAAATTTTGTAAATAAACAAACTAGCAAAATCTCTAAGTGCAGCCGTAACATGGGAGGAGCATCGATCGGCACATTCTGTCAACCTGGTAGAACTGAGCAGGTGTATGCCTGTCTTTGGCTCTCTGCTTCGTCTCTGTATGCCCGCGCTCCCTCTTCTCGGTCTCTCCCTTTTCCCCTCCCTTTCCTCTCTCCCATCCCCCTCGCTGCCCAGCCCAAATTTAGCCGTTGTAGCTTCCGCCCTCTGTCGCTCGCTCGGCTCTGAGAACACGCACGCTCACGGCGCAAGAGGCAGAGGAGGATAGGGATAACATTGCCTGAATCGCTTCCGTTCTTGGCTGCGATCCTTCCTACCCAGCGCGAGGAGCTTCACTTGATTGTTGATCCCCGCATCTTCCATTGGCTCCGCCTGGGCAGCCAAGATGAGGCTCCTGGCGTGCTGCTACAATGATCCGGAGATGCAGATCGATCCGGAGACCGTCTACCCCATCCGCGCCGACTGCCGCGACGACGCACCCAAGACGCGCTTCAAGCCCCGGGTATTTCTTTTGATTATTTTTTCCCTTTTATCTTCTGCGCTTCCGTTCCATGTTTAGGAAGTGAGATCTAATTTCTGATTGGCAAGATCTAGTTATGAGCTGCTAGTCTTAGTGAATGAAGTGAAACCTGCCAGATGGCTAGATTCAAATGAGGAATCAATCTAGTGAGGTAATGGGTGACTATTTATTCAGAAGCCTAAGGCCAATCTATGATTTTTTTTTATGAATATGAAATATCAAAACGCTCTCTCTTGATATAACTTTTCTCTCTTGCCCTAAACTCAAACCAAATTGCCAGTTGGAGTGATCAAGGAATGCTGATTAGAGAGATTAGTGGGTGTCATGTACTGATCAAGTAGTGCATCAAGTAGTTATTCATGAAGTACATTGACTCGTATTCAGTTCCCTTCTGTTTCGTCCCTGTTGGCAGCCTGGCCTGACTCTGAGCCCAAAGAGATGGAAGCTGCTCCACAACGAGGAAGGTGTCCTGGACATAGCTGGGATGATTAAAAGGGTGCAACGTGGGGTAAGCCATATTTTCTCCAGATTCATGACCGTGAGCCTATTTCAGTGATATGATTCACACTCAGAAAATGTATGCATTTTGTGTTATTTGCATACCGAAGTATAAAACTCTTATTTGGACACTCCTTCCAAGTTATTAAAATTGTCAATAATGTTTCACGCAAAATGAAGTTTGGGAATTCCTATTGGATGCTCTTTTATATTTTGACTTGCTTAACCTGTTTAACATTTAAACCAATAACACTTACATGGCTACACGCTCTTTTATCGAACAAACTTACCTATACCCTATGACTTCTCCAATAGGCAACCATATGTATTCCTCAATTTCCTTGCTACATATGTTCTCGTCGTGCTCAATTTCTCATCCATCACTCTTCTTCTAGTTCTAGGTGCTTAACACTTTAAACAGCCTACATGGCTACACCCTCATACACACTATGGCCTCTCTAAGAGGTTTACTGCATGTGCCCTAACGCAGTACTTTGTGCATTATTTTTTCTGTTCTTCTCAGTGATGTTTGTCAGCATGGTGTATCCCTGTTATGGCCTTCACTGCTAATATGTGTTCTTTTTCTCTGTCTGCCACAATATGGTCTTTATTTTTGGTTGTGCAAACAGGGAGTCCACCCAACAATCAAAGGAGAAGTTTGGGAATTTTTGCTGGGCTGCTATGACCCTAAAAGCACTACTGAACAGCGCAATCAATTGCGACAGCAGCGAAGGTTTTTCCGCTATTGCACCTTTTGCCTATCCATGTTTGTTCTTTTCATGTCTCAAAAATGTCAGTTTTGATCACAGTATGTCATTTTGTATAACCAAAGAAAGATAAATTCTTTTTTGTTAAAAAAAACTCTGGCAGATGTTACTCTGCAGCATGGCACTGTTTTGTTCTTCAAGAAGTATTGCTTTATGTAAGCTTACTTATTGTTAAAGTCTATTTACACATCATATGCTATGGGACAAGGAATATACTGATTTGCATATTTTGGTAGGTTAGAGTACGAGAAACTGAAAACAAAGTGCCGAGAAATGGACACAACAGTTGGTAGTGGAAGGGTAATTACTATGCCTGTAATAACAGAGGACGGTCAACCTATCGAAGACCCTAATTCAGTGGGCTCTGAACAGCAAACCAGTGGAGCACCACTCTCGAAAGAAGTTATTCAATGGAAGCTAACTCTACATCAGATTGGTAAGCAATGTTGCCCTTGTTTCAGCATCTTCTATATCTATCATCTTGTTATGGACTGCCCACAGCCGTGCATCGAGGGGGAGGCAAGAGACAGAGGGGAATACCCTTAACTAATAATGATATGTAATTAGGCCTGCACTTGGACAAGTGGAAGCTAGCCTGCATTTGGGCTGCCCACACATCCCCCCTACCTTAGGTCCGGGCTAATCAGGCCACAAGGGGAAGCTAGCCTGCATTTGGGCTGCCCACACATCCCCAATATCTTAGGTCTGGCCGTCTGGGCTAATCAGGCCACAAGATCTATAATTTTTATTTATCTAACTTTTTCCACTATTCAATTATAGGTCTCGATGTTAATCGTACTGATCGTGTACTGGTTTATTATGAGAGTCAAGCGAACTTGGCAAGGTTATGGGACATTCTTTCAGTGTACTCATGGGTTGATAAAGACATCGGATATTGTCAGGGTGAGTTGTTGAAACAGATGTTTTTCTGATAATAGAAAATGATGCTTTATCATGCTAGTTTTCTTAAGGTTAGTGTTCAAAATTGCTAAATCCTCCTATGCAGGAATGAGTGATCTTTGTTCACCAATATCAATCATTTTGGAACATGAAGCAGATGCTTTTTGGTGCTTTGAACGTCTAATGCGCAGGGTGGTAAGCGCCCTTTCATACTTATCCTTTTATTCATCAAACTAATGCACAGATCCTTCCTTGATTGACTTCTGCTAACATATGTACAAATAAACTTTCAACTAAAACTTTTGTATATATGATATAACATCATAAAGTTGATTAAGTTAGAAGACTGTAGAACTGCACTTAACACAAAGGTCAAGATGGTTAGTGTACGGTAAGTTAATCAGCATGGTAGTAAATTCTTTTTGCCCCTGCATATGTGCTAACATAAATTAGCTTGGCTACCATGTAGAGCCTATAGATGTAATTTGGCTTGTGCTTTGCTTAATGTCAATCTGTGTGAATTGGTCATCAGGGATTTTTGGCCAGAGAACTGGCAAGAACATGTATTTGATATAAATAACAACACTACACCCAGGGAAAAAACCATGTCATATAGCTATCTGATATAGATATCAACAGAATATGGCCTACTAGGCCACACATATTTACTTCTGGAGTAATGGCAGTTGTTCAGTTGTATGTGATATCTGCCTTCTTTAGTGTCTCAAAAAATGTCTCCACATATCTATATTTCTGTTAACATCTTCTGGAATAAACGCCTGGGTTTCTACCTTCTAAATATGCAGCGAGGAAATTTCATAAGTACTTCTACTTCCATTGGAGTTCGAGCTCAGCTCACTACCTTGTCAACCATAATGAAATCTGTTGATCCAAAGCTACATGAACATTTAGGTACAGTCCTTTGGAGCTACATATTTACGAGACGGCTAAAAAAAAGCAATATCTACATTTTGGAATAAAGGTGCAATTATGTGTGCTCTGATAAAATATTGTTTATGCAGAAAATCTTGATGGCGGGGAATACTTATTTGCCTTCAGAATGCTGATGGTTCTTTTCCGTAGGGAGTTCTCGTTCGTGGACACAATGTACCTTTGGGAGGTAAGCTGTTTGGACAAGGTTTCACAGTAATTAGTGTACATAATTCCTATGAGTAAGCTAGTTTACTTAACAGTTTAATTTGAGCACCACTGATATCCAAGCATTACTTCTGTTATACATCTAAATATAGGCCCAGTTGTACTAGAAATATGTGCTGGTTTATGCATGAGACGCTATTGTTACAGCTTCAAAACGTTGCAGCTCATGTGGTCTATGGAGTACAATCCAAATCTCTTTTCAATGTTGGAGAGTGACAGTGGCACATCTAGAGCAACCACAAAGGATGAAAGTGTCCTAAGACAGTGTGGAAAGTTTGAGCGGAAAATTTTGCAAGCAGCTAAGAAAGATGAGGAGATCCCTCTATCCGTCTTTGTTGTTGCTAGTGTTCTGGAGGCTAGAAACAAGAAGTTACTGGGTGAGGCAAAAGGTCTAGATGATGTTGTCAAGGTCTCTCTCTCTCTCTCTCTCTCTCTCTCTCTCTCTCTCTCTAGATGATGATGTGAAATTTATGTTTTGTTTACACTGCAAACAGATTTTAAACGAAATCACGGGTAGTCTGGATGCAAAAAAGGCATGCAGAGAAGCATTGCAGATTCATGAGAAGTACCTAAACACAGTGAGCCCTCGTTTCATTTATAAATCTTAAATAAACATTGGTAATTGGTTACAACTACACATGCAAAAGTTAAAAATAACAACAATCTATATTTTCCTGATTGCAGGTAAAAGCGTAGGATACGTACAGCTTCATTCAGATGGACTTTTTTGGATTGGATCAGAGAAGTGGCTGTACCACATATTTTTAAAAAATTCTTATATGCGGACTGTAATTCTTTGACCCGCTTGTAATGTTGCATGTGCACAAAGCAAAAGGAAAGAAAAAATTGAAAGAAGGAAGAATGTCAATTTTGTAATGATGCTACACTAAATGTTTATTGCTCAATAAAATCATCATGATTCTTTGTGCTTTTCGTCAGTTGTTCTCATATCTCAAAAGGTTTGTTCACCTTGTCTGAACAATACGATATACTTTCAAGGTGAGTGTCTCTGTATGTGGGTATGTTGCGGGAGATACGTAAGGATTTATTACTTCATTTTCTTGAGTCCAAATTTCTCCTAATTCTGTTGCTTCTAATGGCTTGGACAATTGAAGTAGAAATCAGCTAGTTATTCGCAAACGGTTTGGGCTAAAGCTGAGCTAGGAGTTTGAGTGAGAACTTTACTGCAAATATCAAATGAGATATGAGAAAATGAACTACCCTCTAATCTGCAATTATTGTGTTTTCTAAGACATCAAATTGGGCTCAACAATGGAGCAGGGCCTCAGCGACATGGCAAGCGCAGTGGATCTCAATTGAAACCATGTTATATATGGACTGGTAGGAAATTAAACTTAGCAATTTCTTGGCCTTACTAGTCCTAACATGCATGATATAGGTTAAAATGGTAAAACAAAAGGATGCCATTGAGAGCCTGCAGGACTTTCCACCTAGATGACCCCTCCTGATTCTTCTGTACTACCCATTCCTGGCCATTTGCATTGTGGAGCAGCTAAACAGAAACATGGCCTCTCTAACTGGACTGCGTGGCGATGAACTGAAAACAAGGGAAACTTCACCAAAAATAGTGCACTATAAATAGATCGATGCAACAACTTTCTGCCCTTCCATTTCTCCAACTAAGCTGAGGAAATCTTGGCCTGCCTCTCTTGGACCTCTGGAGGGGACTAGAATCCTGCTAATTTGTGACAGATCATGCAGGAATAGGAGATGGCACCAAGACGATGAAATTCCATCGACCTGATTTTCTCGCTCCTTGAATGCTGCTTCCTTAGGTATGTGAGTTTCATTCAATGGGTCTGGCAAATCATTTAGCGTTTTTTTTTTCAGAATGAGTACTTGTTGCTGCGTGATGGGTTGACAAAACCTCTGATCATTGTTTGCCACGGTTCTGTTTTAAACAGAATATTCAGAATAACAATCGGTCATCTACAGGATTTTTTCCCCTCATGTTGTTTGGCTAGATTGCACAAGTTTTTACAGACAAATTTCTGAGAACGACAGCCGACCTTGGTCATTCCTTAGTTCAAAGAAACTAGACAGGAAATTGCTTGCGCTTCATCCCTACGACTTGATGTATCCCTTCTCCTCCTAACATCGATTATTTGTGAAGGCTAATTCAAGAGGTGGGGAACGCAAATACTTAAGTGGTGGATTCCTCTGGGGGCACCGCGGGCGGGCAGCCGCCTGTGGAACCTGCTAAGATGAAAGGCCTTCTCAAGGGCCTCCGTTACATCTCCCAGATCTTCGGTAAGCTCAAGGATTTTCTAAACTAAAATGCCATAATTTCAAATCTCGTCCAAAAGGAACCAGTCACCTCAACGGTGTTCATGCCATACTCCAAAATCCAAATCAATGCAAAAAAAAAAAGAAATGCAGTGCGCATATATGAACAACAGAGTGGTATTGTAAGATGTGCACCTTGCATTGCCTGCGCGTGTTGCAGATGCCAAGGAGCCGGAGATGCAGATCGGGAACCCGACGGATGTCAAGCACGTCGCGCACATCGGCTGGGACAACGCCTCCGTCACCGCGCCCAGCTGGGTAGCCGCCGCTTCCCCTCCGATCGCGCCACGCGCGTGCTCCTTGCCCGACCATCTAACGGCTCCAATTGGCGTGTTGCAGATGAACGAATTCAAGGCTTCGCCGGGGACAGCCAGGGGCAACGAGGAGGGTGGAGGAGGAGGAGGAGGAGAAGCGGGAGGGTGTGGGGAGGAGCAGCCCGGGGGAGGAGAAGCCGGCGGCAAGGCGGATCGTCCGCGGCGGACGAAGGGGAAGGGGTCGGGTGGCGGCGAGGCGAAGCGGCGCGACGGCGGCGGCGCGTGCGAGGGGTCGCGGCGCGACCGGCGGATGGCGAAGACGGACACGGAGGGCGGCGGCGAGGGGGACGCCGCGGCGCCGAAGCAGCGGCGGAGGAAGCCCCGGGCGTCGGGAGGAGGCACCTCGTCGGGGGGCCGGTCCAAGTCGTCGTCCGGAGGCGCCGGCGGCTGCGGCCCCGCCTCGGACTCGGAGGCGGCTCGGTCGGCGGCGGCGCCGGAGGCGGAGGACGATCGCGACGGCTGCTGAGGCGATGGGGAACGGTCGTGGCGCGGCCGTGCGGCATTTGCTCTGCTTCGCTTCGCTGCTTGCGTGGCCGCGCGCTGCTGGTATATACGGAGGAGCGTCTTCAAATTTGAATTTGGCTTTTGTTTGGCTGGAGATCGGGGGGCTTTCGGCCTTTTTAATTTTCTGTTCTTCTTTTACGTTTGGTTTTGGGCCGGTCTTTTGGATGGGTCGCCGTGTAATGTAATGTAACAACAACGGGGTAGTATGTATGTTTAGCACGTATTATGTATGTACACTCGTAATTCATTCCTACACAAAATTGGGCGTGCAGAGATGCGTTTTCATAGTCATTTACGGCTACGATTTAGTCATCTAAGACAGAACAACAAAAAATAGTAGTGAAAATTTTCCTTTGAGAAATTCAACGATTCTATATTTTGAACATTTTCTTTAGAAAACGGGTTAAGTCTATTGGTATTTGTAATTGGGTACACCCAGCCCCTTGTCAAGGACACCTTAAACAAACTAAGATTACATTGAAGTTCTAGAAGGGTCCATAAACATTTCTTGTCGCCTCCGAACCGCTCAACATCTCCTGACACACTAAAAGGTTGGTGCTGTGAAACATGGATGCTAAAGCCCAAGGTCGAATCCCACTCCGAAGAAGTAGCTTGAAAGTTTTGTATCCTCAAATGCATCGTGACGACTTAGTCGACACAATCTAAACCATATGTCAAGCATCAAACGGCCTATCTTCGTCGCTAAGTTTTGAATTTGACACCTCAATCTTCAAGTGCAAATCCAAACGGGCAAAGATGAAGAACTCAAAAGGGGATGGAACTGCCGGAGCATCTCCAAGAGTCTTTCTAAAACTCACTCTCTAAATCATCATTTAGAGAGTCATTTGAATAAAAATTGTTTTCTATATCTTTTTGTTTTCCAACAGCCTTTCTATATCTTGTATGCAATCTACAGAGCTATTTTCTTTTCTATATTTTGCTAGCGAGAAATCCGGAATAGAGAGTGACTATATTTGAATAACCAAATAGAGAGGTTGTTGAAAGGTACTCTCTCCGTTCCAAAATATAAGTCATTTCAACTTTTTTGGAGAGTCAAACCATTTTATCTTTGACCAAAATTATATAATATAGAGAGTCTCTTGGAGTTGGTGGGAAAAAAAAAAGTGAATGACAAAAAACCGGAGGCGGGGACCAACCAAATCGACGCGGTCACCTTCACTCGCTACTGTAGACGGTTTAATATTTTGAACTGATGGGCCAATTACCAACCAAATCGAGAATGGGCCGAAAGGATACTAGTTATCAGTTTTTCACGCGACTTTTTTGGGTCAGCCTGTCGGGTTCCACACGCGGGCCGGCTCTGAACCACCGTACACACCAGAGGGACGACGGTAGGGGACTCATCGGCTCATCATCGGCCGGCGCCGCGGCCGGCCGCCGATGACGTCGAAATCCCGGGAGCTGGCGGTGTCTCTCGGTGGCCGCTTGATGCCTTGAACACCTCGACCTCCACAACGGCTCGACGCAGCACCATCTAGTTGGGCCGCCTCGCTCATTATCAGCAAGGTATCCATCTGGCCATCCGTCATCCCGTTCGCGATCACACAATTCAAAACTAATTCACTCGCTCACGAACCCAATCTATCTTCAGCTAGGCATCCTCATCCCCGAAAATCCTGCATTTGATTTACGTGTTACCGTAGCTAGTGTTTATTTTTTCTGCAACCGCAATGGTGGGTTTATCTGAATTCTGCATTATTTCTGATGACTCCACTGGTACGAGTCTGCAATCTGAAACTCTGAACACGAAACCAGCCAATTTTTCATGTGGTTATGTGGATAGCGCCCTAATTTTAGTCGTCAGTACATTTGTGCGATCCAGGGAGGGTACTGACGGGGACGGGCATCTTATTCTTCTGGTCGACAGAACTTGCATCAAAACCAGCCAGTTCGTCATTTATGGGCATCTTGATCTCGACACAGCATAACTTAACAAGCACTAGATGTGATTAAGACCATCCGGTTTTAGGCAACTATTGCACGATCTTACTTTGCATGATTAGCTTGGCCGCATGCTGATGACAGGCAACAATTTTGCTGTCAAGACAGATTTTTTTCGCAGCTAAGTAATCTCGGTTCACTCCTGGCTCTTAGCCTTATTAGGTGCAGGCCACTGAGGCCTAGATATCCCCATTCCTCATTCCTCAAGGGAGCAGAATCTTTTGCCCAATCTTAGCATTCTTAGGCATTTGCTTGCAAGGGCAGCCGATATATTGGCATCACAGATTTGCACCTCTCAAAGTGGGTGCCCAAGTGCCATCCACTTCAGGTTCAGGCTGCAAGTTTCAGGAACTTTCAGAAAACAGTGGGGGGCAGCGTCCTCTCAGTCTCAGGTACATTCCGCGTGGTCTCTTTCGAGTCCCCAGAGCTGGCTCTTGCTCATCTCACTCTCACCTGCACGCCCCCTTTTAGCTCTATCCAACCCGCAACAGTATATCGCGCTAGACACATCCTATCTGGAGAAACTGACAGGCTTTTCTTTTGTGCTCGTCCCTGAAGCTCGCTACTGATGGTGCTGTAGCGCCCCCACCCATCAGGAAGTGGACAATTGTGCTTCCCAATCTGGAAGTGAAGTGGGCACTAACTGATTCCTGAGAAGAGATGGAGTGTGTATCCCCAATCTCCAGCGTCTCGTACCAATGTGATTGTGAGCAGTTAATTAGCTTCTGCAGAGGACGCTATATAGCTATAAGAATCTGCAGAATTCCCAACTTGTTACAAAACCGATGAGTGTTCTTGAGGCTGGGAAGAGTGCGCGAGAAGCAGAATCGGCGGCGATTCTGATCTGAAGGCCGGCCGGGTCGACCGAGTAGCTGTCGCTGGACCACGGATGGCGTCGTCTCTTCGATCCTGCTCCCTCGCACCAGTTTCTCTTCTTTTTATCGATGCGAGTTGCTGCCAGAATTATTGTAAAAGGTTAGTTGAACCACCGTTGTTCCCGCGAACCCGAACGAACCCCGGCCCGCCGGCCTGTGAATCAGTAAGCACCTGGGCTCCGATTCGACGGTTCCCGTGCGACGGACGAACAGCGCGCGGCGGCGCTCGATGAGCTGCCTGCCTGATTCCGCCGTTCCCATCACCATTCGCCACAGCGTTGGCCGCACCTACGCGAGCGAGGGACCGCCCCGCGTTGGCAGCATCTGGAGCGTAACTCCGGCCCGTGAACCGCGGGCGTTGTTTTAGAACGTCCGGCCTGGTGCACGTATCTTTCCTGCAAATCTAGCGTGATCTCGTAGGGCCAGCCGCTAGCTCCCAGCCCTCCCCGCCCGTCCGTGCGTCCGGCCGGCCGGCCTGTGATCGATGGGTGGAGAGTGCTCGAACGTCTCCTGGATTATGTTGTGTGTTACTAGTACAAAATGCAGCGGTAGACGATCGAGGCGTAGGCCAAGGGGCTCGGATGGTGTGATCTGATCGCCGTGCCCGTGTGCGTGTCCCTGTCGCCGCTTGATGGGTGATGTTGGGGGGAGACGGGATCGGCGCCGCCGTCGCCGGCTGGGCGCGCAGCTGGCGTCGCTGTCCGCCGCCTCGTTTGGTTCCTGGGCGGGCGCGGCGGCCATCAAGTCGAGGGAGGAGGAGGATGTGTCAGTTTGTAGGAGTTCCTTAAAAGCAAGGCCGCATTGAATTGAATACGGGGGAGAGAGAGAAAGCAGGGACAGGGACCTGCGGCCGCTGCTGCCCTCGAATCGGATCGGAGGGTATCCGGAGCTCCGGACGCGGCAAGTCGCGCGGTCCGTCGCCGGATACGGGATACCCGCAGCGGCAGAGAAGTGAATAGTAGCATACGGATACGGTGCGCGCGACTGATGGCGAGGCTATTTTTGTCGCGGCGCGACGGTACGCGCGGTTCGTCCAAGCGGGCCGGTGGCGGATGGGATCGGATCCGGCGCCCGTGGCCGCCGTATACGTGCGTACTCTCCTACGTGGCAGATGCATGTCATGTTTGTCCTGGAGCCTAGCTAGACAGGTATAGTAGCTAGCGCCATCGTAGGCCTCACACGAGGCGGTTGGATGAAGGGTTCAGGGGCTCGCACACGCGGCCACGTCTCCCCGGCCGCGCACTGCACGTATGGCGTACGCGTACGATACACGTACATGGCTGCCAGCAGCAGCAGGCCGGCCGTGGTCAGGTCAGGTCAGGTCGTCGTTCGGGTCAGTGTCCAGCCCGCCAAGCCACCGGAGCTTACTTGCAGACAACCGTTTTCCCACCCCGCCAAGCCACCTCCACTCCAACGCCGGGAGGATCGAGTGATCGGCCATGCGCCAAGAGCGCGCGCGCGCGGCGAGCGGGGGTCGCTGTCGCCGAGCTGAGGGAAGGGAATATACGCTGATGACGCCGACGACGGCGATCGAGCCCACCAATCATTGCCGGCGCGGCCGCTGCGGCTGCCACGGCGGCGTCCCACGTCACCGCCGGGGCGCCTCTCGCCAGCGCCACGACGAGCTCTGATCCAAATCTATATGCGTGCGGCCCCGGCTAGCTAGCTGCTGCGTGCTCCTGCTACTACCTCCGACCCCAACCCCCGGCCCCGGCCTGTTCGTCGTGCGCCTAGACGAGACGATGTATGCCTCAAGCCACCAGCAAGGCTATAAACTACTAGTCGGAATCTCCGATCCCAATCCCATCCTTTTCCAGCACGCCATGACAGAAACTCGCTTTGTTTCCATGCGATAATCTAGCCACGAAAGCTTGCGAGCCCAAGCATAACCAACAGTGGGCGTGATGTCGCAGTGGCCTGGCCTGCATGCCTCCATCTCCTCCCTGCAGGCCGGCTGCTGCTGCTGGTGTGCTGAAACTAGCTTGAGAGTGACCCGGAGGGGGGCCGGGGCTGGCCGCTAGTGCTGTGTCCATATGCACGAGATGTTGTAGCCCGTTCCTGTATTGGGGAGCAGATACCACGCTACGCGTACGTGGATCGCCCGGCAAAAATGGAATTATGCTGAGCTATAGGCCTATAGAAATGAATGCGCGCGGCATGGCTGCCGCGTCTATCGCTTCTCTTTCGGAGTACAGAGGAGCTAGAGCTTCATAAAGTAGTCTTGTAGGAATGTTTAGTAGACAGATGCGATGCTAGCTTCAGCTAGCTTCATTATTCAGCTCGAGACACTACTGTCACTGTCTCTGTATGATACGGCATTGGATCAGTGCACACAGTAGCTTGCTCTGCAAAAATTCAATAATTAATCTCGAATCACAATGCACATATGACAAAGTTAGTGATTAGCAAGGCAAAAAGAACTAACGGCTGGCAGCATATATGCATGCATGCATACACACGCAGAGCTCCTCAATGCACTTTCTTTTAGGTGATGGATGAGTAAAACATGCTGTTATATATTTCTAGCATCGTCTTATGATGAGTCAATGCTCTGATGGAATGTTCATACGGACCACTTTATGTATACTAGCTGCGAAAAAGGGTATACAGGCGAGCGAGAAAATTTTGGGTGCGCTTTTGGTTTCAGTCGCTTTCTTAGGATTGAAAAAGGCACTGTATAGGGTCTGCGTAGTAGGAAGGCACCGGTGGAAGAAATTGGAGTGTGGAGCCGTCACTCTACCTATAAACAACAGGGGGAAAATATCTCTCTGCAATTAGGAGCGCAAAATGCCATCGCCCCATGATGATTGTGTCCCCAGTTTGCATTCTCTTTTGCATGAAAGGGATAAGAGTCGATCAGTTCCAATTAAGAAGCCTGTGCTGACTAATTATCGATCGCATCGCATTTATTACACTCAGTCCATACACTATATACACTCATCCAAGCCCTTATCCTGTCGCTCTTGAAATTAATCACAGCATCGATCCATGGCTTGATCATATCGATGCCTGGATGGCACTAGGTTTATTTGGTTTCCGGCACCCATACATGGCAACAAATCTGCCAACTTTTGGACAGATCGAGGAGGCATTCAATCCTGCATAGCCTGCTGATCCATGCTGATGAGTGTGAGGTGACCATGCAGGAAGAACAAGCATGCAGGATATTCTTCTGGCGACCTGACACCTATTGGATCATGGGCAACGGCAAGAATATGCATTCCATCGCAAGGAGTACCTGTCTACCTGCAAGTTTGTTACGCTGTTCATAGAGAGAGGCCTCCTAATTTTTTTTTTACTTTAGAGAGAGAGAGAGAGAGAGGCCTCCTGCACCTTTCTCCACTGGAAATATATTCGGATATATATTTCTCTCGTGCACTTCATGGAGCCCATGACTATTCTTTGGTTTCTTTGGTGATGGAACACACACATGCAGCTGCATCAATCAGCATGGCCATGAAGACTCTGCGTGGATCAGATTCTCCTTTATCAACCACACCTTTCTTTATTGGAGATTTTTTGTTCTTGGCGACCCCTGCTGCTGGCTACGACTTGTTTGTTTATGTCATGCGTGCATGCTGTGGACATTTCATTCTTGTTTGCATCATCAGAATCCTGACAGAACTCAGACGGAGGATTTATCTAGCAGTACTACGATGTACAGCTTTCTTATTTCTTTTCCTCTTTCTCTCCTTCCTTTCTGGACAAAGAGAGCTAGAGCTAGAGATGTCAAAAAGATTTCAGATCAGACGACCCATATCATGGAAAAACTTGGCACGGCCAATCCGTCGACCATTAATGGCCGGAGACGTCGGAATCCGTGTTCCCTGGTTAATCTTTTCCGAGCTATCGAATCGCAAGATTGATGCAATGGCTTATGGAGCTGACAGCTCCCGTTAATAAGCTTGCGATTGCTTGCGACCCTCTCCCAGCGAGATCAGGCAGATAGAGGCGTCGCTGTCTGGAGTGATTGGGAATGGACACCTTAGCTTCCAGAGTTGCCGGCAGAATCAGGATTCAGCAATATACACACACTAAATTTATGATATTATTTGTACATGCATCAATCAATGCTTCAATCCCTAGCTTATGCGTTCGTTAATCAGTTTGTATATTCCTCAGCATGATTAATTCCGACGTTGTCTCTTTGATCCAATGATCAGCCCTTGTTAATTCCATTTCAGCTGCCTTGTCCCGGCGTTGCATGACGTCACTCGCCTATCTGATCTGAGTTAGTTATCCCAACCGCCATGAAATTGCACTCTCACCCTCCTTGATCCTGAACCAAGTTTAACTACTACTTCATCCGTTTCAAATTATAGGTTGTTTTAATTTTTCTAAATTTATAGATTTTGCTACGAAAGTACGAATCTAGACACAACGTTCATCTAGATGCATAACAAAGATTATGAACCTAATAAAGCCAAAACGACCTATAATTTGGAACGGAGGTAGTAGTACGTAGCAGCAATATATCGTCATCAACTGTAACTTGAACAAGATATAGATGTTTAATGTGCAGATTCATATCCGGAAGCACAGTACCACCCTACCAACTTGCAGCACCGACCGTTGCCTACTTAATTCCGATACTCCAGCTTGATTTGTACTTGGAAGGTCGTACATGCGTACATATGCATATATATATCAACTTGCAGCAGGCGTGGCTTCAACTGAATTCTTCTCCCGGGCGGCCTGGAAATCGGTATTTTTCTGCACTACAGATGGCCGGAATTGAGTACGTACTGCAAGTCTGCAACTACTGGAGGAGCTATAGGGGACGACATTAGGCTCGCCAACAACCATACCACATGCATCAATACCAAGCAAATGTACTGACGGCGTACGATGATGTACACTGATCACGAATACACGTACTGTACCCGATCGCCCCTCCTTCTATTCTGACGGATATGTCGGGCGCGACTGTTCTGGGACAGCTACCTGCAACTGCGCGAGTGCCCTAATGAAGGTACTACATGCCGCACAGTCGCCTTTAATTGAAATCCCCTCTCCTTTTAATCTGTACGTACTGCACCGGCCCGCTGCATTGATTGCACTTTCGCATGCAATTATCTCTCTGCAGCTTCATCGTATGGAGCAAGAGCCAGCGAAAGAGGATATCTCGACGAGTACTACGACGAGCTGAATTATTGTTGCTGCTGACAGCTTGCATCTTGGTTCCTTTGGACATGCACCCTCCTCTAGCTCTCATACTTCCTCTGTTCCAAATTATATGTAAGTCGTTTTAGCTGTTTCTAGGTTTATAAATTTTGCTATGAATCAAGACATAACGTTTATCTAGGTGCATAACAAAGATAATGAATTTAGAAAAGGCAAAACGACTTATAATTTGGAACGGAAGTAGTACTCTTTAGAATGTGTAGAAAGGAAAAATTCTCCTCTCGATCCGATCCTTTCGTTTTCTTTTATTTTCCTCTCCTTTTCATCGTCCGTTCGCATTGAACATGTGTACAAAAATCGCAGTATAATAAGCTAGTAGACGCCAACTTCGTATACCTGTAATATCCCTGCATATATATTTAGTCAGACTTGAAAGGAACAAGAGTATATATGTTTCTTGAAAAAGAACAAAGAGTATATGCGGAGAGGATCAGAGATGAATATCCAAATATATAAGCGAGTAGAAACGGCAGCAGTGACCAGCAGCTGGACCTCACTGAACCTAGCTTTGATTAGTCAGCAATCCGCAGAAGATGCCTTGCTTAAGCAACACTTCTAGCGAGTAATTAACCACCATCTAATAATAACTGCTCCCCCCAAATAAGTAACTCCAACCGCATCTTGATATTTTTGTTTGCTTCGGTAGTTACCTTATATAACCGGTGCCATTTAGTAGCATAAACGTGTACAAGCACACATTTACTTGCAAGCAAATTTAACCTCTAGAGCTTTTATTAATTAGCATCCCAGGGTTAGACACATGCTTATATGCTAGCTGCTGCATGATGAGATCAAGAAAAGATTGAGAGGGGAGGATCATCAGTGTACTGTAACCCTGTTTACCAAATGTGTCTCTATTGACAGTGGCACATATACGTTGCTGTTGCATAGATCATCATGTCATGTGTGCGCACATCAAAGTGGGCCGGGGGCTGCTGCTGCTGCTGCTGGTTTGTGGTTTCCCCAGCCAGCCAACAAGTTTCTTGTGAGCGTGGGTCACCTCCCTCGATCTTCTTCTCTAGCTAGCGCGCTCCACCTCTTCCTTCCCCGCCCCTATCGCTCGCTCTCGCCTCGAGTTCGTGCGGCGCAAGCATCGCCGGGGGATCGGATAGGAAACCCCGCCGCGAATGCGACAGGCGCGCACGCGTCGGCGTCCTCTCCTCTCTCCCGAGCCCGCTGCCCCGCGCGCGGCGGCGACAGGGAAATCAAGGACCAACAGTGAGTGCTAGCTTAGCTGCGCGGCTCTCTGCCAGTCATAGCCATAGCCCACAGCTAGCTCTCGCCATCGGCCGGCCGGTCCCTGCGCGGCTTCTCGTCAAGAGCAGCCAGCCGCATCATGTCCATCGATTGATCGATCACACCGACGGGTAGCCCTCTGGCCGAGCTAGCTAGCTACTATTGATAGCTTGGTTCAGGCCATCCCTCTCTCCGATCCGTCCGTCCTCGACCCCCTGTAGTACTAGACCAGTACCACTAGCACAACCCCCCCTGCTGGTTGCTTGCTCCCCTACACTTCTTCTTCCTTCCTTCCTCTACATTTACAATTAAATAAATCCCAGCACCAAGCTATATAAACTCCATTCCTACCAGCCAAGGGTCACACAAAATCCATCTACAGCAACATAGCAGCATAGATGTGTATTGCATCTGCTAATTCTTACTCCACCCTCAGCTCAGACCCCATCATCATCTCCTTCTCTCGCTCCCCTCATATATGTGTGCATGAGATCAGATATATCTATAGCCAGCTGCAGATAGGCGAATCATCTCGTGTCCCAATAACCATATAATTCCAGCAGATTGTTCATCATACAGATCATCAGATCACAGTGCAGATATAGACAAGTTAGCAGGAGAAGATAGACATATATAGCTAGGGATAGATCCATCGATATAGCTACAAGAAGCAGCCATGGGCCTGAGGGACATCGAGCTGACGCTGCCGCCGGGGTTCCGGTTCTACCCCAGCGACGAGGAGCTGGTGTGCCACTACCTCCACAGCAAGGTGGCCAACGAGCGGCTCGCCGGCGCCGGCGGGGCCATGGTGGAGGTGGATCTGCACACCCACGAGCCATGGGAGCTCCCTGGTACGTACCAATTTGCCCTATACCATAACTACACCACCTCCGGTTAGTTAATTAATTTGGCTAATTAGTCCTTCTCTAGCAAGCTACCTTCTGCTGCTAGTTTATTAGTATATATCTGCAGGGCATGGCTAATTAACTAGCCTGATTGATTAACTCAATCCCGTGTCATGGAATGGGTAATTAAGCACGCAACCACGCCTTATTGGTCCACTCATGCTTGTTTTGTTCTTGCTAAATGGGAAACTGCGTAATTCACAAATATGATGGTCTGAGAGCGCCTTAATTTGGTCCCAACAGCGTTACTTCTAATACAAGTTTTCTATTTCTGACATCAATAATCCAGCAGAATAAAACTAGCTAGCATTAGATTTATGATGCGTGCAAATTGGGAGTAAAATTGCTTGATACTCAACATCAAAATAATCATGTGATAATTTGCTTGAGGAAACGAGAAGAAAGAAACCGCTGCATCTGTTTCACACCGGCATTTTCAAGATCGGTTTTATTCCCCTTCCTGTTCCCCCTTCCTCTAGCTAGCTAGAATGATTTGCATCTCAAAATTACAGAATTCCCATTCCTATGATTGAAATTTCAAACCCAATTACTACTTACTGCATGATGATTTGAAGTTCTTCGTTGCTGATCGATGATGGATCTTCTTCGTGTTCATACATATGTGCGGGTGCGGCGTGCGGCAGACGTTGCGAAGCTGAGCACGAACGAGTGGTACTTCTTCAGCTTCCGCGACCGCAAGTACGCGACGGGGCTGCGCACCAACCGCGCCACCAAGTCCGGGTACTGGAAGGCCACCGGCAAGGACCGCGTCATCCACAACCCCAAGGCGGCCGGCCGCGCCATCGTCGGCATGCGCAAGACCCTCGTCTTCTACCGCGGCCGCGCCCCCAACGGCATCAAGACCAGCTGGGTCATGCACGAGTTCCGCATGGAGAATCCCCACACACCACCCAAGGTGCCTTTCATGCATATGCATACTACTCTTCACAAAGTCACTTTGATGATCTTTGTTGGTTAATTAATTAGTAATAATTTGATGTTTGATGATCAGCTTTTACAGTGCCCTTTTTAGGATCATGCATGTTTGTTGATTCTTTAGATTTTTTTATTGACATGTGTTTGTATGCGTGGACATGCATGCACGCAGGAGGATTGGGTTCTGTGCAGAGTTTTCTACAAGAAGAAGGCCGACACGATGGATTACGGCATGGACAGCGAGCAAGACGTCCCCATGCCTCACGGCGCCGATCATCCGGGCTACTCGCCTCCGTTCCCCGCCCTCGGCAGCAGCCACTACCATCTGCCACCGCCGTCTTCTTCAGACCACCTGCACGGCGGGGCCGGCGCCCTCAACGACTTCCCCGGCATGGCGCTCCTGCATCATCAGCACAGCAGCATATTCGACTTGCACGGCCAGCCTCACGACGGCGGCAACGTCCTTGCGGCGGCGGCGGGATCGAGAGACGGCAGCGGCGGCGGCGAGCAATGCGGCAGCGGGGTGCTGATGGACCTAGGACTGGACGAGCACTACAACTACAACTACAACAGCCTGATGCAGATGTGAATTCTGACATCGGTGCTGCATGCAAGCTAGCTGCTCCCTCCTGCAGTCTGTGTGTGTGCTAATGACCAGCTTCATATTCTGATTTTATTCGTACACGCGTACGTGTAGTTGATCTACGGGTTAGGACTTCTGTTCGTTGCGTTTATTTGGGTTGATGACTAGGCTGTGGTTGGAGTTTTGTGATTCGTGTACATATTTGTTTGTGGACGAGTTTACTGTATATTGTTGGCCGGGGAGCTAAAGTTTGGAACCTTTTTGTTGTTGTTATCTATCTGTAATTATACATACCATTCTTAAATTAGCATTGTACTTGGAGTTGTTTCAAATTCTTGTCAATCAAACATTGTCAAGCTTGATCATCATCTTAAAAGTCACTGGATAGATGTAAGAGACTAGATTTAGCATGGAAAGTACTTGGTTGTTACTAGACATCATAGAAGGCAGTGTTAGTTATGGTTCTATATTATATTTGTTGCTAATGTTCTAAATGACTTATAATCCTGATGATCACTGATCATGATGGTGTTTACAAAGTAACTGTCGTGTAAATACCAGCCATTCACTTTTCTGTTCCACACGCATGCATAGATGCGTGAACAAAGGACTTGATGTCATCAACATGCTTAAAAAAATCTTACTGATAGAGCAAGCATGATCGTTACGTTTAAATATGTTGAAATGCTATCGGCCAAAGAAAAGGTAACAAAAAGGGGTAGCCGGCCCATCGTCCTTGTTGCAGTCATTTCACAGTGTGCTAATAGTAATTACCCTAATTATTACGCCCCTGAGAAGAATGTTGGCATATATCTGTAGCACACATTCCTTCCCCAAGTACGAATGCTGACATGCATGCATGTACGAAGCGTACATGAGCGAAATATATATGACTAGGTCAAATCCATCACTAATAGCATGCATGGAGTGTTTTTTTTTTGTTGAAACGCAGTAGCATTTTATTTGCAATGCAATTAATGCCCAGCCTCCACAGACATACTCTTATAAAATACTATAGTTCCATGCATTTGACTAAGAAACCTGTCTGCACATCAGTGATCCAATTGCTAATTTGGCACTAATTTGGGTTAAGCAACAACGGGTAGGTGGTGGAAGGGTATCTGCATGCATCTCCATTCTCGAAACATTCCACTCGCACGTGCTTCGGTGGTGATTTTTTTTAAATAAGATATACTTCGGGAGTGCTTATACTTCGGTGCTGATGGAATAATCCTGCAGCAAAGCCAACAATGCATGGGCAATGAGACAAGAGAGGACAGGTAGGTCTGGCTGACTAACCCAAGAGGGCAAACAGGGGGAGACCAGCCAGAGCCAGCAGCCCAGCACCCAGCAACCCTGCATATACGCATGTGCCTCCTGCCTCGCCTGTGTCTTGTAGCTCCTCCCTGCTGCTGCCTGCATAGCCATGGCCATATCGGCCGTGTCGTCGTCCCTTACGCTGAACATGGCCACCAGGCGCCGCCCAGCCCCCACAAACCTGTCCGATCCGCCCTCCTTGTTCCTTTGCTCCTGGTGTCATCCCGCCTTTTTCTCCTCATCCGGCTGGCCCGGCCCTACACCGAAAGATCCATGGTCACACTTTCTGAAACCCTGACCGATCCATGCAGAGCTAGCACAATTAGACCACTAATTCGTCGGTTACTGCTGGTGCTGGGTTCTGATCGAAGGCCGGCCAGACGCTGGTGTTCAGTCCAAAAGTTCTAGAATTTCACCGTGACAAAGCGCCTTTAATTACTTTACTCCAAGAAAAGCAGCCAAATCTTGGCCCCGCGCGCGTAGCGTGCAGTGTTTTGCCCTAGCGTTATAGCTTGTTTAACCATTTCTCTCCGAATCGTACGTCCTCACGCGTAGCGTGCAATGCAGCTTGTTAATTGAGAACTGACAGGGTGCGTTGAAACTAATTAGAAGTAGTACTGTACCTGTTACCAGCACGCATGTATCACAAATCACATCACATTTTCACCACTGGGTCTTACAATAGGTGTTAGCCCATTGCTTGTAACTTGACTGCTATGAAGATGCTCGCTAGCTAATAGGGCCTGGAAGAGTGCAACATGGCCATAGAAGGACCATGCATGGTTGCTATAGCTAACTTGCCTTTTCTGATCATGCGTTCCGTCCCTCCTCGCTCGATCGCCCTCCCATTCTTCATAGATAGATCAATCAAAGCACCTTTTGTTTTCTTCACACTGCTTCTCGATCCCCTTTAATTTCAGCCGTATTATAGGACCACTGTTATGCACATGTTACGCATCAAAAGATCACATTTTTTCTTTATTTTAATTTGCTGCGGATATATATTAATTTGACACTCGATATATCTCTATGGAATCTTCGGGCATATCGTGCAGCTTTACGTTTGTTCACGATCAGTGACTGGTCCTGACGTTGACTCCACTGTTTGTTGTTCACTGATTGATCACGTCGATTTGGGATGCTGATTGATCACACATATTTAGCAAACTGGAACAATCCAAATGTGACCCATCTCTGCCCATAATCAGAGAGAACTGTAATTTGCTGTGTGAAGGATGCATATATACATGCACAGTACAGTTCCATTTTTCTGTGCTGTTGTAATCTCTGAATTCTTTGGAGGATTGTGATGGGAGGATTCTTTTAATCAGGCATTTATGGACAGTTAATAAACTAGCTAGATGTTCCTTTTCTGATTTATCTACTTTCATGACGTGGACTAGTGTCATTCTGTTCCGTGCCCATTTGTATTACTGCAACACACATTATGCTTGTACCACACAATCTCCTATAAAATCTCTTTGTAGTACTTGTATTTTTCAGGAACGGTTTTCTCTGTACTAAATCAGCTGCATCTCTATTATTTTTGCTCCTTGTGTTCTAAGTTTCTAAAGTGAACAAAACCTGATGATAAGATATTTCTATGCATATTTTTTATACGTAGTAGTATATAACCATTCCATGAATAGTTTATGCAATATATGAGTTTATCTATAAGATGGTGCGTGATTGGTCGATATACTTTCATGATCATTGATTTGGCGCTTTGTGTTCACTGTTAGGTCTGTGATGAGACAAATAAAAGCGACCCTAGCTGTAAGTATGTGAGCACAGGAAAATTTGTGTAGAGAGGACCACATGGAAAGCAACCTTGTAGCTTTGTATATGTCTACTCTATCTAAAAAAAGTACGTAGAAAAAGTAATATATAGAGAGGCCCATATGGAAGCCCTTTAAGTTGAAGCCTTTTCTAGCTGACCCTCTCATATCTTATTTTTAGAGGTCTTTTACGGTACACAATACTACCTTGTACTACCGTTTAGAAAGGACTCGTATGTAATAAAAAGGGACATATTTCGATAGATTCGATGGCTAAAATTAATTATGTACTACCGGTTTTTTTACGGTAATATGAGTAGTATTCATAGGTAGTATAGAGATTCCCTGCCGGCGGGGAACGGAGGGTGTATTGTCCATAAACCTATGTAATTAAGTCAAAACTCTTCCAAGAGAAATAATGTAAATGTGTACATTATCAGTAGCGAGATTGTACTTACATACAGACCCACTGTATATATTTAATTGCCTTATTACCCACCTAACTTAATCCATCAGAGATATGGTAATGTAATGCTTGCAATAGACAGATTAATTATATACTCCCTCCATCCCATAAAAAGAGTGCAATTCTAACTTTTTTAGGACAGATTAGTGATAGCGCGAAAAGACCTTCATGCCCTCATTTATTTGTCATATTGAGTTAGTTTCGGCATGCAAACCAAATCTGACCACTTAATTAGGAAGGTAGTTAAGATCTAATTTCTAGAATTGCACTCTTTGTGGGATTTTTTTTCAAAAGTTAGAATTGCATTTTTTGTGGGACGGAGGGAGTATGTGCCTACAATAGCATTCCAATGTTTTCCAATCTAGCCTGCTAGCTCTCATTACATTCTAGCTCTATATTAATTTCGTAGCTAGTTAGCTAATGAAATGCTAATCCAACCACAGTGCAGTAACGTGTTATGTTTTGCTTTAACTATAGTTCTATACAAAGCAAGTGTATCTTTTTCTAATAGCTTGGAGATAGTTAGGTAACCGAGAGGGTTGTCCCGAAGCAACTATATCCTGGATATGATTGGTTTGTGCATTGCAATATATCTCTTGTGACGAACCTGCCAACATTCCCTTTGGTTGTTGGTGTCATCTCACATACAAAACCGCCGACAGAATGTCAGGTGACGATGCCACGCATGCATGCATTCGATCATATCGTTGCTTATTTGCTTGGCATATACCCAGCTGGCCAGCTCCATTTGGTGTGTAAGCTAGCTTAAGGTACACGTGTGTGTCTATATATTTGCACATTTCTTACTGTGTATATATATGAGCACATCTTGTTATACTATTATATACTATATGCTAGTGGTTACAGGAGAATATGTTTTTTATTGAATAACTGTGTTGAAGTGTCTAACCATCTCGAACTTATTTTCTAATGACGACTTCTCTGCTATCGGCTGGTGATATATATCAAGCTCTCTGCCGTTTACTTTCCCTCATAATAATATACATAATTTGATCAGGGACCCAGCTGGTTGCATATTGGCAGCTAGTTTATGAAGTTGTTTACCGAGACAGAATGTGAGAGTTGGATATTCTCAAGCCTCAAGACATTTTTTATTCAAAATTAAATATGAAAAACAATTTCCACTTATAATATCAATTGTTTAAATCAAATATATCTCAACTAAAGAGCTACAAAAATATTTAAAGAAAAAAACATTTTACATTTGCTTTCCTTCAAGGTTCGAAAGCATTTGATGGTGTCACGGCTAAGAAAAAGCAAATGTGGATCAGTGAATATAATCAAGACCAGTCAACTGTGGCATGGATCAAGGTACTACTAGGATATATGCCTTCACAGCTAATTTTCACAGAGATTTCAGATCACTTGATTTCTACCTCCTATTCACCAATCATATGTATTCTACATCAATCACTAGATTGCGTAAGGAAATAATCAATTGGATTTTTTTTAAGGTTAGCAATTGGATTATTGGAATGTAAGAATTGGCCTCAACTAAACTGACAAACGGCTCAGTGTCAACTTAATTGATTAGGGGGATGGGAAGCTAGGCCCTGGGAGCTGGGAGGCGCCATATGGGAGGGGATTGAGCTCCTAGCTAGTTTGCTTGAAGAAGACCCCATTAACAATATGCAATTGTTAATGGGAATCAAAAAATAAGCGCACACATTAACAATATGCATGGTACAGGTTATATGCAATTGATGTTGCATAAATTTCTTGGGTATTACTGGGAATGCCCCAGAAATAATGCTGGCTCTGCTCCTGGTTGTTTAGGCATATCCATAAGCTGAGCTTACCAGAGATGGATTGATGCACAGTACTCGAATTGGCAGTTCATATAGTATACGTACAACAAAGGGTGATGTGTGTTGCTCACACTGATGCCCACAATTTTTTTATAAAAAAAACACTGCTATTTTGTATTCTCTCGACGAATAGTTTTCTGGTGGCAGCAGATACGCGTCTGCCCCCTTCAAGGCTGCAAGATCCTATGCGTGTGCATGTTTCTGTTCTGTGAGAGGCACGTGTACACCCATGCCCGGCCATCTGTCGGTCTAGACTACGAATGACGATGTTTTTTAAAAAAAAAGAAGACTACGAATGACGCTGACACACCTGTCTTTGCGTGTATACCATATGTATGCATGCATTGCCTACCTCCTCGCAAAAAAAAAAAAAAAAAAAAAAAAAAAAAAAAAAAAAAAACCTGCATTGCCTACCTTGCACGCAAGTTTATTCTGAACGAAATCTCGCGATCGCCCATGGTACGCACAAGATTTTTACCGCCGGCCAGACCCAGACGAAGCAAGAGCACGGTCTTTGTGTAAACTTGACTGCTGCCGGAGGGAGTCGATGCAAGACAAGCGCGAAACAGCAACGTTCCATGGGGAAAAGGCAGCGTCCTCAAAGAGCCGGCCGGTTCGATACATCGCTGTTCGCCGGCGGCCCGCGTGCATGCAGTAGCGGCGGATCGGAGTTCCGTTCCGCCTCCTTGACGCGTCGTTGCCTTTTTGCTGCTGCCGCTGCTTTTGCATCCAAGGCGGTGGCGGGTCGGCGGCGACGGCCAGTGGCGGTGTCGCACTGTCGCCCATCACACGCCGTCATCACTCGCCGTCGCCGATGCTTCAAGCTAAAACACTGACGCTCCCTGCGGCCTGCGGCCGTACTGCTATAGTGCTAGACTGCTAGTACGCGTTATCTTCTTTTCTGGCTCGACCCACCGGCCTAGTGAAGCTTCCAATTTGACCAACACGGACGCTGCCATTCTTTCTCGCGTCATCAAAAGCTACTGTGATTGTGAATAGCTCGCGCTCAATCCGACATACAGGCAACAGTTTTTTATTTTTTTATTTTTTAGAACTGACAGAGGCAGTGTAGATGTCGTCGATGATCTCTAGCGGCAGCAAGTAAAGCAAACTTGATGGAGCCCAATCGGGCCCATAAACGTGATGGGCCTAGGAGCTTTCCAAGTATTAAGAAGGAAAAAGTCTATTTAACCCCCTCAACTATCGATGGTGTCCAATTTTCCACCTTGAACCGCAAAACCACATATTCAGCACCCTTCAACTATTGAGACTATCCATTTTACCCCCTCGACGGTTTTGCCGGCGGTTTGGCTGACGTGGCACAGCAGGCCCCACAAGTCAGGTGCCTTTCCCCTCTCCACCCTCTCTTCCTCCTCGAGGCGCCTTGGCCGGCCGGCGAGCGACGCCCACCAGCGCCGGCGGGGGGCCCGGCGCCGCTGCCGCCCTCCGGCCTATCCCTTCTTGGGGCTTCCCACGCCGCCCACGTCCTCCCCGCCGGGGGCCCATCCCGCGCCTCACCGGCGAGGCCACGCCGCGTTGGCCACTGCGCTAGCGGGGCCGAGTCGCCCGCGCCTTCCCCGCCGGAGCCGCGCCTCGTGCCGCCCCGCCGGCCGCGCCCTCCCCACCGTGGGCCAGGCCGCTCGCGCCGCCAGGGGCTAATCCCGCACCCTTGCCGGCGGGGCCACGCCTCGTCGTCCACCGCCTTGTCGGGGCCCAAGCCACCCACGCCTCGAGCAGCCTCGCCGGTCACACCATCCTCGCCGGCCGTGGTGAAGGCAAAGATCCTCGCCGGCCGTGGTGAAGGCAAAGATCCTCGCCGGCCATGGTGAAGGCAGAGAGAGTGGAAAGGTTAGATGGGGAAAGGGCACTGACACGTGGGGCCCGCTCTGCCACGTCAGCGAAATCACCATTGAAACCGCCGAGGGGTAAAACGGATGGGTTTGATAGTTGAGGGGGCTGGATAAGTGGTTTTGTAGTTTAGGGAGAAAACGCGGACTCGGCCTGATGTCCAGGGATGTAAAATAGACTTTTTCCTATTAAGAAGAGAGTGTTGCTCCTTCCAGCCCAAGGGGCCTATCGGGCCGACATTACATCTGGATTTAACAACTTTCTTCTGATGGGCCTGTGTGTGTTGGGTCGCTTCTGACGAACAAACTTTCAGCTCATACAACTAAGTGGGCTTTTGAGCTTTTGTATCGCGTGCTATAACGCACGACATCTAGCCCACCCATGTTTTCCGGTGATCCGCAGCCGGCACCCGGCAGCACACACACATGTTCGCGTGCACGGGTGCCTACTCCTCGCCGTAAAAATCGCAGGCGCGTAAGCGTGCTTTGCGCGTAACGGATAATGAATTCATGCCGTTACTCCTCCTTTCTTGTAAATGAATATTATTAGTGCTCCCTCCTTTTATTAGATTATACTCAGTTTATTTAAAATCAAGTTTGTGCAACTATAACTAAATTGTGAAAATGTATCAACATCTAAAATGTGAAATAAATATACTAAAAATTATTTAATGGTCTATTTAAGTGCAGATGGTCTGATGTTGTAGATATATATTTCATGGCCTAGTTAAGTGCAGCCGGCCTTGGAGTAATTTAGTTAAAGTCAGTGACCTTCACCTTTAACCTGCTGCATCTATGTCCCAACCCTCTAGCCGTAAACCTCCGGAAATGCCATGAACCACCTATGCGGCACCACAGCACCCGCCGCACACCCCAAGTTTCCATAGCTGACAGGTGGGTCCCACCTTATCTCCATCCTCCCATCGGTCTCCTTCTTTCCTCGGTGTGCTTGCTTGCCTGCGATGAGGCTCCTCCGATGAGATGGGTTAGGGTTAGGGTTCCGGCAGGGTGGGAGGTGGCCGGGAACGACCGCCGGGGTTCCGATAGGGTTGTCACGTGGCTGGGGGTGGGTGGTCGAGGCGGCAGCTTTAACGTCCGGGGTTCCTGGGGGTTGGGGAACTCCAGTGATGCGCGGACCTAGAGGAGAAGGTCGGAGGCCGGCGGTTGGCCTGGCGGCGGCGCTCCCGCGCCGCTGGCCGGGCGAGGGAGGACAACCGGTGGGAAGGGTCAACGGCGGGGGCGAGACGACGACGAGGTTGAGCTCCGACAGTGGGGGAGATACAGCGACACGGTTGACATCCGGCGGTGGAGACGACGACGGAAGCGGGCAGCGGGAAGAGCGGTGAGGCGGCGCTTTGCCGCCGGCTACGGGTGGCAGGGGCAGCGCGGGGGTGGAGCGCCTGCGTGGTTA
This sequence comes from Urochloa ruziziensis, assembly GCA_015476505.1. NCBI lineage: Eukaryota > Viridiplantae > Streptophyta > Magnoliopsida > Poales > Poaceae > Urochloa > Urochloa ruziziensis. The sequence continues at coordinate 7,507,956 of CM027123.1, read as the reverse complement.
GGAAGGCAGGGTCGAGACAGCGGGGGTGGTACGGCCGTGGGTGGGAGGCGACGGTGGGTGTGCGGCAGGGTGAGGTACCCCGCATATACGGTGTATAGTCCCACCCGTAAATCTCATGGAAGCTGATGGAGGTTACCGGAGTTCATCGGCTATGATGGAGTAATTCATTTTGAAATTCATCGGAACTGAAGAAGCTCACATGCTACACGTCTCCTTTTCCTCCTCTCTCACGTCTTCTTTCTTTCGAGAATTTAAAAAATAGTCAAGAAAGGTGAGGTGGGATCCTCCTTTTCTGCCTTTACCATCTTTACCGGTCCGGTGTTCCCAACTCCTGAAGTACCAACATCCAACCTCCTCACATTAATTTGCTTTATTTCCTTTGCTTATCAAAGATTTTAGGTATTAATGAATGTACTCCCTCCGTTTCAAAATAGATGTCATTCTCGCTTCTCGAGAAGTCAACATTTTCAAAATACCGGCAATTATATATTAAAATATATAAATATTTATGCTAAGTAATTAGTATCATTGGAAAGATCTTTAAGTCTAGTTTTTTAACAAATTTATTTGGAGATGAAAATGTTGCACATTTTTTCTACAAATCTAGTCAAAGTTGAGAGAGTTTGACCGGCACGCATCCCATAACGTCATCTATTTTGGAACGGAGGGAGTACTCACTTAGAGCATGTTTGGATCACTTTAGACCCTGCGTTTGGATTCGTGTACTAAAGACCATTAAAGCCGTTGAACAAAGACCAAAATACCTTTGCATGCCCATGCAGGACCAGCAAGGGTAGCAGCTGTCTTCTGGGAAGTTTAGACCCTTTTAGCTATCTAAAATGACTAATGAAATAATCCATTAGACTCCCCTTTTATCCATCTATTTGGAACTTTAAAGAGGTGACTAGAATTTACCCATGGATCCAAATAGGACTGGGACCATCAGCGCGAGACCTAACTAAAATAATGCAATCAAGGACAAAGCAGGCCATGGTTTAAGGCAAAAGGCAGACTTTGCTTGCTTACCGTTCTTGCAGTGAGTGTGTTTAGACGGAAGAAAAATGGGTGGAAAGTACGGAAAAAGTACTGTTTCTATGGAAGCATGCATAGAGATAGAAATGAACTGACACGATTTTTAGGTGAATAACTTTTTGTAAAAAGTGACCGGTTTTACAGGATGTAAACACGGTCCGCCCCCTTTGCTTTTTCCCCTTTTACATCCCTAGCTCCTCTAGGTGTTATGCTGCTGGATTTCCTTAGGTTACGGGCAGGTAGAAGAAAATGTAGAATACCAGAGTCCAGCACCCATAGGAATATGATTTCTCTTCTCTTAAGCTGAAACTCAGTAGACCACCAAACCACTATTTTATCCTGGCCTTCCTACCTGCCCCTTGTATTTGGTCTTGCGGTATTCCCCTCCCTTTGCTGTGTGCCGTCCTCCCATGGTGGATTGGATTGTATCTACTTATCTCTCTATTCTATCTGTTCACACAAATAATAACAACCTCTTGTGTCCCTGTTGCTGCCCTGACCCGGCTTAGGAGGTGGAAGGTGTGGGGGAAATGGGATTTGGCTGTGGCCTAGGAATTTCTGTTAGGGTCAGGAGCTCAAGGCAGCAGCAGGTGCACGAGCAAACAGATCCTGCAAAGAAAGAAAGAAAAAAAATTAACTGGTAATCTTACTGTTTCTGTTTCCGCCGCTGCAAGATCTTGGATCTGAACAAGTTTGTGGCAAAAAAATAACGATGGCCACATGAACACGGCTGAGATGATGAGCATGATGATGTCGGTGAGGGTGATTATTTTGACTTGAACGATTGAACCGGACCTCGTCTCACGGATCTGTGCAAGAGCTGGTAAATCCCCCTCTTCTTGCTCTTCTTTTCCCATCGCCTAGATTGGGGATCTTCTAGGTCTTCTTCTTGCTGTTGCAATTTTTTTTTTTTTGGCCTGTATGCTTTCCGTATATGTATGCATGCTATTGTCATCTATTTTTCTCTTGGTCAGATGATAATTGTTTGCAGGTAACCCGTAGTTGGATTTCTTAGATGAAGATCTGAAGTAAGATTGATGTATGTGTGTCGCGACATCATAGCTAATTCGCCTGGTAGAGTGCATAAAATTTCCTCGCTGCTTGATTTGGGACCGGGAAGCAAATCTGTTCATGGTTGGGATTATTTTGCTGAAAAAAAAGTTAGGGTTACTATAGCTGTTTTTGGGGGAAGTACCCATGTAGGACAAACCAATTCCAACCAGTTTACGTCTTCCAACCGCAAGCCCTCGTGCTCTCCAGAAGATTTCAGGTCCTGATTGCTCTGACCTGGTGTGTTCTTCATGTCTTGGTAGACTTTGATTTGATTTTCTTCAGGATTTGGCCTCACCAGGTGCGGATTGTTCTTCTTTGTGGTGGTTCCCTGTCGATTTCTCTATTTTATTATCGGATAGGCTTCCTGAATTATGTGTTTCCATTCTTTTCTGAATGTTGTTTGTATGGATTCGTCGAACGATGATTGTTTGAAAGATCCGTTGCTCTTTCTTTGCGATTTCTGCGCCGCTTCGCAGTTTTCAGAGCATTTGCAGATCTGCTGCTTTGCTTTGCTTTCAACTTTTCTCGGACTTTTTTTTTCTGGTAAGTTTGAACTGGAAAAGTTTCCCAATATGGTCTCGTCTGATTTCCGTTGAGGGAGGAGAGATTCATGCCAAGCCGCACCCGTGTCGCTTCGCCCACACAGCCAATTTTCCTGCGACGAGCGCCACCCCTGCCGCCTCCTCCTGTTCGCATCCGCAGCAATCTGCATTGTTCTCTCCTCCCCCAGGCGCCTTTCGATCTCAACTCGATGAGATGTGAGATGAGCAAGAGGACTCGGTTGCTGGGATCGATTTGGATGGAGGAGGGAGGGGCCTCGAGCTCGCAAGTCGCAACCCAAGCCGGTCGGCGACGGGAACGGAAGAGAGAGCGCCGTGACCCGTGGGGCCGTGAGTCCGTGACCGACCGTGGTGTGTGGTGCGGTGCGGCGAGGGACTCGACTCTCGAGGGAGAGCTAGCTGTGTACGCCACCCACCACCCTCACCCAGGGATCCAGCCAATGAGCTGGCGCCACGTTTCCTTCAATTTGGGCTGTTATCCTCGTGCGGGCCCAGTGGGCCGATCAATCTGGAAAGGAGTTTCTTTTATGTCGGCCTGCTATACTTTTCCACCCGACTGGGCTGGGCTTTCTTTCCTTCTCCTTACTCGCCGCCTCTCTTTTCCCCACGGGCCTTGGCCCTCCTCCTCACTCACGCCTCCCCCTCGCCACGCCAAGCACCACCACCACCCACACGCTTCCCGCGGAAGGAAGCCATGGAGTTGGAGGACGAAGACGAACTGCGGGGAGTGGAACATCCGCTGCATCCTCATCTCACCTCCCAACTCGCGAGGGAGCCTGGCCCAGCGGATAACGGCGGTATCCTTCGAAGCGCCGCAGCCCCGCCCTTCATCTCCGACGCAACCCCGCCCTTCCTCAAATCTGTTAGTGTACCTGCCTCTGCCTGGTGTGGCTCCATGCGATGAGTATTGGCTTCATGTTTCAGACTTTCAGTGGGCGGCGTGGCTCCATGCGATGATTTATTGGCTTCATGTTTCGGAGTTTCAGTAGTGTGGCCTTGCTTCGTTCCAGCAACTCCCTGCACCTGAATGGCATCGCATGGTGGCGTTGGTTAGGCTTGTGTTGGGGTTTAATTTGGGCTTGACGCTGGAGGAACAGGGGGGAATCCATGTCAATTCCGTTTAGTTTCACAGAAATGGGCGTGTTGTACTGTTGTACATTTCTCGTATTTACATACCACTACCCGTAGCCTGCTTCAGTTTAGTGGCTTGTATGTTCAAGATGAGTTATACAGTGTAACTCAGTAACTGTGGTGGAATGGTAATTATAGTTGATCTATCGTTTTTTTTAAAGTTATAGTTGATCTGTTCCCAGTCTGCAGTTTGATGCAAAGCAATGCACCATTTTAATGCTTTTGCTCGAGACAATATGAATGTGATAATAGGAACTCTTCTAATTAGCTTAATGGTAGACAAGGTTTTCTGGTTGTCTTGGTTAGGCATTTTTGTACGCCCAGCTCTAGTCTTTGTGTTGTGTCCCATCTTGGATTTACTGTGTGTATGTCTTGATGTCCTTGTATTTTTTATTTTATTTTATGCAGTACTGATTTTTTACTTGAATGCTTCATGCAGCAATAATGGGAACAGAGTGCATTATGGCCACACTGAAAGAGGATCCTGAACCCTCTTTTCCACCTGGATTTGGACCCTTTCTTGGCCTTTCCCTGCGGGGTATCCAAGACGATGTCAAATCAGGTGGTACTCATTCTAGTTCAGTGCAAGTAGTACAGAGCACTGAGAAAGATGTCAAAATTTCGGAATCAAGTTCAGCGCATTGTCGGAGTGGACACGCCTGCCACTGCCAGTACTTCTGGGAGCCATAGTTGCAGGAAATCACTTCGTAACAGGCCTCCAATAGACTATAGCCTCTTCGACCTTACCTCAGATGAAGAATCTGAAGTTGAACCACCCGAGAAGGTTTCATTTGTGTATTGATCTTTTTTTCTTTCTTCTGCAATCCTGTGAATTGTTCGTCACGATTTTAATGTGTTGGTCAATATTGTCCTATTTTGTGGACAGGGAGTAAGATCAGGGAGACGTAGGCAACAATTACCAAAAGGAGTCCTTCGGGGCTGTGCAGAATGTGCTGATTGTCAAAAGGTTCGAGTGATTATGCTAAATTGCTGGAGCTGCTTCCCTGGAGATGTTTTCTTTTATTGGCTTATGCACTCCACATCATGCAGGTTGTTGCAAGATGGAATCCATCTGGTGCACGCAGGCCTGTTCTTGAGGATGCTCCTGTTTACTATCCTTCTGAGGAGGTACCTTGTTGATTGCCATATCATATCTTACAGTACTATGGCTGTACAAAGTCCATTTTTGCAGAAAATAATCTCATGGTTCCATCTTGCGGATCAGGAATTCAAGGACACCTTAAAATACATTGAGAGTATACGGCCTATGGCAGAACCATATGGAATTTGTCGCATTGTTCCACCACCTTCATGGAAGCCTCCATGCCTTCTTAAAGAGAAGGACGTATGGGAAGGCTCAAAATTTTCTACTCGAGTACAGAAGGTTGACAAGCTCCAAAACCGTAAATCATCCAAGAAGAGCAGAGGAGGTGGGATGATGAAGAAGCGGAGAAAGCTTTCAGAGCTAGAAGATATCGGTAACATTAATCACAATCAAACTGGGATGCAGCAAAGCCAAGAGAGGTTTGGATTTGAACCAGGACCAGAGTTTACACTACAAACATTTAAGAAGTATGCCGATGACTTCAGCGATCAGTATTTTAACAAAGATGCATGTGGGGGCTCCCCACCATCCGTGGAAGATATTGAAGGCGAGTATTGGCGCATAGTTGAAAGCCCCACTGAAGAGATAGAGGTATAAAACTTTTACACAAAATATAAACAGAGGAGGGCCTCTGTTTTGCCCGAAACAGAGGTCCCCCCGTCGTCCACCTTCCTCCCCCTTCTTCCTCGCCGCGCCGCCGCCGTTAGGGTTAGGGTTCAGGGTTAGGGTTCGGGGTTGGGGTTTGGCGGAGATCCATCTCCATCGGAGATAGAGGGAGTTGGGGGAGGAAGGTCGGCCCGGCGGTGGCCGGTGGTTGGTGGGCGGGGCGGCAGAGCGCCGCCGGCCGCGGGGGGTGGAGGCAGGCGGTTGGGGCCAGGGAGGGGCGGGGGCGTCACGTCGGCGAAGATGCGGCGGTGGAGGAGCTCCTTGGCGTCGGGGAGGTGGATCTCGTCGCCGGATTCGGGGCGGCGGCGGAGGCGGCCCCTGGCCGCCGGAGCCGGGGGAGGTGGGTGCCGCGGGCGAGAGGAGGTGGAGGGGTTAGGGTTAGGGCCGCGTCGGCCGGCGGCGGTGGAGGCGGCGGGAGCCGCCGAAGCCGGGGGAGGGGACGCGCGCGGGGGAGGGCGCGGCGGCGCCGGAGGAAGAAGATGAGGGGAGATGTGGGCGGCGGCGGAGGAGGGGAGATGCGGGCGCGCGGGGGAGAGGGACGTGCGCGCGGGGAGGGGGAGGGAGGAGGAAGAAAGGTTGGTGGGGGCCGTGGTGAGGCCGGGGGGATTAAAATAGGAAAGCTTCTTAAAATAGAATGCCCAGAAATGGAAATGTTTACATTTTAGGAAGGGCCTCCCCCTAAGACTAAAGGGAGGCCGGCCTCCCTTTAGCCAGGTCCAAACTTTTATTAGCATAGATACCTATGCTCTTTGCAATTCGTAGCTCTGTTTTTTTTTCTCGAATACGCAGGAGAGCTGCGTATCTTTGTATTAATAGAGAGAAATAGACCGGCCCCTTACAAAACGGCACCCCTCACTCCGTGCCGAGCTGTGAGGGGCTGAGATACAAAACAACTGAGTTCTAGACTATGAAACACACTACAGGCTTGACCCTAGGAGGACTGGTAAGACTAAGCTATCCTAGTCCAGTCCCATTGTTAGACTGTTAATTGTACACGGCTGTGTTAGCCCAGGGTTAAGGCCGTATAGGCCCATACGGCCTGGATATGGCCGGCTATAGGCTGTGCCTATCCTTGATTGGTTATGTTAGGCAATAATCCCCGGGGGTGATCCTATTTCTATAAGTCTCCCTAGGGTTTATTGCCTATATATTCCTGTACCTTTGGTCTTCCATAATCAATCTATTATTCCCTGCAATTCTCAATTGCCTTCATGGTATCACGAGTCTAGGTTTCTCCTAGATTGCTTCCGCACCTTTTCTCCAGGCGCCACACCCGGCGCCGTCCTTCCCCTGCTCCTGCGCGCGATGGCAGGCTCCAGGTCCGGCGTCCTCAACGACGGGATCGACGCCAACGCTGCCGCCAAGACCCAGGCGCCTCCCCACGACGGCGAGCCCGTCGACCCTGCCGTCCAGGCCAAGGCGGAGCGCGTCCGCCTGGCGCAGGAGGCCCGCGCCTCTGCTCTTCTCCGCGCCCAGGAAGCAGAGCGCGAGGCGCGCGAGGCTGGGGAGCAGCGCGACGCCGCTGCCGCCCGCGCCCGCCTCGCCTCTGAGCGGGCCGCTCGCGAGCGCGCCGCCGCCGAAATCGCCCTGAAGGAGGCCGGCGACGACGCCGCCGCCGGCGAGGAGCCCGACCCCGAGGTGGACGACGCCGGTTCCTCTCATGCGCCTCATCCCGGCGCCCGCGACGCCCTGCTCGTCCACGAGGCGGCAGCCGTCCTCAACCTCCATGCCCAAGCCGTCGCTGTACAGAGCATCCGCTCTCTGGTGCCGATCGTCCTCGACACCAAATCCACACAGTACTCCCGGTGGTGCGAGTGCTTCCTCCTCGTCCTCGGCAAGTACTCTCTCAGCGACCATGTCCTCACCGACGACTCCTTCCCCACCTCACCAGACTGGGTGCGCATGGATTGTGTCGTCAAGGCGTGGATTGTCGGCTGCCTCTCCTCCGATCTCGTCGACGCCGTGCTGGACCGCGGGGTGTCTGCTCGCGCCGCCTGGCTTGCTGTCGAGGCGCAGTTCCTAGGGAACAGCGAGACGCGCGCCATCATCCTTGATGCCGAGCTCCGCAACACCAAGCAGGGCGACCTCAACATCACCGACTACTGCGGCAAGCTGGTGCGCCTGGCATCCGATCTTCGCGCTCTGGGCGAGGACATCCCTGATCGTACCCTCGTCCTCAACCTCATCCGTGGGCTGAACGAGCAGTACAAGGACGTCGGTCGTCATCTTCGGCGTGGTCGTCCCTTCCCGACGTTCCAGGATGCCAAGAACGAGCTGCTGTTGGAGGAGCTCAACTTCACCACTGCTCCTCCTCCATCCTCAGCTCTCCTTGCCGCCTCTGGCAAGGCTACGTCCACCCCTGCAGCCCCCAGACCGCCTCAACACAGTGGTGGCCACGGGGGCAGCACCTCCGGGGGTGGTCAGAAGAAAGGCAAGCAGCGCTACGGCAAGCAGGATCGTCGGTCTAGCAGCAGCAAGACGTCCTCTTCGTCATCCGGCACTGGTGGACAGGGACACAAGACCGGCGCACCTGCTCCCCCTCCTGGTTTTGTGAGCATTCAGCATCCCTGGAGCGGCTCCATCTACATGTGGCCGGGTCAGCACCCACCCCTGGCGCCCATCCCTCGTCCGGCGACTCCACAGCAGCAGCAACAGCAGCCGCCCCAGGCCATGGTCGCCCAGCAGCCCAGTGCTCTGGTGGCCGGCGCTCAGAGCCAGGGACTGTGGCCCTATGCAGCGCCATCGACACCTGGTCTGTACAGCCAGGTTGCGCCTCCTCCAGGCTTCTACGGTCTCCCCCCTGGTATGCTGTCGTTTGATCAGCAGGCGCTCGCCAACAGCTTCAACACGATGTCGCTCACCCAGCCACCCTCCCGTGAGTGGTACTTCGACTCTGGCGCCACCAACAACATGACGTCCGACGCCGGTATCCTCTCCCTCTCTTCCTCTCCACAGCTCAGCACACCTTCCTCCATTGTTGTCGGGAACGGCAATTTACTTCCCGTTCTTTCTACTGGCAGTACTGTTTTACCTCATTCTCTTCAGCTTAACAATGTTCTTGTTTCACCACATCTCATCAAGAACTTGATTTCCGTACGCCAGTTTACCTCTGATAACAATGTTTCTGTGGAATTTGACCCTCGTGGCTGTTCTGTGAAGGATCTTCAGTCGGGGAGAGAGATCGTCCGATGTGATAGCTCCGGGTCCTTGTACCCCCTTCATTTTCCGGCGTCTGCACTCCATGCTTCCACCACATCCTCGCTTTGGCATCATCGTCTTGGGCATCCCGGTCATGAAGTTTTAGCAAAACTAGCACAGTCTTCTTCCATCAGTTGTAATAAAAGTGCTAGTGATACTCTTTGTCATGCGTGTCAGTTAGGGCGTCATACACGTCTACCTTTTCATGTGTCTTCATCCCGTGCTACGCACAATTTTCAGTTAATACATTGTGATCTCTGGACGTCTCCTGTTGTGAGCGTTTCGGGTTATAAATATTATCTGGCTATTCTTGATGATTGTTCACATTTTCTATGGACTTTTCCTTTACGCCTGAAATCTGACACGTTTCCGACCATTGCTAACTTTTTCTCCTATGTCCGTACACAGTTTGGTGCCACCATTCAAAATGTTCAGTGCGACAACGGGCGCGAGTTTGACAACCTCAGTGCCCGCACATTCTTCCTCGCAAATGGCGTCCACCTTCGCATGTCTTGCCCGTACACCTCATCCCAGAACGGTAAAGCTGAACGCATCATTCGTTCCATTAATAACATGGTGCGTTCGCTTTTGTTCCAGGCACATGCTCCCCCAGCCTATTGGGCAGAGGCCCTCGCCACCTCCACCCATCTACTGAACATTACTCCCACCAAAACTCTACACTTCGGCACACCCCATTTTGCTCTCCATGGCACTCATCCCACTTATGATCATCTCCGAGTCTTTGGCTGTCTATGTTATCCCAACCTCTCCGCCACAGCTCCGCATAAACTCGCTCCTCGCTCGGCCAGGTGCATTTTCCTAGGATATTCTGCTCACCACAAGGGTTACCGTTGTCTCGACATTGTCTCCAACCGAGTTATCATCTCTCGGCATGTCACCTTTGACGAGACTTCGTTTCCCTTCTCCGAGCTCTCCTCACCACCTCGCCCCGCTGACTTTGAGTTTCTGCAGGATGATCTCACTCATGTGCCGGCCGCCATTGGTCCAGCATACTCACCTTTGGTTGCAGGAGATGCAGATGGTGTTCCCGCACTGCCACGTGCGGCCTCCGACGATTTCTCACAGCCGCCGCTGGCCACACCATGGCCAGCCGTGGCTGTCTCTCCCGTGCAGCGCAGCATGGCTCCAGTCGGCCCCCAGCCGGCTCCTCCTGGCGCCCAGCCGGCCACTGCTGGCGCCCAGCCAGCCACCGCCGGCCCCCAGCCGGCTCCTGCCGGCTCTCCGTCGGCTCCTGCTGGCCATCAGCCGGTTCCTGCCGGCCCTCCGTCGGCCACGGCTGCTCCCCAGCCGGCCTCGACCGGCTGCTCGTCGCCTCCGACCAGTTCTGTTCCAGCAGCTGCACCAGCACCTCGTGCGGCTCCTGGACCTCATCGGCCTCTCAGTGACTTTCCGAAGGTCTACGTCAGGCGTCCTCGTGCTGCTGCATCCACTGTTCCAGCCCCAGCTCCTTCCGGTCCGCCGCCACTCTTGCCACAGGGCGCTGTGCCAGTTCCTCCCGTGGTGAACGAGCACACTATGACTACGCGGGCGAAGCGCGGTTTTCGACAACCAGCGCTGTATACTGCTGCTCCACTGTCCCCGATCCCCAAGTCCTATCGGAGTGCTTTGGCTGATCCGAACTGGAGGGCAGCTATGCAGGAGGAGTTCTCGGCGCTTCTCGCCAATCACACCTGGGAGCTTACTCCCCGACCACCAGCAGCAAACGTGGTCACTGGCAAGTGGGTTTTCAAGCACAAGTTCCGGGCTGATGGTTCTCTTGAGCGCTATAAGGCGCGGTGGGTTCTTCGTGGTTTCACTCAGCGTCCGGGGATTGATTTTGACGAGACCTTCAGTCCAGTGGTGAAGCCTGCTACAGTACGCACTGTGCTCTCTCTGGCTCTTTCCCGGTCTTGGCCTGTTCATCAGCTAGATGTGAAGAATGCCTTTCTTCATGGCTCCTTGAGTGAGACTGTCTACTGCGCCCAACCGGCAGGTTTCGAGGACTCCAGTTGCCCGGATTTCGTCTGCAGATTGAATCGCTCTCTTTATGGGCTGAAGCAGGCTCCACGTGCTTGGTACAGTCGGTTTGCCACCTTCATTCAGCAGCTTGGGTTTGTTGAGGCTAAGTCAGATACTTCTCTGTTTGTCTTCCACCGTGGGAGTGATACAGTTTATCTTCTTCTTTACGTGGATGACATAGTTCTGACAGCTTCCTCTCCAGTTCTACTCCAGCGCACTATTGCTGCTCTCCAGTCTGAGTTCGCTATGAAGGATCTTGGATCGCTTCATCATTTTCTGGGTATGCATGTTCAGCACACTGCAGATGGTTTGGTTCTTTCTCAGCGCCAGTACATGCTTGAGATCCTCTCTCGAGCTGGGATGACAGAGTGCAAGCCCTGTTCCACACCTGTTGATCTGAATCCGAAGCTCTCCTCCACAGATGGCGCTCCGGTAGCTGACCCAACAGATTTTCGCAGCCTGGCTGGTGCACTTCAGTATCTCACCTTCACTCGGCCTGATATTGCCTATGCAGTTCAGCAGGTGTGCCTTCATATGCATGATCCACGGGAACCTCACTTGGCAGCCTTGAAGCGCATTCTTCGGTATGTTCGCGGCACTCTTGACATGGGTTTACTGCTTCGACCATCTTCTCAGTCCGATCTTGTGGTGTACTCTGATGCTGATTGGGCTGGTTGTCCTGACACTCGTAAGTCCACCTCGGGCTACGCTGTGTTTTTGGGGGACAATCTGATCTCTTGGTCCTCGAAGCGGCAAAACACAGTTTCCAGATCAAGTGCCGAAGCTGAATACCGAGCTGTTGCCAATGCCGTGGCTGAAGCATCCTGGCTGCGTCAGCTTCTCTCGGAGCTTCATGCTCCTTTGCGTCGGGCTACACTTGTCTATTGTGACAATATCAGTGCAGTTTACATGTCTTCGAACCCGTTCAGCACCAGCGCACCAAACATATTGAGATTGATCTCCACTTTGTTCGGGAGCGCGTCGCTCTTGGTGATGTCCGTGTTCTTCACGTGCCTACGACTTCACAGTATGCAGATATTTTCACCAAAGGGCTTCCATCTTCGGTCTTCACAGAGTTCAGGTCCAGTCTGAACGTTCGGACACAGGCCGTTCCGACTGCGGGGGGGTGTTAGACTGTTAATTGTACACGGCTGTGTTAGCCCAGGGTTAAGGCCCATACGGCCTGGATATGGCCGGCTATAGGCTGTGCCTATCCTTGATTGGTTATGTTAGGCAATAATCCCCGGGGGTGATCCTATTTCTATAAGTCTCCCTAGGGTTTATTGCCTATATATTCCTGTACCTTTGGTCTTCCATAATCAATCTATTATTCCCTGCAATTCTCAATTGCCTTCACCCATGACCAGTACTCTGTTTGAGCTTTAGAAAATGCAATCTCTGTTGATCCTGAATTTGGGATATTTAACCAAACTTCTATTAGCATAGAGTGCCTTGCCCTAGCAATTCATATCTCTGTTTGAGCTTTAGATCATGGTCCTGTTGGTAAGCTTTAGCTTTTCAGTGCAGCTCTGTTATGAGTTATGACCCTGAGTTCCTGACTTGCCTGTAGTGCTACATCTTCTTGGCCCAACAGTAGCATCTTCCAAGTTCTTATGTCTGTTAGGAACGTTTCTAACATATACTCGTGCTATCTTCTAACTTATCAGAAAATCTATTCTCATATAGGTAATATATGGTGCTGATTTGGAGACTGGAAATTTTGGTAGTGGTTTTCCGAAGTTCTCTCCTGAAGTAAAATCTGATGTTGAGCATAAGTACACAGAATCTGGTTGGAATCTAAACAATTTGCCTAGACTACAAGGTTCAGTTCTATCTTTTGAGGGTGGTGACATATCTGGTGTTTTGGTCCCTTGGGTATATGTTGGCATGTGCTTTTCATCATTCTGCTGGGTAAGATTCTTGTTGACACAAATACTTCTCTTACAATTATGACTGGTATCATAGATTATCCAAATTTAATTGAGGTTTTCTTTGGTGCTCCATACTACCTTATACTGGTGTTCAAAAAGGACCAGTATAAAAGGATCTGACGGTCCAAATTAGTTGTATACTACTAGACCTTCACCTGTAGTATAAGGTAGTATAGGTCGAGTAGTATAGTAGTATAGGGGTATTATGGGAAAAATATTTTTAACATGTGATATAATGTGGTATAGATCAAGTAATATAGTGGTATAGGGGTATTATGAGAAAAATATTTTTATTTTTATACTCATTTGGTCCGATATATTTATTTCTTTTTACACATATGTTCATTTAGGTTAGGAGCTCCAATAAAAAAATTATATTACCGTCTAATTACAAAATTGCCCATCCCTCCATACTCCATACTACCCTATGGTAGTATGGAGCACCGAAGAAGACCTCAGTTTAATATTGTTATGTCCTGTGTGTGTATCTTCTGGCAGCATGTTGAAGACCATCATTTGTACTCTCTGAACTACATGCATTGGGGTGCTCCAAAGATGTGGTATGGAGTTCCAGGAAAGGATGCCGTGAATTTGGAGGTAGCAATGAGGAAACATCTACCTGACTTGTTTGAGGAGCAGCCTGATTTGCTTCACAACCTGGTAAGTGTTTCTCTCTTGATTGGTTATTGTTAACTAGGGGCTTAAGGTATGAACCCATCATTAGGAGCTATATTTTTATTGTGTCTTATCACTCCTCTTGAATCTAAGGCCTACTCTCCCTCCCTCCCAGATTATGCTGTAAACACATTACAAACAGTTTGTAATGAGCAGATGTGGTACTGTGTGATGTTAAAAGAAGGCACTGTTCTTGTATACCGTCTTTCTTTCCTACACCAGAAAATTGTTTCAGCTAGTAAACCACTTATTTGGAATCTCTTAGATTTCCATATAACACCTCATGAAAGTGTTACTGCACTAAATCAAACACTTGCATGTGCAATAGACAATAAAACCTTAACTGTACTAGTGCAAAGTAAAGATGTGGTTAATGTTATGTTTTCAACATATATGCAAGATGAAAATGTAGTATAAAGATGTGATGGCGGATATGTGGATTTGGCTTTGCCATGGCTTGTGGTGTTTGAACGAGTTCTTACTTTTGGTACATATGGCGACACCTTCTGCAGGTTACTCAGTTCTCTCCATCATTGCTTAAATCTGAAGGAGTACCGGTCTACCGATGTGTTCAGCATGAGGGAGAGTTTGTCCTGACATTCCCACGGGCATACCATGCTGGTTTCAATTGTGGTTTCAACTGTGCGGAAGCTGTTAATGTGGCACCGATAGATTGGTTACCAATTGGGCAGGATGCCGTTGAGCTTTACCGAGAACAGGCTCGGAAAATAACTATTTCGCATGATAAGCTGTTGCTTGGGGCTGCAAAAGAAGCAATAAGAGCTCAGTGGGACATCTTATTCCTCAAGAGAAATACTGCTGATAACTTGAGGTGGAAAAGCATGTGTGGACCTGACAGCACCATATGCAAGTCAATTAAGGTAAATTGCCAATGAAACTATTTATAAATATTATTTAAAACTCAGTGAAATCTAACATATCTATCCTGCTTAGGCAAGAATCGAGATGGAGTTGATGCAAAGAAAAGATATATGCTCCCCATCTCAATGTAGAAAAATAGATGCTGAATTTGATTCTGCAGATAGGGAGTGTGCATTTTGCTACTATGATCTGCATCTTTCTGCTTGTGGCTGCCCATGTTCCTCAGAGAAATATACTTGCCTTGTACATGCGAAGCAGCTTTGCTCATGCGACTGGAGTAAAAGATTTTTCCTATTCCGTTATGATATCAATGAATTAAATATCTTAGCTGATGCTTTGGGTCGGAAGTTAAGTGCCATTCACAGATGGGGTGTCTCTCATCTTGGATTAAGTTTGAGTTCATGTGTTAAGCGAGAAAAAGACCAAGACCTGAAGACTCTTCGCAGAGCAACTGATGGTCCCAGAAGGTCCTACATGTCACAGGCGTCAACAGTATCATTGTCACCTTCACTGGCTTGCAATGAACAGAAAAGCAGTGGAAATAAGATTCTGAACTCAGCTTATTCGGAAATGAATACTGCTTGTCATTCTGCAGAGCAACTAAATTCGGGAAATGGTTCACCACAAAAGGAGCCATGGGTGAACAATGATTTAGCATGTACACTAAATAATGGTGTCAGCCAATTGCAATATAACGGGGGGCCTGGAAGCCACAAAAACTTAGCACTAAGCTTGCCAACTCCTCCTGGTCTGTCATTTTCTTCCAATGTTGCGACAAGGCCCTTAAACACTTCAGGTGAATACATGAAAAATGCATACGGCTCTCTTCCAGTAATGGCTGATCATGGAAGTGACATGAAGCCTAGTTTGGAAAGCTCAAACAATTCCCATAGTTTATTGACATCTAGCACTAATGCATCTCTGTGTTATTCCTACAAGGATAAAATACACATAGCACCAGGGACTAATGCCTTGGTCATGACAGAGAAAGATGGCAGTCAGGCTCGTGCTGCATTAAGTCAGCCCTTTGTGAGAACTGTTTCAAGAGAACAAACTGTCTCTCAGGAAGCATCAGCTAGATTATTTGCTTCAAAGTCACCTGTAGGTCCTTCACTTGTGACAAATACATGTGGGGGTTTTAGTTCAGGCAATGCCCATCTTGGGAAGCCAAGTTTTGGTAATCAGCAACCAAATGACGGTTGCCTTCAAAGAAAATCTGAATCTCTATCTGGTCTTGAAGCTCAGGGGCATTCGCCTTTATTAGTGCAACCTGCTCTGGAAAATGGAAGTCCCCACAAGGGTCCTCGCATAGCCAACGTTGTGCGTCGATTCAAGAGCTCAGTTGAACTTTTGGAAATCGGTGCTGTTCTGTCTGGGAGATTATGGTCCTCAAGCCAAGCAATCTTCCCAAAAGGTTTGTTTCTCCCTGGCAAATTGGGATACTTCCATACATGTACCAGCTGTTTATCAACTTGGAAGCAATTTTGCTGCTTTGCCATCCTTAGAGGCATTTCATATGTTAAATATGATAGCTATTCATACTAGAGGAATCTTTGTCATTTGTTTAGTACTACTAATGGATGTCTTTCCTCATAGATCTGATTCTCGTCAGCAGTTTGGTCTATATTTTGCTATTTTTCTTAGCATTCTCTATCTTTTTAAACACAGGGTTCAGAAGTAGAGTAAAATACTTTAGCATTGTGGATCCAACGCAAATGGCTTACTACATATGTGAAATATTAGACGCTGGACTGCAGGGACCTCTATTTATGGTAAGTGTCAGTTTTCTGTACCATCTGTACACCTGTTCTTCAGTATGTTTACATCTGTTGGTTGATGCATTTTCAGGTGACTATAGAAAACTGTCCAGGTGAAGTTTTTATCAATGTCTCTCCTACCAAGTGCTGGGGCATGGTCCGTGAGAGGCTGAATATGGAAATACGGAGGCAACTCAGTTTGGGAAGAGCTAACCTGCCTACACTACAGCCTCCAGGATCAGTTGATGGTCTTGAAATGTTTGGGTTGTCGTCACCACTGATAGTTCAGGTGAGGAAAAGGTTCACTTGACCACTGTCTGAAACACAATTGTCTCGAGAAATGCAAAAAAGAAACTCCGAAACACACAAACTTCGTGAAAAGTGAAATTTCACTTGTTCCTGGGTTTGCAGAATTTCATGGCAGTTGATGCTAGCTGTCCCTGCTGATTTGTTGGAACCTGACTGAAATCTGTGAAACTGAAACATTCTTTGAATTCCTTTCAGGCAATCAAGGCGTGGGATATAGATAGCATCTGCACAGAGTACTGGAGATCCAGGCCCCGTGTTGTCGCTGGTGGTCATGATAGTCGGCATATACCGCCGCATCAGGGTCCACCGCAGATTGCGCTGAGGGGGCTATTCCAGCGAGCCAGCCGCGATGAGCTGCGAGCCCTACAGAGTCTACTGACAAGCAATAGCAGCCTGGACGAGAGGTCCAGGCAACAGGCTGCCCAAATCCTCGACGAGGAGATTGCCAAGCAGTGGCGCTGACAAGCCTAAGAACTTCTAATCGGCTGACGGCATGTTTTTTTCTTTTTCTGACGAGAGCAAGCAGTTAGGCTTGCTCATTGCGTTGCCCTCGTGCCCATTCTTTGCATTCTCGTGTCCATGCTCCATGACATCAGATTTTGCCACCATCTGGGTGTTCATGTGCGGATTGGATGATTGACAGCTCACCAACTGACCAGCTTACATACCCTTCTGTTGCTAAATGTTCAGATAAATGTTTGTCTCTGTCTCTAAACTCTTGTGGTGCCCTGCTATTCTTGCTGAGCAGGTTATGTCTAGTTCTACCGAACTTCTTTCACCGAGGCTGCAGGACGCAGGCACGTGAGAACCGAGAGTTTCTACTGGGTCGTTTCGTTGTGCATCAGAAATGTGAGCAGAGCGAGACAGTCCGTGTACTTCATGTTCTCCGCTGCACAGTGAACGTATATGCGTGCTGTGTAAGCCGTGGTTGGTAGGTACTAGCAAACCGATGTTAGACACAGCAGCAGTATTCCGGCCAATGAATTGAATCCATCTGCACAGTGAACGTATATGCGTGCTGTGTAAGCCGTGGTTGGTACTAGCAAACCGATGTTAGACACAGCAGCAGTATTCCGGCCGATGAATTGAATCCATCTGACTGGATGCTTCACCGCCTGTGACTGGAAGGTCCAGGGTTCAAGCTCCAGCGTCTAACACATTTATGTGTAGAAAAGGCTAGACACTGAACAACCTGCCTCCAGACACCGCATAGTGCGAGAACCTATGGCACTGGGTACACCTTTTTTTACTGGATGCCATGTGGGCCAGTCCTTTTAAACTCACGTGAAAGTCGTTTGTACCGGCCCCACTTGAAGATGTTCCTTGTGTTTCGCATGGTTAAATTCATCAGCCACTGGAATGATTGAATGGAAATGTACGTCGGCACACTTGTCAAAAGGTAGAACAGGTGGCTCTGTCCTTCAAGCACGTTCCAGATGTTGAATCTGCTGATAGCTGGAGTAGTTAGGCCAGTCTCAGAGGGAGTTTCATGGACACAATCACCTAGAGTGACACATCATCTAAAAGATGTTTGAAACTATGATAAAATACCCTCTCTCAATGCAAAGTTTCATCTCTTGTTGTTACCTAGGCTACATGTAAGACACAAGCTGTCTAGGTAAATGTGTAGAGAGGGTTTCATCGCCATGAAATCTATTTCATCTCTCTTCATTAATACACTGCCACATCATCAAAAATAGTGACATGACAGCATATTTAATACCCATAAAACTCTCACTGAGACTGGTCTTAGCTACTACCTGCCCTCATCGATGCACCCAAACAGAGTGGAATGATTGAACACTGCTTGCCACTTTAAATGTGGGTACACTTATAGGATAAACTCATAAAAGTTATTCCTACTATCTTCCTTTTTTTGGAAAAAGAGAGACTTTTATGGTGGACTTAAATTCACTTAGATAAGTATTAAAAATAAAATTAGGTATATTTTAATGCATAACACATCTGTCCTGTTATTATAAGATGAATCAAGAAGAAAAATAGGTTGCGTCGTTGCGACATGTGTGTCATTTACGAGGCAAATATCCCCACAACCATTTCTGTACGCCTAATATGATTACCCAAGAGATATTTTTTAGATAAAGGAAATTGTTCCGACCTCTGCAATCGCACACAACCATATTTTTACAATGTTTCAGCTCTAAAGCTGATCACAAATAATAGGGAAATGTACACAAATGAAAGGAAATAATCAAAAGCAAAGTCTATTATTGCTTCTCCAGTCCATTCTTGTCAAAGATATCCAAAGCGATGACCTCCAACGCTTTGCTTACTAAACGGATAGTGTTGGGACACGCACCGCGAAAACTACACCATCTCGCTTGCTGCCTAGGTTCTGACGACCGAATCAGCCCCTGATTCGGTGTCGTCTAGGTTCGAGCGACCGAATCAGCCCCTGATTCGGTGTCGTTTAGGTTCGAGCGACCGAATCAGACCGAATCAGCCCCTGATTCGGTGTCGTCTAGGTTCGAGCGACCGAATCAGCCCCCCTGATTCGGTGTCGTCCAGGTTCAGACGACCGAATCAGCCCCTGATTCGGTTCGGGCCGGTTCTACCTCAGGTCCG
Organism: Urochloa ruziziensis; assembly: GCA_015476505.1. Classification (NCBI taxonomy): domain Eukaryota; kingdom Viridiplantae; phylum Streptophyta; class Magnoliopsida; order Poales; family Poaceae; genus Urochloa; species Urochloa ruziziensis. The sequence goes on along the minus strand of CM027123.1, from coordinate 7,489,052 downwards.
CTTCAGGGCACAGCGTGTAATCCGGATCGGCCTGTGACTTATTCTCCTGTGGTCTTTGATCCAAGGCATGAAGTGAAGCATGCAGCCGAGCCCTTGAACCGAATCAGCCTCTGATTCGGTCTCTCTCACCCGGGCGGCCAAGTCGGAGGACCGAAAGGTGGTTTAGGACGTGCCGATCGAATCAGCCTCTGATTCTGTCCGGGGCACGCCCTCGAAAGGTATTTAGTGTCCTAATGATTTTGTGTCAATCAATGGTTGTCTACTACAGGGCCAGCAAAGGGGCGCACGGGGAATCATCGCAAGGATCCTGTTCGGAGCACTGAGGGACCAAGCTGACAAGGCGCGTGTGACAAGCACAAGTCGGAGTTGATCACTTCATGTAAAATCCCGTTTGTACCCAGTAAAGTAGAATATTCCTAGGATAACCGGAGCATCTAGGGGTAGAAGAGGAACTAGAGACTGTATAGGTTATCTTCTGCCCCCCTATAAAAGGAGAGGGCGTGCTTCATTGTAACGGTTCGGATTCTGTTCATTCTCCCTTCAGTCAATTCATTCCCCTACCATCGAGCTTGCATTTTCGTGTTTGGCTCCCAAGCTCGCTTCTGAGCCAACAGATAGTTTCCCTTGGTTCCTCTCGTTGTAATAAGGCCCAAAACCGCAACCAATATGCACCCCTGAAAACAGCTTGCATAAAAGAGGTAATTTGTTTTTTTTTCAAAAACTAAGTCATTACGCGTACACCAGATAGCCCACAAAATTGCTGCAACCCCCACAAAAATCAATAGTCTTTCTTTCTTTCTTTCTTATGCCTGTTAACCAATTTCCAAGCATATGAGCTATTGACCTAGGTGGGGTTAATCCAGTAGCTATGTGAACAATCCTCCAGATATTCTTAGCATGCTGGAAATCAAAAAAGAGATGTTTAATTGTTTCATTACAATCACAGAAACTACATTTTTGACTCCCAAACCAATTTCTCTTTGCTAGATTGTCCTTTGTTAAAATCACACCTCGTTGGAGGAACCAAAGGAAAATCTTTATTTTTAGAGGAACCTTCAGCTTCCATATAAATTTATTGTTGAAGGGGGTGCCCTGGTTAATTAGATATTGATACATAGATCGTAATGTAAAATATCCATGTCTATGTAAATCCTAGGTAAAAATGTCCCTTCCATTAGAAAGTTGATAAGTTGCAATTTTAGCTACTAGATTATGCCAAGCTACAAGTTTATCTCCAACCAGAGCTCGTCGGAAAGAGATATTTAGTGGTGTTTGATATATCACATTTGCCACTTTGATGTGGGGATAATGGACAATATTATACAGGCTGGGGAATTGCTCCTTCAAAGGTTTAGAGCCCACCCATGTGTCCTCCCAAAATCTGGTTTGTGACTCATCCTTTAGCTTGAAGGTCCCACATCTCAAAAAATCTTCCCTGACCTTTAATAGACCTTTCCAGAAGTGTGAGTCTCCAGGTTTAATTTGAACCTGAGATAAACACTTTGAACTCAGATATTTATTTCTGAGTAAAGTCGGCCAGGTGCCTTCCTCATTAAGTAACTTATATAACCACTTACTAAGAAGACATTTATTTTGGATATGAAGATGTGTTATTCCCAAACTCCCTTGATCCTTAGGACGACATAAGATATCCTATTTGTCTAGGTGATATTTTCTCTTATCATTTTTACCTTGCCAGAAGAATCTGGATCAATAAAAGTCTAGTCTTTTAAGGACACCTTTAGGTATTTCAAAAAAGGACATCATAAACAGGGGAAGGCTGCTCAAAACCGAATTCAATAGAACTAGTCGTCCCCCGTATGATAAATGTTTGGCTTTTCAAGTACTTATTTGTTTTTAAATCTTTCCTTAATTACACTCCAATCCGCATTACGGAGTTTATGGTAATGCATCGGGATACCTAGGTACCTGAAAGGGTATGACCCTAAGTCATAGCCAAACAATTCAGTATATTTTTCCTCATATTGTTTAGCCTCTCCATAACAAAAGACCTCACTCTTGTGAAAGTTGATTTTCAATCCTGATAATTGTTCAAAGACACAAAGCAATAACTTCATATTTTTTGCTTGCTCCAAATCATCATCCATGAACAGGATTGTGTCGTCTCTATATTGCAAAATAGACAATCCATCTTCCACAATGTGGGGTATCACCTCTTTAATTTGTCCATCATCCTTTGCTCTCTTTATTACCCAAGAGATATGCATGGTCTAAACGTGTTCTCAGAGCTTCACGACTCCTTTTTTTTCTTAGACTAAGCAAAGAGGCGCCTACTGAAAATCATTTAAATTTAGCCCTAAGGTCAATTTTCTCTTGCACACGAGCACGATTTTTTACTTAAACATCATCAATAGTCCTTAACTTAAGGGTGCGTGTAATTATTTAAAAAGGTATACCGGAAATTTAATTGGGCGTAGTGTATAGGCGGCTTCAATGTGTTTCCTTGTTGTCGTAACTTGTATTTTTCATAACGCCATATGTGAGCAATTTATATAAAGATTAGAGTAACTTTAGAATAATGTTTATAATGCGTGAGTTATTTAGGTATAAGTTTTAGGGGGTTATTTTCACCACTTATAACGGTAGAGTTGGATATAGTCTTTACTATTTTATAAAAGTAGAATGGATTCAATGTTTTTATTGTAAACAATGGATTGATGGTTAAGACCGGACCAATTGGCTGCCCCCCCCCCCCCCCCCCAATTTTGTAATTTTTTTATGATTTATTTCTTTCTGTGAGAGTCAGGGAATCCGAGCGGTAATATGATCACAATAAGTAGTAAAATTAACTATTATCTATACGTCAGTTAAAAAACTAACTGGCCATCGATCGTAACGAGAGTGGGGATCCCAAATATACCGTCCCCCGCGTCGTCGCCGCGTGGGCGGCACGGGCGGACAGCACCCAACCGCCCTCCTTCTCCCCCTCTCCACCGCCGCGCCGCCGCCGGAACCGGCCGCCGGAAGCCCACGCAACCCATGAGGACGGCGGCGGCGGGGCAGCTCTTCTCCTCCCCATCTCCTGGCGGGCGCGGCCGCTGCAGATGTTGGAGGAAGCCGCCGCCGGGTGGGCTGCATCAGCTCCGGAGAGGCCGGATCCGGGGCCTCCGCGGTCGGATCCGGTGACTACGATGATGGATCTGCGCGCTAGCCCGCCAGCGGCCACGGGCAGGTGAGTGACGGCGTCTCGTGGCCGCGTAGGCAGCCGTGGGGCGTTGGACACGCGAGGATCGCAGGCGTGGAAGGGAGGACGCGTGCCGGCGAGGCCAGCAGCCGGGCTGCCTGTTGTTCGCTCGTTGGTGGCGGCGGAGTCGAGGTTCGGCGGTGGCGTGGTGCTGTGGCCGTGGTGCTCTGCGTGTGGGTGTTGCTGATGGCGTCATGGTGATGCGGCTAGCAGCTCCTGCATCGAAGGTTTGCCAGTTGCGCCAGGGTGGAGCGACCAGCGCCTTCGAGCAACCTACTTCGACGACTATGCTCCGGCGGTGGCGACACAGGCGGGCTGCGGCCCGGCGATGGCCCGCGGGGTGTGGAGGGTGCAGTGGCGGCAGGTTGACGGCTTGGTGTTGGTAGGGTGGCGAAGCTTTGATGTTGTCTGCCATGGTGCGCGGGGATGATGGTGGCGGTTGCAGGCAGGGGGAGTTGGGCGAAAGCTCTGCTCGGTGCGTCGACGGACAACGGCGACGTCTAGGTGCCGCAACTCCCGTTGGGTACGTTGTCATTGCTCCCCCTTGCTTCAGAGCAGGGAACTCAAGGTGAAAACCTGGCCTAAGATCTCTTGGCAGGCGACGACGGCGCACTTTGCGTCGTATCCTTTCTGAAGGCGTCGTCTTGGAGTTCCTTTCTTCCTTCCTGTCCTCCCGACAACCTTGTTGTTGTTCGGTGTTGACCGTGGTGGGCAGCGCATCATGGTCTCTCTATTTTTCTTGGCGGCGATCGGTCACGCATAGCGGCGGTTGGGTCGGTGCTAAGCTTTGGCCATGGTGTTCTACGACCTTGTGGTGGAGTGGTTGGGACCCAGTTGACGAGTCGGGGAGTGGATGACCATGGTGGCCAAGGGTGGCCTGACGAGGATGTTGGTGCAGCGTTTTGATGGCAAGACTTCTGCTTGGCATTGAGGGCGGCGGTCGGGGGTGTCGTGCGCCAGGAGTGACCACGAAATTGGCAGAGGCCGGCGTGGTAGGAGGTGGCCGGCAGATTTGCTTCGCCAGAGACCTGCGTGTGATGAGGCGTTGGGCAGTCCCGCACAGCGGCGACTAGTCTAGGTGCGAGGTGATCCTTTGATGGTTACAGAAGGCTCCACGTGGCATTCTTCTTTCCTTGACAAGGCGGCTGGGTTGCTGGGTGCCATAGTATATTTTCAGATCTTGGTGGATGCGGTAGGCAGTTGTTGTCCAGAGGCAGTTGTTCCTGTATCATTTCGACGGCTTGCAGCGATCTGCGCGGCTAGCCCTGCTTGCAGGTGTTAGTTCGGTGTAGGTCATCTTCGTCTGGAGGCGCAAGCGGTTCTGATGGCTTGACAGCTACACGGCTGGCAGCGGACCACGACGACCAACCTTGCTTAGCAGCGGCTGGCTCGGTGTGGGACATCATCTTTATTGACGGCGCTGGCGGTGACGATGCACAATCCTTGGTCGGCCTCATGCCCGAGTGACGGAGTTGCTATTGTTACACTAGGAGTGGGTTGGTGGTGTGCTCGGTGGTGCCTACACTTGGCCGACCAACCTGAGGGTATGAGGCGAGCGCGAGTTCGGCGAGTGTTGATATCCCAATCCAACCTGCCGGTGAGTTTGGCTGCGGATAGTGGTTCTACGGCTTTGTCGATGTCCCAATCAGACCGTGCAGAGTGTGTTGTTGAGTTTGTTGAGCGTGATGGTGTTGTGCGGCATGTGTCGAGGACCCAATCCAACCTGTCAGTTGTTGTATTGTTGTTATTCTTTTGTTGTTTCGTCTAGTCTGGCTTCATCTGCTTTTAATATAATCGGCATCTCTTCTGTCCGGTTCGTTTAAAAAAGAAAATCGTAACGAGAGTACCATGGGATATGCTGCCTGTGTGCGCTGGGAGAGAGATCAGGGAGCAGTCTGCCACACTTTGAGTGCTGCTTCTGCTGCCACACGCCAACATGGTGACATTTGGATTCCTGGAAATGTGAGGTGGGATTGGGAAATAGGAGGTAGGATAAACATTTCCAATGTTTGGCTCATGGGTCAGGGAAAAGAAAGTATATTGGGAATTGGGATATAAATGCAAACATTTTCCACCAATTCAAACCCACGGTAGGAGGTGGGATCACTACGGGAAATCCCGTGTTTGCCGTGTGCCTAAGGCTTTGCCGTGTGTCACTTTGCCGTGTGCCTAAGACTTTGCCGTGTGTCACTTTGCGGCCTGTTTGCCGTGTGCCTGTCCACGTGGCACACGGCAAAGCCGTGGCACACGGTGGCCCGAGGCAGGCACACGGCAAACAGGCCGGCACACGGCAAAGCGGCCTGTTTGCCGTGTGCCTAGCCACGTGGCACACGGCAAACAGCTGGCACACGGCAAAGTGGCCTGTTTGCCGTGTGCCTAACGGCACGCACACGGCAAAGAGGCCACTCCAAACGGCCGTTGCCTCGGCCGTCATCTTTGTCGTGCGTCCTGGTCAGGCACACGGCAAAGCATGTCTGTTTGCTGTGTGCCCTTGCCACGTGGCACACGGCAAACAGGCGGCGCACGACAAAGTAGCCTGTTTGTCGTGTGCCACAGGCTGGCACACGGCAAACAGGCTGCAAAAAATTTGAATTTTGTCTACAAAATTTTTTTGCTAACTTTTTTGTCCATGTATCATTCCATGTTAGTTTTGTGCATGTTTGCCGTCGCAGTGTTTGCCGTGTGCCTTTCAGGCTTTGCCGGCAAATACCCTGTTTCCCGTAGTGGATATCGTTGGGATAGAGGTGAGAAGCATAGGAAATTACATAATTATCACCCTCTAATATATTGCTTCTCATTGGTTGTTTCTTTATATTAGAGGGGTATTCTTGTCATTTGTATTTTTTCCCTATCCTTATCTCATATCAAGCCAAACAAAGGACATGGAATAAAATCAAATAACCCTATCCCATACCCACCCAAAATAACCCTGCTCCTATCCCTTTTCCTTTCCCACTATATACCTACCCAAACGCCATAATTATTTACCATTGGAACTAGAGTTTACAAAAAAAGTTATATGATTCGTTATTAACGAAGATGCAGCACTATGTGACCCAAGCTGCTTCCCTCTCAATTCAACTATGAATCTTAGCGGTTATCGTCTCATCATGATCCCTGTTATTTTTTTTGGCCATATCATCTCTAGTAGTTTTGGACATATCTAGTATTATTATAATAGTCGGTGTCAGTTTGGTAGGGCTTGCTTAGCCCACATCAAGACAATGTGTATTATACTTTAACCCAGTTATAGACTTCAAATACCATACTATATGTTCACAAAAAAAATACCATACATACTATATGTACAAACAATGTAACTTGTCAACGGAAGTAAATAGTTAATATCTACAATAACACCCTGCTATTCACAAACTGATAGAGGCTATACTACACATGTATAGCTCGATGAAACAGCGCAACAACGTACCAAAACTCAAGAAACTAATTAAATAAACGTAAAAACAGGCACATATAATTGAGTTGTTGATCTCACAAGACATTAATTAGTTATTGCACAACTAATTAAAAACAGTAGCTACATATTACATTTTTTATTGTTTGTGTGTGGTTAAAGGGTTTGTGATGATACACAAATATCTTAAGATTCTTATCAAAGTAGGGGAAGCAATAGGATCAGTTTGTCTATATACAATGTCCACATATACAAAATCTAAGGCTCAAGACCCATCAACTGTTTAAACAGGAATATAATTGTGCTCCTGCCTCCTAGTAGCAATACCATGTCATGATATGTGGGGAGAGAGTGGACGAGATGTGAAATACTATATGTGCATGCATGTTGCACTGAAACAGACAACAGACTCTTAAAATGTATGCGCATATATAATTCCCTGACTAGAAGAATATTGAAATTGGACATTACAAAGATACTAACAGATTTGGATTATTGTATATATATTTCATTCAAGCGTTTTATGGATGAGATTTTATTTGAGTTGCAGTAGATAAAATTCAGGGATTATTAATTAATCTCTCCGGGCAACACCTGAACTTTTATTTACACCATCATTGTTTAAAAATTACACAATTTTTTCAGTTATTATAACTCCTGTGTAAAGTAGCTGTGACTCTAATATAAATTACGTGAGGTATAAATAAAAATAAAAAGTTGGGAGGCCTTTAACACTATAATTTTTATTAAATCATACACTCGCCAACCATATAAATTAAGCACAAATTAGAGCCACAAAAAATTCAGGCGGTCTTGGAGCCCTCTAAAATTCTCAGGTGAGGTTTGACAATTCCTAACTCATTTTAACCACACCAAACATGGTTAAAATCTGGATATAAAAGATTGTCTCCAAGGCTGTCTGTTCTATGTATATACTACATATACTCCCAGCAGAGGAAGAGACAAGAAGTGAAAGCAAATCAAGCCAGATCCAGTAATTCTAATTTGAATAAGGAAAGACAGCCAGAAGCATCAAAGCATGGGCTAAAACAGGCGCTGCATGCCCGGTTGTACACGCCCCCAACTGAACCCTCTCTGCGTTCTCGATCAGTTCCTGCGTGTGCCTTGTATATCTTCCTCTTTTTCGAAAGACTCCCCATTTCTTGCTTCTTTTGCTTGCCTTCTTTGTTTCTTGTGGGCTGCCCTTTTGGCCATTGCAATTTTAAGGGTGTTCAAAAGCACTACCATCACAATGCCCATGCAAGGCAAATGACAAGAAGAAATTTTTTTTAGACCACAAGCAATATTTGCATCAGCAATGCATGGCTATCACGAAGGTAACTAAAGTACTGAACATTTGCAATTGTAAGCTCAATTGAAGAATAAATATATGTATTGAAGTTACAAGATATAGTTGTCCAGGAATTGACACATATAGATTGCCGTGTGCTCCAGATCTAGAGACACAAATTGAAGGAGACTAGATATGTTTCAAATCAGGTAACACTCCCCCTCATGCATTGCCCTTTTGCTCTCCTAAGAAAGGAAATATGAGCCATACACCAGCCGTCCATGAATGGATAATGGATCATTATATTTCTGTTCTGCCAATATGATGAAAGCTGGTTTTTGGCTGCTGGCTTCTGCACAAGAACCAAAACTACTTTCTTGCAAGCTACATACAAGAACAAATTTCTGCAGAGTTTCTACTAGTCAGCAACGTTATACACAGCTACAGCTTGTTGTGCCACTGTTGTTGCTGCAAACTAGACTTCTACCACACACCACCATGCCATGCATGCTGCTAGCGCGCTAGAGAATCTCAAACTGTTGCATGTTAAGTTTTCATCCATCCGGAGGAGCAAAATAAACCAATTGCAAAGCATAAACATCACCTACCAACTGACACTGAAAGTTGAATAAAATGGCGACGATTTAACCAGTACTCACGCGGTGATTCAATTCAAGCGACGAAAAAATGGCGAAAAGAAAAGGGGAGAAATCGTTTGCAAAGTGCAAGAGAAGAGCGAGCCACCGATCGAAGAAGGCAACAAAGAAAACAATGGCCTAGCCGGCCTTGTTGCTCGACCAGCATATGTGGCATTAATTCCAAGAACTCCAAGTCGCGTTGCTAGCTAGCTAGCTCAGCTGGATCATCAATGGATGTTGATGGCGATGGATCACCTAGCAATGCAAGCTAGGAAAAGGAACTCACGGCATGATGAACTGCGGCGACGCCGACGCGTCGTGCCCTCCTCCTCCTCCTCCGGCCGTCCCCGGCGGCGGCGGCGGGCTCCCCTCCGACGATGGCCCCGCCGCCGCCGACGCCGACGCCGACGGCTTCTTGCGCTTCTTCTTCTCGTAGCTGATCCCCCTCGCCCGCGCCTGCGTCTCGCGCACATCCCGCAGGTAGAGCCTGACGGCGCGCGCCCCGAACGGGTTCATCTCCGGCGTGCCCCCGTTCTCCTCGTAGGCGGCGCGGAGGCGGCCGATGAGCGCGTCGAGGGAGCCCCACGCCTGTCGCAGCGGGCACGGGCACGGCGCCGGCGGGTTCGGGTGGCCGTAGAAGGGGCACACCGGCGTGTGCACCTTGGTCTTGCCGAACTGGTCCATGTACTTGAGGAACTCCAGCACGTGCGCGCCGCTGCACCGGGAGAGGGACAGCGGCGGCCGGTGGTTGCGAAGGTACTGCCCGAACGTGTTCCAGTCGCGGCGCTTCTGGGACTCGTACCGGCTCAGGGACGGCGAGGAGCTCGACGGGGAAGGCCCGCCCGCCGAGGAGGAGGAGCCGAGGGCGGCGGCGGCGGCGGCGGCGCCGGAGGAGGAGGAGCCGGCGCCTGATGACGGCCCCCCCGGGAAGATGACGGCCGCGGAGGGGCCCAGGAAGAAGCTGTTGTCCTGCTGGGCTGCAGCGCTGTCGGCTGCCGACGGCTCTTGGCCAGGGATCATGTGATGATGGTGGTGGTGGTGGTGATGATGGTGGTGATCCATCCCGTCTGCCAACATCATCAACAACGCAACGCAGCAAAGAAGAAGAAGAAGCATCATTTCTTGCTCTGATGGGAGCTTCTAATTAACAGACTAACAGTAAACAGAAACAGCTCTGAATTGAAATGGCTACTAGGTCAAGAAAGGAGGAGGGGGGAGCTAGCAAGCCTGCACAGGGAGAAGGGAGATCGATGCGTACCGGAATGTGCAGCGGCCGATCTAGTAGTCTCTGCCCGCACCGTGTAATAAGCTTACAGATGCATGCGTTGGGAGAGATCTTGGCAGCAGTGGTTAGCTTTAGCTAGCTAGTAGTACACCCTTCGTCTGATCCACCTCCTGGCCTGCGAGTGATCCAGCAGTCACCCCATCCATCCGACGAAATGATGCTAGAGCTATGCTCTCTGACGCTCAGCAGCTCAGGTGGTCAAGTCATCTCCTTGGGAGTCAGCATGAAGCTCTGGTGGAGGTGGATGAACAGTTGATGGTGGCAGTGCTGCTGGATGGGAGAGGTGGGGGTGAGGGGGATGGAGGGGATAGGTTTTTAGCCTTTTGGTTAGGCAGGCAGGGCAGCCTTTGATGGGGAGATAACAGGTGTAGTAGGGTATAGCTAGCTAGACAAGAGATCGAATCAGAGAGAGCATGAGAGGGGATAGATAAGCAAGGGCCCTGCTGGCTTTTCTTTCTTTTATTATCTCTTCGGGTTTTACTTCTTGTACCATCTAATATGCACAAGCGGTACGTTATTATATACACGGAGATGATTGTACCCCTATCCACCATTACGTTCTCGTTGACAGTGAGCAGTCTTATTTGATGACACGGTTAATGTTAATATTTGTTGTTGGTACAGTCCCATCCATACCGCAATAAGGAAAAAGCTATCATATGCAAAAGTAGTATGTGTTTCTATGAAAGCCAGCACCGTGTGGCAAATTTATTAATTAGTTATCAATAATAGTTACATTATTCATGATCTTGCTGTAAAACATAAACGTAGAGGTTCATCAATCCAATACTCTTATATCGAAGAAGTTTGAGCATTTTTGCTATTTTTCATTATCGACTTGGGTTTCTTTAATTTGGTATATGATACAAGAGAGTCAGAAGTCTCTATAAAAATCCAAGCCTCCCCACAAATAAAATATTAGCATATATTTATAAATTATATATCAGGTTCAAGCCTAATTCAAATAAAAAAAAATCGGTGTCCACTCGGTTCCATGTCTGAGATCCGGGGAGCCTCTACATAAGGCCAGTTAGCCATCAACAGTGTTACAGGAAAGTTTTTTCTTGCAAAAAAAAAAAGAAGATCTACAGGAGAGCGGATTTGTTTTTAGAGGGTACAGGTGCAATTCCTTCCATGCCTCCAATCTGCAGCTGCGCGTGACATGACTGCATGCAGGATAATCTGGAGTGATGGCCTCTTGTTTCTTTTGATTTTTTTCTTGCCGATTTTCTTGCTACTTTTCAATTCTATCGTTGCAGTACGTGGTGATGGGATGGTTCTTCCATCAGTGTTGCACGGGCACTGATAGGAAAAAATGCATAAAAAGGAGCAGGTTACTTATGTTAGTACTGTAGACGACATGAAATATGGTACATGGTGCATTCATAGATATTATATTTGTGCATCCCTGGTATGTACACGTATGGTGTCTGATACCCATGCGTGCTTGTAGTTTTGTTACAGATCGACATCGACTAGTCAAGATTCCATGTCCCACCTGAATAATCCTCTTATATGCAAATAATTATATTATATATATCCTGGTTTCGGGAAACTTGTATCTGTTTTTCTATATTTCTGTAATCTCACATATATTATTATTTATTTAGTTTGAAAGCTGTTGTTGTTGATGCAATTGCAATGAAGCTAGCTCGATTGTAACAGCAAATAAATAATAAACAGACAACCAATACCGGTCGTATTGACGAACTAATTAGAGGCATTTGTGTTCTTACCTCCATTTTGCAGTGTAATTGTGATTTTGTCCTTGTTTTTCTAACTTTGTGGTTTTGCCCTTCATTATTCACAAGTCAATGCGATTTTGCCCCTAGTCAATGGTCAAAACAAGGGCAAATTCACAAAGACCAGAGGCAAAAACACAAAGTTAAAAAAAATAAGGGTAAAATCATAATTGCGCTTCAAAATAGGGACAAGAATACAAAAAACCAACTAATTAAATGAGAATCAAAGCTAGTACCTAATTGGTCACGTTTGTTTTGCTTTTTATATAAGTAAGTTCTATATGCCTGGATAATCACAAATTAAGGTGAATAAAATGAGAAATGTGAGCACATCTACTTGTGGTTTGGCTAGCTATAGAATGTTGCAAAACATACAATAATTTACCCCCCCCCCCCCCCCCCCCCCCCCAAAAAAAAAAAAACAGTTCAGTTTGAACTTTGAAGGTCACCATCTTCTGAACAGTACATGCTCATGCATAAAAATGAGAGCGCGCCCACACATATACATGTATGCATCATGCATCTATAGAGAAAAGAGGAAAAATGACACACTCACTAGGCCATGCATTCTAGAGAAAGAGAGAGTGAGTCCTGAACAAAGAGAGTTTGAAAGTTGTTTGGAGCGGAGGGAGGACGACAGTGACAAGTGAAAGTTAGTTGCATGTGGTAAATACTGCTTTTCGGAATCGACACAGCGTAGGGTACAGTACACTAGTACTTGCCCACGCAGCCTATGAGCACATACTATTAGATCCTAGATCTGGCCTCTCTGCACCGGCCGAACCCTAATTTCTCTTTCCTGCACATATCTCTGCTGCTCACTCGTACGCGTACAGCAACTCACCAGCTAATTCAAATCATAAGGTACAGTACATGCTACTGCATGCACATACTAGTTTTACCACCAGGATTATCATCTGAATTATTCACTACAGCCTCTATCCCAAAAAGAACGTCCGTTTAGGTTGCGTACCAATTAAAATAGTTCACATTTGACCAACTTTTTAGTGAATATATTATATTCATATTTATGGCTCTAAATAAATTTGTTATTAAAGTATATTTTGTAACAAATCTAATGATATATATCTAATATCACAAATATTAATGTTTGTTTATCTATAATTAGTCAAACTGAAGATACTAAATTTTCTCGAGAAGCGAGAAGTTCATTCTTTTTGGGGCGGATGGAGTAACTAGGGATTAAATACCCAATTATCCTTGACCTTGTACCACTCACAAAACTTGCACTGTGTTGGATCGATTAACATGACTATATAAGAACAAACATTGTTCATTGTCATGTTTTTTTCCTCTTGTTGGATCAGCACGCAACATGTATGGGCCGCCTTAGGTACAGTAGCATTAATTGGTCATATGATCAAACAGATTATATGATCCATCCGTCCTCAGTCACATTTGAACAAGTCATCAGGCTCCATTATTTGTGAGGGTTCAATAATAAGCAAACGGAAATATGTGTGAAACTGCATGCAATTTAAGATCCTACACGTTTCGCCACCGTTTGAAGTGAAATTAAGGAGAAAACAAGCATGGAAAAGTACAGTAAAATTGCGAGCAGGAATGATTGCTTAATGGAGTATGATGTGTATCAATCAGCTAGGTAGCTAGGACGAGTGATTAAGCAAAGTCATTTTCAGGGCGTCACAGTCCTAATAACTAGATATGACTGGAAGGAAAAGGCAATAAGTGAAACCAAGTAGTTTTCCTCCCTAGCTATAGGCTTTAGTTTCATTTGGAGAGATGAGATGAGATGGATTGATGATATTCGCTATCTTGAACGTGTGTGGGAGGAGGATGGAGCTCGCGATCTGGAGTACTGTTGCGGCGCGGGCCCCTGCGAGATGCTCGGATGATATAGCACGTCCACGACACATCCTAATCGGTCAAAAAGCTCCGGCCTGCTGCCAATCTCGCCCAGGATCGACATCTCGCTATCATGCATCTAGCTAGCTACCCCATTAGAGAGAGAGAGAGAGAGAGAGAGCACGGCTGTTGGTCTAGGGGGAAAAAAAGCAAAATAAAGGAGCAATGCAAGCTAAGCTTAGATGAGGATGCTGGATGCATGCATATGATGGGCAACGGCAACGTCGTTAGTTCCAAGCAGCTGCATATGCCTTGGCTCCCTTTCTCCTTTCTTTCTTTTCAATCCGCGCGCCTGCGCTGCAGCAAGTTAGGTCCATACGTACATATGCCACATGTATTGCGAAAAGGTACGCAACCTAGTGGTTAATTATAAAAGCCCCATTAATACATGAGGTCCTGCGTTTGACTCCTCGTGGGAGTGAATTTTCTAAGATTTAATGGCGTTATGCTTTCAGTGATAGGCGACGTTCCCATCGACAGTGAGACATTTGTGGTGACTGCCGCAGCGGCGACGACAACGGCCGAAAAAGGTGAACATGCCCTGAAACTGCCAGATCCGCAAGCAGGCAAGGGGATCCAAGCGGCGGAGGAGGCTATGGAGCTCCACTGGTGTTCTTGTAGCCGAGAGCGCCGTCGTCGGGTCGTGTTCCTCGCCACTGCAGGACCTTCTCCCGACGCGGTGGGGGAGGAGCTTGGCCGGCCCCTGGTAGTGTGCCTCCTGCCGCTGTGGCCGAGGGTGGCACCCCAATCAGCCACGCCATGGGCTCCTGGGCGGGCGTCAAGTCAGCGGCCAGATGGCCTGGCGTTGTGATGCCCGGAGCCGCTGCCATGCCTGCCCAAGGAGGGTGGCCGGATCGGTGGGCCGGAGTAGCAACCGCGTCTTTAGGGCCGGATTGACTCCACACCGATCCTGGGAACCATACGCAAAGACAAGGACTTTAGCAAATGCGATCAGAATCTGATTATGTGCCCATTGCACCTTCAAGATATAGAAGACATTCTGTTCCTCAAGATGCAAGAGACACCTCCCATTCAAAATCTGATGATATATAGGACCATGGATAAATTTCGAGATGATCTTGCTAGGGCAATCTTTCTTTCTAGATCCTAATCATGTATGTTTGCAAGTTTGCTTGTATGATTACACCCTACATGAGGATGCTGCCTCCTATTGTACACATTATTATAACAAGGCACACTAATTATTGCTTAAAAACATTAATTTTTTTATAAACTATTTTTAATTTAAATCAAATTACAAACTCGTGTTAACCATTAGATTCATCTATTTTCAAACAAGCCAGATAGACATGGGCATATAGGTCATTTGATCTCACCCATTCATTCCATTTAATACAAGAGAATTGTTTGGAGCAATTTTGTCAAACGTTTTTCAAAACAGTTTCAGCTCCAGCGGAGAATCTACTCTCCATCGACATAGCTGGAGCTGTTTCAGTCGGAGCTGGAGCCCTGCCAAACCCACCTTTAAAATGGCTTAGTTAGCGAAGCCATCAAGTAAGTCCCTCCACAAAATGGACTAGATGAGTGGAGCCGAAAAAAAAGAAGTCTCTTCGTGGCTCCGATCCTCATCCATCCCCATATCCATCCGCAACTATCACTATCTTTTTTTGAAAAGTCAACTATCACTCGATGAGTTCGCAAAAATTGTACCTAAAATGCAGTTGCGCCCAGCCTAGCTAGCGTCCACGCCTCAAACACGAGAGCGCATGGCCCCATCTAGTCGGAGCAAATTAATGCGGAGACCCTTCGCTGGAGCAGCTTGGAGTCACCGACTGCTCAAGCACGAGACTGCCTCAGGCAAGGAACAAATCTGGCGAAGACTCTTCGGTGGGGCAACTTATCAAATATTTTTTTAAACGTCTTCAGTTTACACGAGCGAGCTGGAGAACCTGCTGAACCGCAACCGGAGCTGTTTTTAGAAGAACTGGTGCCCTACTCATGCTTGTTGAACTACTACTCCCACACTCATGCTAGTTATCTACTCCCTCCGTCCCTAAAAGACTGTCTTTCTCACTTTCCGAGAAATAACTTTGATTAATTTTATATTAAACAAATATTAATAATTATGATATATAATTAGTATTATTGGAAAGATCTTTTAGTCTAGTTTTTTTTACAAATTTATTTGGAGATATAATGTTGTACGTATTTTCTACAAATCGAGTAAAACTCGTGGCACGCACACTCAAAACGACGCTCTTTAAGGGACGGAGGGAGTAGCTATACTACACAGTATATATGCCACAATTATTACCTGAAATCTACCTACAAATCTAGCCATATATATTAGCTACTAGGAAAGGAACGCATGCATCATGATGGGCATCTTTAGTTCAGAAGTCAAATAGTGGTGACCAGTTGGGAGATCGTCGAATCCTGGTCCCTAGCTAGAGAGCTATGCATAGCATATGATGTTCCATTATATATATATATTTTTATATATGTAAGAACAATCCCATCTGAATAGTACAACTGCTATACTACGTACCCGCATTCCTGTGTGTGTGGTCTCAAGTCTCAAACTCTCAACAAGAGTGTAATTGTCTAACCGTGGGGCTTATGTGTGTATGCTACAAGTAAAGATAAGGTATGGCGCGCTGTTGGGTACGTAAACGCACTGTTGATCATCAGAAGGGCTTTCGATCGTGCACGTACACCTAGGTATCGCTCTCACTCTGCACGAACATGCGTCCTCGTGATGGTTGACTCTCTTATTAGGTCATCGATGTGCGTACGATCTGTGCTAGCTGATCGAGATGGAAAAATTTGCACGCATGCGGCAGCACTAATCTAACTCAACTAGGTGCTTGCTAGATTACTTACCTTGATTTTCCTCACTTGCTAAATAATATGACACAATACTCACATAGATCCGACTTATCATTATCCTATTTTGATAGACTTTAGTTAGCTTTTACATCTATATTATATTTTTTTTTGTTTGCACACACCTCAATATGTGATTGGCATGTATTCTAATTAAACCTCAGTTTGGTGTGTGTATATGTATCTGTGTTTAATATGAAAAATAATATTCTCATCATTTCTTACATACATATAGACATGGTCTGCATGGTGACACACATGATATATCTACGCCTCGTGTTAGTATTTTCTATATTAACATGGTGTAAATGATTAATTTTGAATTATATATTGGTGTACTATAGGATATTTTTTTCTATAATGACCGTATTTTAGTTGCAAATTTAGAAGATCACTTTAGATTATTTTAAATGATAAGTAAATAAGTTTAGATGAAGTTTTTTTTTTGGGGGGGGGGGGGGGTGTATTATATTTTTCATAGTGGCAGATGCAGATAATTTAGGCTTACTTTAGACTATTTTTATGATGGTAGAGGTGGAAAACCTTGAATAAAAATGTAATATATCAATTGGCTATTGCTATCAATGATCATTAAAGTCTACCAGATTGATGGTTGTATGTTTTTTATTTTTTGTGAGAATTTTCTAGGATTTATATTTTTTCTATTGCATCTTTTGAGGATTAATATATATGAGCATCAAATTAGTAATAGTAAGATCTAGAAAATGCATAAAGATCTAGAAAATGGATATGGATGACAAGAATCTGCATTATAGCTACAAAATGCTATTTGGATCCTTGGATTTATAATAAATTATCATTCTCTCTGAGAGAGAGAGAGAGAGAGAGAGAGAGAGAGAGAGAGAGAGAGAGAGATAATAATACGTGTTCGAGGAAGAATACTTGTGAACTGTGGCTTTGGGTATTTTCGCCAAGAACGGTTGGAGAAGTAATAATTGACTTTGCTCTTGAGTTTATCATCTAGAATGTATTTTCGTTGGGAATGGTTGGAGAAGCAATAATATTTTGATCAGCCTATGAGCTAAGAATTACTACCTTCGTCCCAGAAAGAATACATGTTTGGGATGCGTGCCAGTTAAAGTAGTTCACGTTTGACCAAGTTTCTAGTGAATTTACTCGTATTTATAATTCTAATTAAATTTAAGTATGGAAGTATATTTTGTAATTAATCTAATATTATATTTGATATTATAAATATTAATATTTTTTATCTATAATTAGTCAAACTTAAGATGTTGAAATTTCTCAGAAATGCATTCTTTTTGAGATGGATGGAGTATGTAAGAATTGGATGTGTGGTCGCCAAGGAAAAAGTCCATTTTACTCCTTCACCTATTCACACTGTCTGCTTAACCCCCTAAGCAAAATTTAGGCTCAATTTACTCCCCTGAACTATTTCGATTGGTCTAATCTACCTCCTAATGTGTTTTTCCATTTTTGTTTCTCTATGTATGAGTTGAATTTTAAGTTTAAATTTTGCGAGCATGTACATAACACGGTGCCTTATGTTAAAAAATATTCTAAAAATTTTTCACTGTTATTTCATATTTTTGGATATTTCATACGAAATTAATCTTAAAAACACAAAAAATCTATGAAAATTAATCGTGAAAAATTTCTAATTTATTTTTCTAACATAGGGAATCATGTTATAGTCATCTAACAAAATTTGGGATTAAAGTTCAACCTGTACACAAAGAAATAAAAAAGATAAATCTAATTAGGGGGGTAGATTGGACTAATCGAAACAGCTCGCGGGAGTGAATTAAGCCTAAATTTTGTATGGGGGTTAAGCGGACAAAGTGTACTTTTTCAGGTCGCCGACAGTGGAAAGAAAATAATATCTATCAAGACGGATACATATGTTGTGGGCTTGATCGCGGGCAGGCGGCGTGGCGGCGGGTATGTTTGATTTGATGCATGAGTGCGTAGGAGTTGGAAGTCTTGGAACCAGGGGATGGATGGTAGGTCGCGTCTTCGCCATGCATGGTCGGTCGTCGTGGTCATGGTAGAAGGCGCGCGAGAAGCAAAGAGAGAAAAGAGGCGGAGTGAAGGATCGATGCATGAGCTAGCAATAATATCTGGCAGCAGTGTAGCGTCCTGGCTCCTGAGTCCAAAGGTTGGTTCATGGACAAATGGATGGAGGACGGTGAGCAGTGGAGTTTGGCGAGCCATAGAATGTCTGTCCAAATAAAGGAAGGCAGCTAAAGTGAGAGCCTCAGGCCGACACTGTTCACTAAAGGAAAACTGCTAGCCACCTGCCAGGAGAGAGGATTGAAGAGAGAGAGAGAGAGAGAGAGAGAGAGAGAGAGGGCCGAGGAAGAGGGCAATGCATGATGTATGGGCAACCAAACCCAGTACACTCCCATTATCTACCATGGATGGAATCGCTCTGGCTGCCTGCCTGATCGATGGCCATGGCCACTTGGCCAGCCGGGTGGGCTGGCCCCCGTGCATACGGCCGGCGTCTGCATGTGCTGCATCTGCATGCATGCATATGAATGCTGGCTGGTGGCAGTACTGGAGTTAGCTGCTGCTGCATGCGGCGTGTACATGGCCGGCCGCTAGCTGCCACAGATCGAGCTCGCTCGATCTCGCGCGCATTATTTGCATTGGGATCACCACTGGCTTAGCTCCCCGCTCACCTACTAGCTGACACGTCGGTACTATTCTTACCGCCCGGCGCCGTACCGACCTAGCTCTCTGAGGACTCTGGGCTTAGCAGCAGCATCACCGTGCACCGCACACGTACAGAACACACTGCACTACTGCTGCTGTGCGCGGTGTCTCGTGAGTTGTGAGAGCACACAACATTTACTGTCCCGCATGCAGCTCGCGCAACAGTTTATGCCCTGACTGCTTTGACCGCCTGCACACACAACTGCCCCTGCCTACCTCCTGCCTCTGCCTCCTCGTCATCTACATGCTCCTACGTGGCAGGTGGCATGGCCTAGCAGCTACGAGCCCTTCCCATTCGCCGCTTCATCACTTCGGCCGGCCTAGCGCCCCGAGTGCAAATGCGACCGCAGAAGAGAAGCGCTATACTATTCGCTGTGGACGCATGCCATGCTTTGCCGGTCGGTCCGTGGGGTGCATGCATGCACGTACATACAGCACGTTACAGTCGTGGCGACCTACCCTAGCCGATATAGGTGTAGGCTCTCGTACGCTGCACACATGAAGGGCTACCGATGACTACTGTGTGCACACAGGAACAGGGATGCACACCCATCGATCGACGGATCAGCTGCTCCTGCTCATCTGTTGATGCGTGCCAACAACAGCGTCATTCTGATTCAGATTCTGATTCCCACGGCGCGGCGGCGACTATGACCATGCAGGGCAGAGGCAGGGCGGGGGAGTGATGAGGTAGCCGGCCGGTCGATCGGACAGGATGGATTCGGTGCGTGTACATATATGGGCCGGTCAAAAGGCCGCGCTTTTGGTCGTGACCATGATCATATATGTGCACGCATAGCTACAGCCCTACACCACTTTTACCTCTGCGTGCGGCCGTTGCATTGTTGGCAGCTACTACGACAGCATCATCAGGCGCGGCCGGTCAATTATCACTTGATCCAAATGTCTGCGGCGGGTTCGATCAATAATACATAAGATGATAAGAACCGGGGCCGAGCGCTAATCATGCATGGCATGGCGCGCCACGGGTCATCACCGGCCGGCAAGGGTGCGGGCCGGCTTAGCGATGGAGATGCCCGGCGGGCCGCGCTGCCCCCGGCCGGCTGGCCCGTTCGGTGCTCTGCTAGCGAGCTGTAGTGGCCGTCGACCGCCTGTAGCCGGCGCTGTGCGGCGAGCGGCAGCTAGCGCAGTGCCCCACCGGCGATACGGCGGGCCAAGCCCGGCAGCGGGGATCCGGCCGGCGATGCATGGCTGCTAGCAGTTGCAGTAGAGTCCCCAGTTGGTCACATCAATCGATCACATGCTCGCCGCCTGCCGGCTGCCGGCTCGTGGATCAGCGAGCCGGCCGGCCAGCATGCTGCGCGCCCCTGGCCTGCCATTTATGCGCCACCCTCCGGCCCTGCATACAGTTAACATGCACGCGAGAGTTATTATATATACCATCCATCCATTGATCGATCGATGTGGTAACGTCGTAGATGGCGGCACACGTACGTACTATACATAATGGCGCCAACGACGGAAGGAATCTTGACGGCCGGTGACCAGCTAGCTCTCGTCAAGCCAACAGTGCCTGCGATTAATGGCAGCCCCTTGCATGGTACAGGACAGTATGACACGTATAGTAGTGCCAGCCGCTACAGAGCAGTACTCAATCCGTTTCAAATTGTACGTTGTTTTGACTTTTCTATGTAAGAGAGAGCTATCGTATCTAAATGCATAGCCAAAACTATGAATAATTTCCGCCAAGCACAGTAAATGTCACAAGCCAGCACAAATCGTTTCTAGCGTAGTGATTCTAGAAGAGTAAGGACTACTATAATTTGGGTCAGATGGAGTATTAGTAATTAGTTACTACTTGCAATAGATACCATACCATGCCAACATATATACAGCGACCAGGCCGCAACACTGTATATCTTCCTCTTTTAAAAGGAAAAGGGAACAACACGTGACCATATAGCTAGCTAGCAAGCTAGTCGTGTACGTTCATGTCATTGTCATCATGCATGTGTGCATATGGTCCAGCTCCAGTCAGTGTCCATGCATGCACGCAGCTGCGCAGGGCAGGGGCGTGTGATGTGGACTAGTCGGCCGCGCCTTCAGTTCCCGGCTTCCCGGCTGCCTGCCTGCCTGCATCTGCATGCGACGACGACGGCGGCAACGCCGGTGCGTGGCCACCCGCCTCAACAAGATCGAGAGCGCCCTCCCTCTCCCTCGTGCACGCACTATAGCGCAGCGCGCAGGCCTACGTTGCCCTACTCCGACGCGGCAACAGTATCGGCGCGGCCGGCCCGCGCCCAGCCTACACCTCCCCTCGCCGCGCGGCGCTCGATCGACTTATTGAAGAAGAGTTCCAACAGTTACGCGCAGCGGGAGGGCCACAGCAAAAACGCCATGGATCCTCGAGCGTGCATGGACCAGCCTATACACACTAGCTACCACATTGTACGTCCTGTGTTGGTCGTTCCTACCTGCATGCATGCATTGCATGGCCACCATCGATTTTATGCAGCCAGCCAGAGCCACAGCCTCGAGGGTTTTGTGAAGCCCAGTAGGATCAGGAAAGCAAAAGGAGAAACCCATGCATAAAGGCTCCTGTGTGCAAGTGTGTGGCCTACTGCATGCCAACAGGACAAAAGTGCGGCAGCTGCTTGCATTGCATTGCAGGCCGTAACTTTCTCGTCCCAATTAATTTCAAAAAAAAAAAAACTTTCTCGTCCCAACCCCTCTTTCTGCGCGTGTGCGTGTGCGATTTTTTTTTAAGGCACTGCTATCTGCATATGCTGCCATGCAACAATGTTTTTGAAAGGCAGGCACTGGCTGGCTGGAACTCGCTTGCAGACTTGCAGTACAATAATAATAACTGCGGCCGTATTGGAATGGGTCAGCTTTAATCAGGGGGGTTTCTTTCTTTCCGTCGCAAAACAATATGCAGGCAGAGGCAGCAAGGAGCAGAGATGCGGCACGTGAGGCGGCCAACTAACCGTCCAATCACTCCGGATCTGACGGCCACCAGAAATCAAAGCATATGCAGCAGCAGCGCAGACTGAGCGAGCGGTGAGCGCCTAGTAGCGTACACGTACGTGTGTGCCCGCGTGGATCACGAAAGCACATGCTGCCTGCGATTACCATAGGAAGAACAGAAGCGAAGCAATGATGCAGATGCAGCCGCCTTAACACAGTCGAGTCTCTGAACAAACCCACGCCTTATTCTCCCCCTTTCATCAGCAAACCTGCAGCTGCAGCCGTGTCTGCGGCAGAGACGATAACAGAAACCAATAATTGCCGAGCTTTGCCTGGCAAAAAAAAGTAAGAAAAATCAATACTTGTTTATTGAGCATAACAATATTGCAGCACAATCTCATTAATAGAAAAAAAAGGGTGCAAGCAACATGTCAGAATATCTTTCAGAAGAGTTGACAGGACGACGGTGTTCATCCGCGTCAACACCCAGGTAAAAACCACAATGTTTCAGAACAATATCAGCACCACCAGACCAATAGTCTTACCCGCTTGATGTGTGAATGGACCATCATAGGTCAACTCTGCTGGGGGTAAAAAAAAAGGGCGAAAACGCCAAGGACATAGTAGTGCATTAGTACAGAAACAAATGTCTCAGCTACCTCACTCCACCAGCACAGAATTCAGCTAATTGACTAGCAAACTAAGCGTACAAAAGGAGCCAGCATAAGCTTAGCACAGACCAGAACAAAGTTAGCCCTGCTCGATCATTTACAATTTTCTATGAAAGATAGCAGATAGTTCATATGCCCAGGAGAGGATGAAGCAAAACAGTCGCGAACACACCACCTACTTATCAGGCCAGGCTGCTCAGGATTTCAACCAACTCATTTTTCTTCATCTTTGAGTAGCCCCTGATTCCTCGAGACTTTGCAAGTTCCCGCAGTTCTGCAACCTTCAAAGAGCTTAGATCGGAACTTTCTGCAGCACTATTATCATGTGATTCATCAGTATCTGTAACATCAGCAATTTCCAAAGAAGGTTCGGGATACTCCTCATGTAACTCCTCAGTGTCAGATTCATCTGAAAGAGCATCAAAGTCATCCAAAGAAATACTGTCTGTTGGTATTACAGAATCAGGTTCATATGGAGAAACTGAGTCAGGCTCATCTGTAGCAGTCCTCTCGTCAAGACCTATCTTAGGTTTTTGCACAGCATCAGCGACATTATTGGCGATAGACTTGCGATCAGCATCTGCATTAATAACAGGCTGAAATTTCACTCCAGGAACAGGAGATTTTCGCCTGAAATTCGAAGCTGGCCTTTTGAAGGGTGCTGGAGGAGGCTTCTTTTGCTCTTCCTGGGTGTCACTTTTTGTGCCAAAGATGGTGGAGCTTTGTCTATTTCCAGAATCATTGCTTCTCCTCGTTAGATCAAAATTCTGTTCTTTGTCATCACTGCTCTTCCTTCTTTGGTCCACAGAGTGTTTCCTAAGCAACTTAAGAAGGGAATCTACACTGCCCCTCTCACCCTGCACTTTTGTAGGTTCAGGCTTCTTGTCTTCCCTGCCTTTTCCTCTAGCTCGTAGTTGTGCCTGAACCCTTTTAAAGAGCTCCACAATCTCCTTCTCTCTTTCCCCTGGAGCTGATGTGGCTTGAGGACGAGAATTGCTCGCCAATGAGATCGGTGGTCCATTTTTGGAGAACATCATATCACTATCAAATTCATCAATGTTCTCAGAATCATCTTTATCCTGGTATGGCTTGCCTTTCCCCCGGGAAGACCCCCCTCCCTTTTGTTGTCGTGACATATCTGAATTCCTTGGCCTATGGTTGTTGGGGCTCGCACTACATACCAAAGACACCCTCATTGGCCCCAACATAGGTGATGTGACCATGAAACAAGCTCCTGGAGGGACTCTGCAATCTCCATGATGTACAGGCAAGGTTCCTCTGCCTGAGACCCCTGGCCAGCAAAAACACTGTACATTAGTTGCTGCTTTAGAAGGAACTTGTGAATTAGTAGAAACAGGCAGCTTAAAATGGAACTGTCTGCATTGATTTCTTCAGTACCTGAGATATAATCTAGAAAACAAAATAAACCAAGACTGCATGGCTAAAAAAAATTCCCATGGGGAGACTCCCCTGGGCTTGGTTCTAAAGTGTAGTGCTTCAAACGTAGGTCGGCATGGAAGTTTCAACACTCTAATTGTTTTGGTAAAAATATCATATCAATGTCAGTATGCACAAAGATCACTTTACTGACACATAAAAAGTTGCCAAAGTTTTTAAGGAAAAGTAAAGGACACCCAAGGGACAATAAAATGAACTATTAGAAGTGTCCATGGAAAACGAAGTGTTAAACAGGCCCACATTCACCTTCAGTCTAGAATGAAAGCTGGGTCTTTGTGCATAGCTCGATATGAAAACATGATAAGATGCTTAAAGAGTATGAGCTATTAATGTGGCCTCTCTGTACATCTGCAAGGTACGTACAGTGCTACATCACAAGTGGAGGTGGACAGCATACAGTAAGAGTAGGTCTGTGCATTTTTATGAATCATCTAACAAACTGTCCTAATTAAAGCCGAGCAACGCAAAAGAGGGAGGTGTTTACACCATGTACGAAAAAGATGGAATGCCGGCACTGGACGACAATACCAAGAAATAGCAACCAACAGTAAGTCTAATATAAGCTAAACTTCATAAATAATGCAAATCCATCTCGAACATGAGGGTATCAATCTGGCGTTCACCTAACAGACTATTGAAAAGAATGATAACTTAGTCAACATGTGCATCCAGGCAGCTAAGAAACTGCAGGGCATCTAAATAAGAAAGATTCACTGTCAAAGTAGACTGGTGTTCCTTGTAAAACTGTGGATGAAGTGTGAAGTGCACACACCATCGATCTGTGTATACGCAATCCTGTTCATGGCGTCTATAAATCCCTGATCAATTTCATATGTAGTTGGCTATTGCACTTAAACAAAGACAGCAAGCTGAAATAGACATGAGTTCAGCACTGTGACATTGGCACATACATCAGACGACAAACTGCTAATTTGTTCCTTTTCCAAAAAAAAAAAGAACTGCTAATTTGAATATGACACATGAAAACCTATTACAGCTGGGGAACAAAATATTGCTTAGGGTGCGGCGATAAAACATGCCACACCGACAAGGATGGAATTACAACGCACCCTGGTTTCTTAGTTGATGAGGCTGGCAGTGTTACACTGCATTAGAGCAGGCTGCATTTCTGTAATTTTGTCATTGCACACAAACCAGGAACAAAACTAATCCAACCCCATTTGCTACGTAAGAATTTAAATCCCCAGGGCAATCTGGTGGAATCCACTCGTTCCAGCAGTTACATTCTCCACATAACCCCGATTCCCCTTGTGCTATAGGATTAGGTTTCCATTTCTATTTCACGATTCACCATTCTCACGCGGTGCGATCTGGGAGCCCGGCATGTAGGAACCCACACCACATTGCAAACAGTCTCGACTATTAGGCTGCCCCCGTATGGCTCGCACTGCGCCCCTTCGTCGCGACATGGCCGCGCGCGCCGCGGCGGGGGCATTTACTAGGGCCGCACAAGGTCGCAGGACAAACGCGTCCAACAACCAATCAGGCGAGGGGGATTGCGCCGCGGGAGGAGGTGGGAAGAAACCCTAGCCGCCAGAATTGGACCGCGCCGCGCGGCACGCGTACGCATCGAAATGGACTAGCTAGCGAGACGGGATGGCGGAGGAGAGGGGGCGGATAGCGTACCGCGGTGGTGGAGGAGGGCGGGGCCGGCGGCGGACATTCCTTCGTGGGGGGATGGCCCACCCGGAGCGTCCCGGTAGGCGACGGCGGCGGTGGTGAAGCGGCGAACCCGGCTTGGGGGCAGAGCGATTTGGTGGTGACAGGTGATAAGCGGAAGAGAGAGAGAGCGGAGCAGAGTTGGGGGGATTTTGGCGAGGGTTTTGGCCTGGCGCGCGGATCGGAGGAGAGCGGGGCGGGGACGTGGGCCGGCTCGTGTCACTCGTTCGCGGACCTCGTCATCCGTGTGCTGCGCGCCGGCGCCGGCGCCGGCACAAGCGGATGGGCCTGCCGAGAGTGGGCTGGACAGGTACACACAGTCAGAGACACGAGCCTTGGGCCCAACGAATTCTTCGACTTATTCTGGTTCCCTCCAACTCCCAGAAGTTCAGAGTTCAGATTTGCTGGATGCTTCACTTTCCTTCCAGTCTTCGCTTCTCAGTTCTGGGCACTCCATATCACGAAAAATCAAAGCGTCTAGTGCACTGCTTAAACTAAAGATAGGGTATCCAGGATTTCAGTTACAACACATGAACAGAATCCCAAACCAATAGACTACAATACACTCTCGCAGTGACAACAACAGGTATTGGCAAAAATCCAGGCAATTACACACTTGCAGTTGCATAGATTGGCAGCTACAATAAACAAGTTATTTTGCTAGCGTCCTTCGGTTTCTTGATATTGGGCTATTGGCCTTGATCAGCGGTCTCTACAACAGCTTCACTCCTCCCGAAAGAGTTGCCCTAGCTGCAGATAGAAGATGATAATTTTACAGAGAGCGTCAGAACCAGAGAGGAGTCATCACAGCAAAAGACGAGGTTACTTGAAACCAAAAAATAAAATAAAAAATTTTGGGCAAGCAAAAGGGTCCAAGGATTCAACAATCAATGATGGGATTGGATGTACTACTAGTAATTCCTTTAGCATCACCACTTGTTTATATGCTGTAGCGTAGCACGAAATTCTACAGCCAACTATCAGCAGCAGCAGCAGCAACAGAATCCAGCCAAGGACCACTTTTCACAAGACGAACTAACCGCACATCTACTGCCACAAATAATGACTTGCCATCTGACAACTAACATAACTCAATAGCATGGAACTTAAACGAGAGAAAATTTGTTTTTCAAAAAACGGAGAGAGAAAATATCCTAGACAGCAGCAAGCATTGCTGTTGGAGTATAAGTGAATTGCCCACCTCTCCCCATCAGCTTAAGCTTTTGGGTGAACTGGTTGGTGCATGCAACTCAATATGGTATCAAAGCCAGAGGTCTCGAGTTCGAATCCTGGCAGGCGCGATTAAATAAAATAATTGTAGCCCACTCCAATTTTCACGTATGCGGCCTGGGGGAGCCTGCACGTGAGGGGGAGTGTTGGAGTATAAGTGAATTGCCCACCTCTCCCCATCAGCTTAAGCTTTTGGGTTAAACTGGTTGGTGCATGCAACTCAATAATTACTACTAACCGTCATTTTTTCAGGCGCATGTTGACACCATCCAGCAAAGCTTGGAGATCCAGCTCTTTTGCTACAACTGGAAAGTCCTGCTTCATGGCTCTACAGCTACTTGCAGAGACAAGAAATGAAAACAATGAGCTCAGGCTGAAATCACTTACCCAACAATACCGAATTAAGGATAGCTGAACCTGACATGGAACAAACCTGTTCTTTACCATACCATGATCAGCTGTTGTCCTTAAAGTATATATCACTCTGCCATAGATATAACCAAGAGGGACAGGTCCAAACAAACGGCTGTCCCTAGCCATCTGCCAAAAAGGCGGAACCGTGGAGCAATTAGCAGAACGTAAGCATGTAACACCTGGTGACCTAAGTCGGAACACGTTAACCTTGGAGAATGTGGCTTGTCGCAACCGCAAACCAACATTTCATCAGTATTATGCAATGAAGAAAAGACTTATGCACAACTGCACTTCTTTTACTCCATGTGTGTGACGGCAGAAATAACAATATTATGCTATGGGATTCCTCATGTCTCGCATACCTTGGGCGTCAGTGACTGGTTATCCGCCAGGACCCAACAATGGTTACGCGCTAATATAAAAGGTTCGTCTTTCTCATCCGTAGAAACCATCTCACATCCTTCTACTGCAGCCAACCTTCGAATCAGGTAATTGGGATGGATCCTCTGGATTTTTATCACAACAACATCTCCAACAAAGACTCCTCTGGGAAAAGTTTTTAGTTCAGAATGCGTAGAAAGCCAAAAAAGATTACCACATATGAAGGCAAAGTACTATCTAAGGTAACTCAATAGAATTTATTTTACAAAGATATATTTAAGAAATGGAAGATAAATGGTTGGTTGCAATTAAAAATTAACTCATAAATGAGAATCAATCCTACTGCTGAAAACCCATAATTGGTTTGAGTAATCGAATGTTTAGGTAAAGGAAGTTACCTTTTGCAAGAAGCACCATTAGTTATCAGTCATCTCACCAAATATAAAGAATTTGTCGACGATACTGTTTAAACGTCGCATTGCTTTGTCATTGTGATGGGCATTAAAGTAATTCATTTGATTAAAGGAACCCATGTACGCATCAAGTTGAGCTAAGCTCATCGTATCCACCCAGCACATGCTTGAGTTTCTTGACTAGTGAAATGTCCGGGATGGATGAACATGCATAATGCAAATTTTTGTTTAGACTTGCAGCGAATGCAAAACTTATTAACATCTAAACAGGAGAATATACTACTGTATAAGACCATAATGATCCACCGGCTGGGACAGGATCCTGGTTAGGACTTTAGGTTGGAGCATGAAAGTAAGAGAGGTTTTCTTCGGTGCTCCATACTACCTTATACTGGTGTTAAAAAGGACCAGTATAAAAGGATCTGACGATCCAAATTAGTTGTATACTACTAGACCTTCACCTGTAGTATAAGGTAGTATAGGTCGAGTAGTATAGTAGTACAGGGGTATTATGGAAAAAAAATATTTTAACATGTGATATAACGTGGTATAGATCGAGTAATGTAGTGGTATAGAGGTATTATGAGAAAAATTATTTTTATTTTTATACTCATTTGGTCCGATATATTTATTTCTTTTTACACATATGTTCATTTAGGTTAGGTAAAAAAATTATATTACAGTCTAATTACAAAATTGCCCATCCCTTCATACTCCATACTACCATAGGGTAGTATGGAGCACCGAAGAAGACCTCAAGTAAGAAACACTGAAACAACACTAAAGATTTAACACGGACAGTGGTGGCACTAATAAACCAACGCAGCATAACAGGAAAGGAATTACATCGGAGACGGGTAATCCAGCAGCTTCCTGACAAGGACAGTCGCGCCGTCCTTGTGTATAGTTGGGACCATATCGCCTCTATCGTTGTGCGCAAAGTGCATGGAGGTGAGCTTCCCTTCGAAGAAGTTTGTATAGAAGCGGCCGGCCAACTCCTCGATCCTGATCTCACCGGCATGATACCTCTGCAACCATATGGGTACAAGAATCGGAAAAGAGTAGCACTAACAGTAAGGCAACACCAAAATTCTACAAATGCAAACAACACTGCAGCATGCTTCAAACACCAAAGACGAGTCGATCTGCGATACACCGACACTGTACCGCGATTCTTATGAGGGGTTGGGGGTAGCATACTGGTGAAGGATGGAAACAATACGAGGGAAAAGCTCGGAAGATTATAGTGGCCAGAAGAGGTGCGGACCTTGAGGGATTCGGCGGCGGAGTAGTGCGTCTTGCTGAGGGCGTAGCGGAGCCGCGTGGCCCAGATCCACAGCGGCGTCATTTTAGAACAGCGTCGGCTTGTGGGCACGGGACGAGCGGAGGAATTCAGGGGGACGCCATCTCCGGCGGTGGGCGGAGGCTATGGATCGCTCGCCCCAACGACGCCGGGGCCCGGGAGCGGCAGCGGCGTGGTCGCTGGTCGGAAACGTGTGGCGTGTCGACTGCTGGGAGGTGGGGAATGGTTGGGCTAGGCCGCGTGAAGTTAAAGGAAGCTGATCGAGCCCATAAGACGTGTTGGGCTTTCAGATAAGGAGAGACGACGCTTAGCTTTTGTTTCAGGTCTCCTTTTGTTTTTGTCTTTTGGTTTACGCCAATATCGAACCGAGTACTGGACTGGGACTATCATCATCATCATACTTAAAGTCCCGCGAACGCGTATGGTTCTATCAGAGAAAATGCAGTAGTCCGTGAAGAAGTGTAGCTTCTCTATGAGAGCAAGTCCCTGGTTGTCGTTTTATATTTTGAGAAAAAAGAAAAGAAATAGTGGTTCAGAAGACAACCGAATGAAGCACAAGCGCAGGCACAGGACTATTTCGCCCAGAAAATCTGTCTGGTCCAAGCTAGCTATACTTGCAAACAAAGTGTAGCTTAATTGGTTTGGTTAGATATAGTTAAGTTTACTGGCATTTACGTGTCCATCAATGGTGAGGTGCGTGATGGTTTCACCAATCGAGGCACGTTACCCCTTATTACGAATATGCTCACAGGGATAGGAGATATGCAAGCAAATGTGGATACATATGAATGGTCGTTTATGTACTGTGTTTGGAAAAGAAATGCTTACGTTTGGTCATAGAGGACGTTTTGACAGCCAGGTGAGGAACGAGATGAGAGGCGAGGTGCTTGAAGACATTGCTCACCTCGTGATGCGATGCCTGAGCATGAGTGGGGAGGAACGGCCGACGATGAAGGAGGTCGCTGAGAAGCTGGAGAGGCTGAGGAGATACCAGCACCATCCGTGGGCTCAGGCTGATGACCATCCGGAGGAGAGGCAGACCTTGCTTCCCATGGAGAGGTCTTTTTCGGTGCTCCATACTACCCTATGGTAGTATGGAGTATGGAGGGATGAACAATTTTGTAATTCGACTGTAATATAATTTTTCTATTGGAGCTCCTAACCTAAATGAACATATGTGTAAAAAGAAATAAATATATCGGACCAAATGAGTATAAAAATAAAAATAATTTTTCTCATAATACCCCTATACTACTATATTACTCGATCTATACCACATTATATCACATGTTAAAAATAATTTTTTCCCATCATACCCCTATACTACTATACTACTCGACCTATACTACCTTATACTACAGGTGAAGGTCTAGTAGTATACAACTAATTTGGACCGTCAGATCCTTTTATACTGGTCCTTTTTGAACACCAGTATAAGGTAGTATGGAGCACCGAAGAAAACCTTCCCATGGAACGACAGGATGTTCCTTTAATGTTCAGACAGCAAGATGTCCTCGATCTTGAAGAGGGCAGCACATATACATATAGTTTGTAGATCATACTAATATTTGTACCATTCTTTTAGTGAACTACTCAACTAGGATTCTTTAGGATGTAATAAAAAAAAGTTGGGCGCATGTTGAAGAAAAATAAACAAACAAGTAAAAGTGTTAGCAAGTGAGATCAAACCTATCTGAAATGAACAACAAACTGCTCAACTTGTAAGATGGGGATTAAGTCCTGGTTACTCCTATGAGATAGGGTCATGTGGAACAAAAACGGCTTTGAAAAGGGTTATGTTGATTGCAAGATGACCGGTAACTCCACAGGTGACAAAAATTCGTTGACATAGTGCTATACTTTTTCAAAACAACAGTATTTGTGCTAATCTCATATAGTCTTCTTTCTTTTCTTTAAGTAAAAGGGAAAGTAATTACTAAACTTTTTGAAACTGAATGCAGATCTCTTGCATGCTTAGTGTGCAAAACGACATGATCTAACAAGAGTTTGGTGCCATTTGTTACAGGTATAGGAAGAACCACAAGCTTTATGAACCGCTGTTCACTATTTACTTATTTAAAAAACAATGGAATGAACGGAATGATTTATAGTTAACCAAGAAAAACAAAATTTACATTATTAGGTGCAAATATTGTACCTTTTAATTGGAGATTTGGCGCCTACTTCTTCCTTGCCAGATGCCCAAATCACAGCTTTCTTATAGAGAAATAGGCGCCCCAGTGAAGGCCATAGCACTCAGCATCCCATGCTAAACCCTTAACGAGCCCATCTTTTACCCGTTGATCCCAACGAGAAGTGTCTTTCTTCTGCACATTGGATAGTAAACTATGTGTCAATTCAAGAAGCAAATACCTTCGCAATTTCAGCATAGACGATTAATTGATTGTGTGCAATTGAGATGTGCGAACTTACAAAATTATTGTTGAAAATAAAAACTAAGGAAAGAATAAATGAATTTCTTGGATTACTGATAGAGAGGGTCTATACATATTTATACAAGTTCAAGGGGCATGGAGGTGCCTCTTCAGAAGGGACATGTCCCTTTGAAGAGGCAGTTGTCTTCATACTTCATACTAGTAACTACGACTGAGCTCATAATTAATTAATAACAATAATTGATCACTAATTCTAAGTTTTTCACAACGCTCCTCCTTGACCTATTGCTTTTTGTAATCATCCTTCATCTTTGCTCGTTATGTAGAAAATTTTGAGGGGAAAGCTAAAATTATATGAATATGCCACTAAAACTCTTTTAAAATCCAATAGGAAATATAAGGAAAAATGATATGGCATATAGGATTATTGTCTATTGCAAATTATATGAGAAACACCTTGAAAGGAAAACTCATAAGAAAGCTTGAAAATCAATAGTATGATCTGTGGATCATATTCGAATAATCTCCCCCCAAAAACCCAATGAAAAAATATGAAAAGAAATGGTATGTGATATGTCTTGAATACCACCTTTAAAAACTCTGGTGGGGAAAATAGGTGATATAACATATATTCTTGTATCGGTATTGTCTCATTAAAACCTTTATTAGAAATCTTATGAGAAAAAGGTAAAATTGCAAAAAAAACAGCCCCATAAGTCACTTGAAGTTTGACATTACCCTCCATAAGTTGTTTTGTTGCAAATGCGCACCCCCCTAGCTAGTTTGTTGTGAAAACCCTCCAGTTAACATATGATTATGTGATTCAGCAAGTTTTTCTACACTGCAGGCCATCAATGTGGTCTTTAGTAACATTAGATACTTTTAGGACTATACTGTTGACACTCTTTGCATATTTCACAAATAAAATTGCAGATTGCACAAATAAATTTGATGACGAGAGCTTAAACATTGTTACATTGAATTTATTATTTTTATAAAAACATTCATAGCAACAAGTGAATAATTCTACTGAAAGCACTTGGGCTAAACTTACTCAACCTCTAGTTGCTCTATATCGAAAAAAACAAGTTGATTCGGTCAATTACGTGTACATTGGGGTGGTTTTCACAACAAATTGAATTTGTGGGTGGGTATTTGCAACAAAATGACTTATGGGGGTGGATATCAAACTCCAGGTGACTTATGGGTGGGTTTATGCAATTTTACCGAGAAAAAACTCATATAGGAAAAAAGATTACAATATGATATTTGAACATGCCAAAATTAAAGGAGATTCTTGTCACTTAGCACAATTGGTGGATAAGCACATTAATAAGTATATTTTGCAAGACGTTTAATCCCTCACTTTGTTGTAATTTATGAGGATAAATATTTTGAGCAATATATTGGTGATCTTGCTCATTTTAACCTGATTTGATATAAGCGATACAAGTTTGCATTATCATTGTAGATAATGGTTAATGATCCCACGAAATCATATTTATCATTGTTGGCGCTCTTAATTGACACACTTTTAGTGCCATCTAAGTGGAGTTTTTGGATTAATTCATATACTAACTCGCCACTTGGCACTGAAATAACCTCGTTTCCACATGTGTGTTGTATTTTGGAGCATATTGTGTTTTTACAGGAAAAGGGCCCAATTTGGTGCATTTATATTCAAAGCCCAATACCAACACCAAGCCCGGCGGAATCAATACTAGAAGGGGAAGCCCGACCGACATACTAATGGACTGTGGGCTTTCATAGCCCAACTCATTGTCCTAGGTGTCCACATTCAATGAACCTTGGGCTTGGGAGACTTAAGCATGAAGGAATTGGAGATTTGGAAAGTTATCCACGAGATCAAGTCAACCTTAGAGATATTCGCGCAGCCCAGGACAGCATGATCTTCCGGGACAGATTTGGAGACCTAAACGGCCTCTAATGTCAAAACGTTGAATACCAAAGTTGTAGCCATCGTCGAGAGCTTCGATTTGGACCTATGGAACACATAATTTGGAATAAGGAGCTAGGAGATATGGCCCCCGAAATGCATGCTGCGCAGAGGAGTCCGAAATCAGACAGATTATCTTGCAACACGGTTTTGGAGATCTTAACTTTGTTTCCAAGAGTCATGAACACGAAAGTTGGAGATAATTTCGTGCTACACAATTTAGACTCCTGACTTGCCCTATTTGGAGTCCAGACGTGGGAGATATGACCTCGGAAAGGAAGGGCTGCGAAACAGGAAAATCTGGACGAGATAGATCTTATGGAAATCAAGTTTGCTTAACTCCTAAGCAAGGGTTTCGTGGATGGGAAGGAAGAGCATGACCCAAGGATCCCCAAGGAGTATATATACAACCTCTAGGCGGCCCAAGACATACCATTGATACACCATTCAGATCCATTCACCACAAGATGAGGAATAGAGACTAGATAAGTTCACCGCGACGACGAACGCCGGCGGAGGGCTAGGAGATCAAGGAAGGCCTCAAGCCGAGGAACCCTAGGGTGCCGTCCTAGGGGATTCCTCTCCTCTCTTGCCGCCATCTTCGGTGACGACGTTCTCAGAGTCTCCATCACCCCTTTGTGCATCAATCTCTGTAAGATGATGGGGTAATGCCTCTGTTCATCCCTAAGGTTGTTGGATCTATGATATGTAACCTCTACATGCACTTTATGCCTATCAATACTTCATGGTCTATATCTTTGCAATGCTTCGTTTACATGTGTGAGATCTATACTCTTGTACAACACATGATCTTAGTAGGGTTTGTGGTAATCGTGGTGATTAGCTTAACTCTATGGATGCTTTCATATAGATGTGTTAGCGAGGCGTTGATTACCCTTGTGTAGTGACAGTATGCGGGAGGGAAAAGGCCGAGCGATCACATAACCGCTATGATGCTAGTGAAGGCAACCCATTCGTGTAGTAGATGCATATTCGTATGAACCTAGATCCTAGGGAGAGAACGCTTATCTATCTTTGTTACTCTCTTGTACAATCCTTACTCTCTTGTGTCCACCTTTGATACTCAGATTAATCTAGTTTAGTTTGTTTTTCTGCACATCTCATACACCAAGTTTCATTAGTAAGATTAGTATAAAGTAAGAGCCAACATCCCACTTATTCCACGGATTGATAAACCTTGGGGGTACTCTAAGGGAAAAGGTACACACAATCTGTGCGCTTGCGGTTCAATCTTGATGTGCGTTTGCGCCGCCAACAAGCTTTTCTGGCGCCATTGCCGGGGAACAAGTTAGTTTGTTGTGCTTAAACTTTGTATTAGTTTTGCTAACCCGCTAACACTTAACTTTTGTGTAGAATTTTTTGTGTTTTTCTTTTTATTTTTCAGTGCCTAGATGGATTGGTTCACCTCAACAATGGAGAACGAAGAATTGTCGCTAAGGGAGTTAGCAATGCCGTCAATGGAGGAACTTGAGTTGCAAAAATCAAATTTGACGCTTGGTACGACCCACTACACATTGAAGCCTGAAATCATCGAGTTCGTGGCGACAACACTTTTTAGAGGATTGGAGGATGACAACTCGTATAGACACATTGAGCAATTCACGATGATATGCAACACGGTGCAACAAGAAGGAGTTCCGGCTGCTTGGTTCAAGTGGAATCTTTTTCCATTCTCCCTTGAAGATGAAGCACGTAGATGGCACACACTTGCATCCGTTGAAGCGAAGGGAAATTGGGACGAGCTTGTGAAGAAGTTTTGCTTGAAATTCTTTCCCATAAGCAAGGTTCAACATTTAAGGAGGCAAGTGATCAACTTTAAGCAAGAAGAGGATGAAGGAATTGATGAAGCATGGGACCGATTTAATGAACTACTCGAACAAGGCCCGAACCTAGGATTTTCCGGTGATGTGATGTTGCATACATTTTATTTTTCACTAACCCCTAACTCTGCCCATTTTGTAAGTATGTGTGCAGGAGGTGATATAATGGATAAAACGATTGGAGAAGCTGCACAAATCTTACAAAGGGTATGCAATGGAGAAATAATACAACGATATTGGGAAAGACGCTGTCGGGAGGAGCAAAGCGACAAAAGCAAGACTGAGACGCTTGCTGACATTTTTGAAAAAGATGAACCAAAGCTCAAGGAAGATGAACCAACCACACTAGAGATTGAAGAACCACTTCCTAAGGTAAGAGAAGTCATTCCACGTGTTAAAAATGTTGAAACTAACATGAACGTAGGCCGAACCTTGGAGAATGCTAAACCGTTGGTGGAATTCGAACAACTTGATTGGATCCCGATTGATTTTGGCCACCTAATCAACTACCGAAGGAATGAGGAACACCGACGCGTCCCCAAAATAATTGATGATATATTTGATCAAGAGATGAGTGGAGAATCGATCCAAAAGATGTTTGAAGAAGAAGGAGAAGAAGAAAATGAAGGATGGATCGATCAAGTTGAAGAAGAACATAACCATAGACAAGAGTTCATCACCAAGGAGATAAAGAGAAGAGCTAGTCGCTTGAAGGATAAATTGGAAGAGATAGGACTCAAGTTAGATATATTGGAGAAGGATGACATGAAGGGGATATGTTCAACACAGCTAAAGGCTCCCTATCCACAAATTCATAGC
The DNA here is from genome assembly GCA_015476505.1 of Urochloa ruziziensis. NCBI lineage: Eukaryota > Viridiplantae > Streptophyta > Magnoliopsida > Poales > Poaceae > Urochloa > Urochloa ruziziensis. The sequence goes on along the minus strand of CM027123.1, from coordinate 7,452,551 downwards.
TTGTGTTCTATTGAAGCTTATACACTAGCGAGACAAGACATGGAAGTGTTCAACGAACCAAAAATCACTCTTGTTGAAAAGGCTCCATGGCTAAGGTACACATTAAACTCTCAAGATACTGTTGGTATTGATAATGATCTTTTGAAACACTCTTGTTCAACCAACAGTATGAATGACAACATAAATTTTATGCCTTGTTCCTTTGATAAACATGATGATAGGCTATAGTTTCTTGAGAATGATGAAGAGGCAATTTTATAATTGAACCTACTGATTTTATGCCTAAAGAACCTTTGCCTAAAGAAGAGCTAAGCGCTACGCAAGAAACATGTGCTACTTTTAATTACAACATGCTTTGTTGCTACAATTTAATTGTGGTTGTGATTATGGATGCGTATGTTTACAATAAGTTTTGTAAATCTCGATCTTTCCTTGCGCTTGGTCAAGCTAATGACCTTAAAAGAGCACATGTTGGGAGAAAGCCCGTATTATGCTAATCATGCAGGACATGAAACTCAAAACATCTGAAGAAAGTCATGCCCAAAGAGTTGCAAGCTAGATCACCAATGTCTCCAAAATTTCAGAACTCAAGCTGTTGTTTTCATCAACTTTGTGGGCCTGTTCAGAGATGTACAATAGAGGAAAATTATATATTCAGAAGGTCCATTAAGTTTTTGTTCCAACGCATCAAGAACCAACAATTTTGGAGGTCCGTACAAGGAATTATGACAAAAACATTGAGCGTTGTGCGTTCTGAAATTAGCTCGGGACAGATTGCATCGCCGGAGTAAAACGGGCGTAACTCTCTTGTTTGGAATCCGTTTTGGGCAAATGAAGACTTGTTGGAAAGACAATTTTGTGGGATGTGCAATGGAGCATTGATTTGGCATATCTTATGTTCTGTACATTGAAGAAAAATTCGTGAAGAAGAAGGCAGCAATGCAGGGCGATGAAAAGTGAGACGACGATGATTTAAGAGATGGTAGTTTGGGCACGTCTTCCATTAAATGATCATGTTCAGTATGAGGAGTGAAAGAAAGCTGCATGAAAACCTTTACTTCTTGCATAAAGGATCATGGCTTCGCAACAATGAGAGGTATGTGAGAAAGTCAAGCTCAATAACTTTAAATGAAGCGCTTTTCGGGAGGCAACCCATTTCTTTTTTTCCTAGAGACAATAAATGATAGCACCGTCCTATGATGATTGACTTGTGGCTAATTAATCTAGTTTTTAGACCACCACCATGCTCATGTTCATATTTATTTTCTCGCATGCATTGCATCATGTGATCATATAATTCACTCGTGCTTTCTTTGCATTTAGCCTTGCATGTTTTGCATATAGTTGGCTTGGTTGTTCTATATACTTAATGATGAATGCTTTGAAATCCATGTTAATGCTTAACGTAAGCATTTTCCTTTTGCAATCATGTGTAAACGTGGTGTTTAAACATGATTGTCGACAGTCATCATTCAATTCGACAAACCTTGCTAACTTTTCATGTTGCATTGGTTGGTTTATGAACTTTGCTATGCGCTTTATTTTTCTTGTGCTATAAAGAATTATTAATCTTGGGATAGCATGGTGTTTTGACCTTGGTTAATAAGTTTTTATGGCTATGGAGAAATTCAGCCACCTAGTTGTGAACATGATGTTTAGAACTAGGTGTAAACATTGTCTTTGTTTATATGCTTTCCTCTCATTTGCATACACACTTTGCACTCACCTACACCCATTAGGTTTTTATTTTTATTTTTTTACTAGACTAATTATGTCACAAGTTAAAAGTCTTTGGATATGTTGTTGGAAGGTTGGCAATTGTTTCTACTCCCAACCATCACCTTAGGGTAGAATGTGCACTTGAAATGTTTTGCAGGCAAGATGAAAATGCTCTCAAGAAAAGGAAATTGAAGGAAAAAACAAGAATGAAGCGACATATGAAGATTATAGGATGCTTTGTCTTCTTCTTCCATGCCTAGCAAAATGCTAAGCATGGGGGAGTCCTTGCACCTTGGGATATTGAACACGATGCCTAAAGAGAAAAAGATCAAGACCACAAACATCTCTGCATCGATACACAAGAAACTTTTGTTGTCATCAAGACTTTAGTGCTACCTCAGAAGCAAACAATGGAATATTTTTGGATATTAAGAGGCCCCATGAGGTCTACGTTCCAACGGATCAAGCCGCAAGTCAACCGGAGGTTCCTACAAAGGGTTATGGCCAAATCACTAAACGTCGCGCGTCCTGAAAATCAGTTTTGGACAGCACGCAGCGCCGAAACAAAACGGGCATAACTCCCGCGTTTGAACTCCATTTTTGATGAATGACCACACGTTGGAAAGGTAATTTCATAAAGTTTTCAATAGAACTATATTTTGGTATATGTTCTGTTCTGTACAGAGGAGAAAATCCATGGAGAAGAGGCAGCAACAAGACGATGACAACAAAACGAAGGAGATGGAGATGACGTTGATGAGAAGATTGGGCAGCGGTTCAATTAAGCACACATGATCAAACTCAGGAGCTAAGGAGCATTGGAAAATCAAGACAAGTATGCTGCATTCAATACATGAATTTGTTAGAAACAAACCACGAAAGACTACAATACGGTAACATCTTCATGGACCTTCTCTTTTCCTTCTAAATGCTTGTACATATACATGCCACAGACCTTAGTGTAGAAAACCTTTGTACTCCCTCTAGTTTGGTAAAAGAAGTCGTTTTGGACAAGATTTGAGTCAAACATTGGGACTATAAATCGTGAATAACTTTTAAGTTGTTGAGTTTGGAAATGTGAAAACTACATGAATAGATTTGTCTTGTGAAATGCTTTCATAAAAGTATACATATGTTAGTTTTTAATAAATATCTTTATAAAAATAAGAAGTCAAAGTTGTACTTTGGTGACCGTGTCACTGTCCTAAACGACTTCCTTTGCCAAACCGGAGGGAGTATTTATCTCAACAACTAACATGGCTAGTAGGAGGACAACCTAATTTCTTTTGTTTTCTTTTCAATAAATAGGCATGACCATGTGCTCACCTCGATGTTTTATATTGTCTATGCTTATGGAAAAATGGTGGAAGTTTCCACTTTATTTTACCTACACGATGTTATACATGCCTTGGCTAATTGCTCTCTACAACATGATCTTAAATCGATTTAATTACCGGCTCTTTTAATTGTGGAGGTTAAATGACTGTATTCTAAGACCCACATACATTTCATTGCTCTTTGATTTAAGTTTATGGATAAACTGATGTCTTGTGTTGTTTTTATCAAAACCAAACACTTATGCTATCTACATTAGTGAAACTCTTGCAAAGTTCTACCTACCAAAGTCTATATATTTATGCATGCTCTTTCATGATGAAATCTTAGATTGCAAACTTATATTTTGATGAGTTGGATCAAGATAGATTTCTTTGGTATGAGATTAAGAAGCTGGTCATTCCGTTTTTGCGTAACTTCTTTTTGCTAGCCTATCTATCCATGCATTGTGAGTTTCCATATCGGGAACATTGCAAACTTCGCTGGATATCCACCCTAAACCAAAAACATCTCTTTGTGATTACCTCCTTGACCACAACCTAAAAGAATTGAGTATGGAGATTTATTTGTCGGAGTTTCAGACAGAACAGAGGCACCTCACGAAGTATATAACTTTGGGAAGCATCTACAAATGCATTGGAGAAAAATCAGAAGCAACAGAGGAACAACCCAGGTGGCGCGGCCTGGAACCCTCCTTGCCGCGCGGCCAGAGGCATTTTTGCCTCTGGTGGCCTCGAAAATTTTTGTGGAAGTCTCCCATGAAGATTCAAGTCACTCTGTGCAAGATTTGAACGTGGGGTATTGTCTGTCCCGATAAATACAAAATTCTCTACTCAGTTGTGATTTAATTTCCCATTCCTTTGCTCGAGGACGAGCAATCGTTAAGCATGGGGAGAGTCATCGCATCATCTGACATTAACTGATCGATCTGTGTCGTCCTGGTGCTTCGTCTGACATTGACTGATCAATCCGCGTCGCCACCTGGGCCCTGTTTAGATGTTTCGCGAATTTTTTTCGAGTATGTTCCCTCACGTGCATGGCATATTAAATGTAGTCAAAAAAATAACCCATTATATGGATGGAGTGTACTTCGCGAGACGAATCTAATGAGCCTAGTTAGGTCGTGATTAGACAATAAATTGCTACAGTAAATATGTGCTAATGACGGATTAATTAGACTCATTAGGTTCGTCTTGCGATTTACTGACAGAATCTGTAATTAGTTTTGTAATTAGTCTATATTTAATACTTCAAATGTGTGCCCGACATACTCGAAAAAAATTTCGCGAAACATCTAAACACGGCCCTGCTGCAAGAGCACTATAGCCAGATGCTAACCGGCCCCACACACCAAAATGATGGGTAGGCCTTCAGAGCAGTGAACGAAGTCATGGTGATGTTGCCGATGGGAAGGGCCATGGTCCCGGACTAGCCCCTGCAGATCGGGGGCGGCCCGACCCACGTCGTGACCACGCATGGTGGATGTTCCGACCTCATGGCCCGAGTCAACGTGCAGGCATAGTCCTCGACTGCAGTATGCAGTCACCTCGTGTGCACCGTCTTCGGATAGCGGCAGTTTGCCGAGGCACTTGTGTACGTGCTTCGCTGCCGATCCTCCACGGAGACGCCAAGACGGCGAACATTTTGATTGATGAAAAGTTCACCGCGAAAATATCAGATTCGGGGCATCAAAACTGCCACCCACTGTTGCAACGTTAGTGCAGGGAACCTGTGACGTGTACAGCTTTAGCGTCGTTGTTCTGCTGGAACTTATAACCAGGAAGAAGGCACTCTACTTTGACGGCACAGAGCAAAACAGGAGCCTCGTGTCATGCTTCATGACAGCAATGAAGGCTGAATAAGTCCTTCCGGTAAAGTAACTCCTGTGAGATAAGGTAATGTGGAACAAAAAGAGCTTTGAAAAGGTTTGTGTCGATTGCAAGATCCCAGGGAACTCCACAGGTGAAAAAAAATTATTGACATAATAATATACCTTCTCAAAACAACAGTATATGTGCCAAACTCATATACTCTTCTTTATTTTCTTCAAGAAAAAGGGAAAGTAATTACTAAACTTTGTGAAACTGAATGCAGATCTCTTGCATATATTTTTTTAAATAACATATCTGAAAAAGGGAGGGTAATTACTAAACTTTGCGAAACTGAATGCAGATCTCTTCTTTATTTTCTTTAAGATCTCTTGCATGCTTATCGTGCAACACGACATGATCAAACAAGAGTTTGGAGCCATTTGTTACATGTATAGGAAGAACTGCAAGCTTTATGAACCGTTGTTCACTATTTACTTATTTATAAACAATAGAATGAACGAAATGATTTATAGTTAACCACTTAACCTAGAAAAACAAAATTTACATGATTAGGTGCAAACATTAAACCTTTTTATTTGGGGATCTGGTGCCTACTGGTTCCCTGCCAGATGCCCAATTCACAGCTTCCTTATAGAGGAATAGGCCTCCCAGTGGAGGTCGTAGCACTCAGCATCCCAAGCTAAACCCTTAACCATCCCATCTTTTACCTGCTGATCCCAACGGGAAGGGTCATTCTTCTGCACATTGATAACTATGTGTCAATTCAAAGAAGCAAATAACTTCAGAATACAATATCATTTCAGGATTTTTTTTAGTTTTCTGAGCCTTTAGATTGTAACTTTGACCTAATGCTGATCAATAAGAACAGTACGTAATATATTTATAGCTGATTGATCGTGTGCAATTGAAATTTATGAACTTACAAAACTATCAAGTGCTTGAAGAAGAGACAACTCCCCATAGGTTGAGATAATATACTTAGACATTACTCTGTTGCGGCAATCACGCCCCTGAGATTGCCTGCTGATAATGGAGGCCATTAGTAACAACATATATACATAATTGTCAATCCATGCAGTTTCGATTTAGTATGGAGACATAAAACATTTCATCTAAATCCGATCAAACAGATGAATTGCCCAAGCAAATGCCTAAATTATTATAATGGTTTTCTACCTGGATTCGTCATTGGGAAAGTTTATCTGTACTGGTGCACATCCATACTTTATTGCCTTCATCTGCCCGCAAAGAGACTTTATATTAGGAGGCATAACAGTTGGGAGGAAACTAATCACAATAGATAGTATTTTCGTATCCCCTGAAATATAACTGAAGTAATAAATGATGTTGCTATATTCAAAACAGTTTAACAGAAGCTAATTGACAGCAAGGTATTTTAATAAGAATATGTATATATACAGCAGCATGCTGAATAGAATCATTGTAACGAATGAAAATTGCAGTCTTTATTTGAGAGGAAAATTATGTGTCCTAAAACTATTGATTTTTTTTTACAGAAAAAAACAACTATGCATGCATGTTTTCAGGTATAAATTAGAAAAAACTGTGTATACCCCTGCCTATTTGACTGGGAAACTTTAGTCGGTAGATAGTATGTTTGCATTTGAAGCATACATGACATGCAAAAAGGATGAGTCACCAACAAAATGACATGAACTATAAGGAGTTGTATGATCATGGTGCTCAGTAGTCATACTATCTTACTAGCATGTGGAAGTGAATTTGCAGCAGTTCTGTGGCAAGGGGCTAATTTCAACATTTCACCCTCCAATTCAATGATTCACACCTACAATCAGCCATGCTCTGGATACCTCTTCCCATCAAATTAAATGACACTTAGTGTTCTTAGCTACAAGCATCCTTATGCATTGAGCTTTAGTTTACTAAGCGGAGAATAGAAAAAGGCTGCTTTCACATACTGCTATTTGAAGTGATGGGTCTTCAAAGGAAGAGCAAAGAATTATATCAGAGCCTGCATATATTAAATGTGCAAGTGTCTCGTCATATTCCTCAATGAATGCTATGTTGTCATCCAGATTGATAAACTGAACAAATGACAAAAAATGGAAGTAAGTTAAACACGCAGTATGTCGTGAACATTGAATGCGTAAACAAGTTATGTTAGACATGGAATAGCGATACCATTACCTCTTCCTTTAGTGCCCGCGCAGTTGATTTCTTGAGAGATCCTAACTTTTCCATGAAAATGACCTGTATGGTACAAAATCTTGTAACTACACTAGCAAAGCAAATGACTGTTTAAGTTGAAGGGAAGGTAACTAATAACAACAGAAACCTGAGCACTCCTGCGCAGAGCAACATGAACTGCTTCCTTGAGATTATGAATATCTGAATAACCGTCGCAGATACATCCTACCTAACAAATGGCACTTACCTTATGATATGCTCACTGTAGCAACCAAACAAACATGAGTACTATGTTCAAAACAATGGGGTACATACTATAATGGAGGAACCAGTGCGGAATCCAAGTCGTCGCTTGAGTGCTTCTCTGCAAATGGACTTCCCCTCAATATCATTAGCAGAATACCGCCGAGGAAGATAAATGTCTTTGGATGGATCCCAAAGTTCACCATCCAATCCTTGAGAAGCAACCAATATCTTCTCCCTAAAAGAAAATTAATTGTCTCAGAAAATCTAAGCAAAGCAATTGTCAATTGCAACCAGCATTTTTCTAGGTCCTGTGGAAGAAAAATCATGGAAATCTAAAAAAGGATAATTACTTATGTGCAGTTAATGTTGCTTCCAACTGTCTTGAACCTTGTATAATAACATCTCTCGAATGGATTGAGGACATTAAAACAACTTTATTTGAGTAAACAATTCCTCCCTACAAATATAAATATGAGCAGAAGTTAATAGACAGATATATGTTTAATTGGGTATGTCAGGGGCATTTGAAACAATTTATTCTATCTGTCATTTTAAATTTATATCCAAGGAAAGTGTCCACATGTTTGAAAAAGTCCCCCACAGAGAAACAGAATTGCCCTCCGGTAATATAGTTTGTGAAGGCAGATTAAACAGAAATTTAGATACACAGTCTTCAATGTCTAACATGCATTTAACTCCTCAATTTTACAGAAGACTCACCTTAAGAATATTAACAAGATGTATCTTATTAGGATCCTGCAGACGATCAGCGCGATGAAGCTTACGAGGATCAAGCCCACACATCTCCAACTTGTTTGGGTCCTCTAGGCACTAGTAGTAATTGCATGCATACAATATTTAAGGAAAATAAGAAACCATTAGTAGATGCAGATACTTGCACAACCGAGCCCTAAAAATGGCTCAAGATATGCGCAGAGGATGTTTTCATTGTTAGAAGACAGTAGACGATTTGAAACTTAAAAGTTTGTGTCAATCTTGTATTTCAAGGAGTATTGATGTTGCCATGTTGGTGATAGTTCATGGATGACCATTAAACAATTGGAAGAGTTATACTGGATATTTACTTGGTAATTCAAGTCTTGGCATGTCAGTAGTATTCGAGTGTTCTCAAGCCCCTGAAAGCATAACAAAGTTACATAATGAGAAAATGCTAAATTACTATTGAACTCATATGCATTTGTATTGTTTAATACATGCTGTAAACACACACTTTGGAATCATAGTTGGAGTGCAACGATCATGGCAAGGCATATGCCAGACTAAACTCCCACTGAGAATGAGAACATTCATGTGGCAGCTCATGGGAAACAGGATACAGTTGGAGCTTCATTTAAAGGGGCATTGCTATCCAGGTTTAAAAAATCGCACACCATATGGACAAAGTGACAACACAGATCAGGTATTGAATACTACTGCAAATTGCACTAGCTGGATGTTTGACCTGTAAACTAGCAGGCTTTCTGATAAATCTGGGGAAGTACTCCTTCGATCTAACAAGCACTTTAATTTATTTGTATTACAACATCGTCCATATATTTATTCTTCTGTTTCCAGAATGAGATACTTTCCGTTGGCGATAATAGGACACAAGTCCTATCAGAAAATGTTATCATCCATTTAACATGAAGAAGCAAGGAAGAGCATAGGACGGTTTTATAGTAAATAATCTGTGAACTACCATTAAAAAGCAGTAAAGCACACATAAATTGGGAAGGCAGTGTCTTCGAGAGATATGAGCATATAATCAATAATAAATACACTTAAGTAGAACTGACCTGCTGAGCAAATATATCCCAGAAAAGTGGTGCCACTATAGCAGTTTCCCAGTTATGTATATGTAAAATGTCTGGCTTCTTTCCAGATTTTACAATATAATCCAACGACGCACGGGAAAAATAGGAAAATCTGAAGAAGAAGAAGAAAACAGTAAGAACGTATAGTTTCTGTGTCACATGCAAAATAGAAACAGCATGCCACAATTGTGTCATAAATTGATCTTCCAATAAAAAGCTACAGCTTATATTTTAATCCTACAGTGATTCTACAGTTATGCAAATCTAATCAGTTCAAAATCAGGTCCTTGTGCATGTTATAGTCATAAAAGTGTCATTATCCTAATATAGTACTACATACCGCTCAAAGTCATCAGGGTAGCCACATAACATGTCACGACTGAAATAGGAGAGCTGGATTGGTTCTATGAGTATAACACCAACACCATTAGACATACTGTATCAAAGAAGGAAAAAAATTAGAAGAAAAATACCTCTAGAACTACACAAAGACAGTAGCATGAAGGAACAATATGATCAAAATATAATTCTATCAACTAGAATAAGACAAGAGAAAGATAATAAGGCTTTTTAGGCCTCTTTGCATACTAGGATTATATATTTACCCGGTCCATATTCTGTTTTTATGCCAAATACCACCAAAATAAGATTCATATTCTGTGTCAGCTTTCCTCAGACCATGAATTCCATCCATGTTTAAGCTGGTGTACCTATTTTGGGCCATACCAATGCAATTAGCATAATAGCTTTGCTTGCAACAATCATGATGTAAATCAGTAAATGTAGCACAAGCCAAAGCAATGGATATTATCATATTGTAGTAAGGATAAAACAAACTTAAAATATGACACACATGAGATCAGTAGCCAAAAAGGAAGAGAGGAAAATTGAGGACTGTTCGCTTAATCAGACATTTAGCCCATTTACACGCCGTGTACCCGCTACAGAGTACCTAGCCGTGTCCGTTTAATCAGCCATTTATCCCTTTTAATCTGTTTAAATGACCATTTAGCCCGAATTAATAGCTAACGGTAGGTGACCGACTGTTTAGCTTTTACCATTTAGGATAACACTTAAACCAATACAACAGCACTGCAAAACATAATTATTTCAAAAAGGAACAGAGCCTAACTTGATTTAGGGTGCAGATGGCACACCTAGACCACCCAAGTTCTGATCCTTCTCAAGGTGAATTCGGGTGTCCATCTTCTTCTTAGTTTAAAGCCGCCTAGTTCCTCCTTGAGAAGATGATGGACACCCGAATTCTAAAATTTATTTCAAAATGTTTGGTTAAGTACTAGAATCATTTGGGATGTTTTGTCCTCAATGGTATAGATGGTATGCGGTTATGAATCACAGATGCTAATCAGAACTAATTGGATTCAAATTTTCATGAGAATATCCAGTTTACAAGTCCATATAGAAATGAGGAAAAAAAACTCACATTATGCCTGCATTTCAGAAATTTGTTTTAAATTTTATACAGTAATTCTATGTTACCCGATGCAACTTATAAGAGTAGTAGTATGCGGCTGTACAGCTAAAATCTTAGAAGTGTGTTATATATTTGAACATTGTTGATGCTAAATCAACCCCAAGCAACTTTCACATTCATTGACAAATTGGACCATTACAACACAGAGATTTTGGTGTCAAGCTGATCTATTAAGCATGCAGTAGTGTTATTATACCAAAGATTCGGTAAGGTCAAAGAGATTGCATACTTGGGCAGAATCACCTCCACCAAGTTACCCTTTCCTTGAACTGCACAAGATACACCAGCAACATAGGTTGACATTGATCCACAAGATGCTATCGGGTCTAGTTCACTACAGATGTGCACAACATGAAGAGGTTTCCTGTATTGATCATAGGATGAAATTTAGCAGCAACAAACATGATAACAAAGACTCAAGTTAAACAGGTCACTTGACTATGATAAAAGTAAATACACAGTTCCATGATTACACTGGACAAAATATGAATGGCAAGAATGACACAGTTGCCATGTTGCTTCAAGCTCACTGAAGTGGATGCCAAAAGATACCAGCATATGCAGTTGTACAGTATGGCAGAAACTTTGAATGAGAGACAGAAGAATCCCAGTTCGGACAGAGGTAAGAGGTAGCATACTCTATTGGTTTACGCAGAAAGAGTCGCAGTTCAGACAGCAGTTCAGTATTTGCCTTATGATGAATCTCAGAAAAAGTGCCTTGTATTACACTTCTATTGTTGACAACTTTCTCTCTAAAATCAGATGCTTCCTGCATGCTGATCATTCCAGAAATGACCATTATATCTATTCGCAGGAGTAATTCACAGAATGTTGATTGTTGTACTGCTTCTAGAGGGACACCTGAAAGGGCTCCCATAGAAAATGAAATGTGTAAAAGTAAAGAGAAAGACATATGAAATGGCTTTTGATATATGCATTTTACTCTGCAGTTAAGTATGGAAAATGGGAAGTAAAATATCAGATCAAAGCTCAACATCATATTGGTGAAGGTTGTACAGCTCCATAATCTGGATTCTGACCCGAATAGCTCCAAGCTGAAAAATGGGAACACACCTTGCACTTCCGCTTCTAGTGCTTCTATTTCCTGAAGAAGAAAAGTATTTTCATCTTGCAGTTTCTTCAGCTCCTCCATGGTCAGAAGCCGCTGCTTGTTAAGGTACAGGATATCTGTGACGTACAAATTATTCTACATATTAATCACAAAACCACAGAGTGTTGTGAATCTAATTGAAAGTTGTGTTAACCTTGTGGCACAAACTAAAACACATTAACCTCAAATCTGTGCTTGAATACATAAAACTACATTGAACAAAAGAAGGGGAGAGCAATTACTCCGTTGAGCCTGGCTGAAGAGCTCATAAATGTCACCCTTCCGTTGTTCATTAGCCAAACTTGTTCCCTGGAAGTGGAATAGCAGCGATTCGTGATCCCTTTAATCGAGCAAAGCATAACGATTGTAGAATATATGAGGATTTATCTGTGTTCATCTCGATTCGTACCTGATCACTGCTATCTTCGACGTCCAACCTACAGAAGTTCAGATTCCCAGAGCCCCAGCATAGACATAGTCGCAAACATCAATCACTGGCTGTTCCGGCTCAAGCACTACAAAATGGTAACGGAGTAGAGATAGCGGAACACCCACCGCACGGTACTGGAGCTCTCGCGAGAATTGCCGTCCCCCTTGCTGATACGCAAATAGAAGGACTGAATCAAATGAGGCTGCGGGAAACGCGCTTGGACACGCTCAGAGGAACACGTAAACGCACGGGCACTCAACAATCGTACGAGCGTGACTGCAACTCTGAAAGAGGTCGTGCAGGGTACTGATTTGTACTTGTACGCACCTGGAGTAGGAGCACCGGGTGAGAAACGTGGGTCGAGCGGCGCGGGCGGAGAGAAGGCAATGTGCCCCGCCGCGCCGATGCGGGAAGTGGCGGCGCCGGAGTTGAGAAATTGATGGAGCCGGCATCGCCGCTCCGATGACGAGGCGCGTCGTCTCCATGCCTGCCTACTGCGCGCGCCGCACCTCCCTCCGATTCACCGGGAGAGACAACGCCGTCTGGTTCTAGGTTTGGAGGCGAGGACGGCGCTTGATCGGAGAAGCGGAGGCGTGCGGCGGAAGGAGCCGGAGCAGGGGGAGGACTGGAGGAGCGCGTGGCGTTTGGCGTGAGCGGGCGAGCGAGTGAGCGGTGGTGCGGGCCGCGCAGGTTTATCGGGGATTTGGGGATTTAATCGGGCGGGATTTGTTACCGACCCGGCCGGCGGCGGCGGGTGGTTAGTTACTCCGGCCGGTTTCGCGGGGACGGTTCGGACCAAGCAGCCCAGTACGGCCCACGTTCGGCGATGCCCTTGGGCTTGACTTCACGTTGCGTCTGCTACCTTACGGCCCGCCCACGGTAACGGAACGGAGGTTGCGAGGGACGTGTTCCGGCCCAATTCGGGTTGCTGAAGTGATGCTGGTTCAGCTGAATTAGCGACTCCTTTTTTGACAGGAATTAGCGACTCCTCTCAAAGGAAAAAAAAATAATGAATTAGCGACTCCTCTCAAAAACAAAATTGAATTAGCAACTTCCATCCAATCATTTCGCTTCAGCTTGCCGATATTGATGGACCAGCTGGTCATTTTTCCATGGTCATGGTCTAGCTGATGATCGTGCGGGTTCAGGAATTCCTCGAGTCGAGTCCATCATCGAATGAGTCTCCACGGAAAATGGAGAGGTTAATTCGTCACACATAGACCACGCAGCGATGCCGGGGTTGATTGACTATCTCCCTTGTTGGAACGAGATGATTTGTGTGCGAATGGAATTGGGACGCCGCTCAAGGTAATATTCAGTGGTTGATTCTCTCCCATAATTTTTATGCTGCCCAGTGGTCAGTCAGACTTGAACGGGCCGTGGCGTGAAAACCTCGTCTCAGACTATTCAAACGTCTCGGTTGTGCAATCGTGCCATTCAGACTCGTCTCAAATTTGTTACGGCAGTTTACAGAGACTTTAGAGACCCCATCGTGTACATCCAGAGTCAGGCGTCGAAACTACAAAATCACTGCTCATCTGTCGATCGTGTTCGGGCTAGTTTATCTACACAGTACAGAGATGATGGAGGAGGAGAATAGTGGCACGACTACGAGCTTCAAATTTTATATTCAGAAAAAAAGACTACTAGCTTGGAAAGACAAGCAACAAATAGAGAAACAATTAAAAAAATGAACAGAGGAGGAGAGATTGAATCAAACTGAAAATTATGCACAAATATATAAGAACACGAAGATGCATGCTGATTGATGTCATTGCCAATACCAAGCATCCTTTGGGGTGTTACTGCCTTATAATTTAGAAAGCATGCAGCTACGCGTCATCCGTGACACAGCAACATGCCAACATCACCGTTCGTCCAACTGAGCTTGCCCAGGTGTGAGCGGTGTGCCCATCCGTGCCCTCGTGCTCTCATAGATCAGCATCACGCGCGCGACTTGTTCGCTTGGTGCGCGCGTAAAATACATTCAACCAATTACCGCCCAAATCAAAGCTCCGTTATTACTTGCCCTGGAAAAGAAAATCAAAACATCGTTACCTGACTGTATCCAAGTGGCAAATATCGGGCATTCCTGGCTTTGTGTGGAAGAAATGGATTGATTGTGTACACTGACTTGCAGAATGGTATATATTTCACTTTCACAGCAGCAGTGTACCGTCGTCAGCTCTCCCCCACAGTCTACGGAAACGTATTTTCTGACTCCAAGAAATAAAACTCTATTTGCGTGAAGAGGTAACCGGCGTCGTCGATTCTAAACACGCCCGATGACCAAGGTGGTGCCTAATCTCATCAGAACAGATGACAGGGGCTCTAAACAATAGATGACAGGTACAGCGAGGAACAGAGCACCACGCAAATAGCGCGCATTGTACCGGCCGTCAGCACAGACACAAACATCTCATTGGAGTTTGCTTCCATCAGGCGCAACGCAACAGAGGATGCCAACATTTCTTATGCATCATCATTGGCAAATTTAAGTTAATCTCCTCCCGCTAGTTGCCCTAAAGAACTCCTCTCTGGTGCGAGGTCCCTGTCACAGCTCACACATATCGCACTTGGCTTCTGGACGTTAGACAAGTCCGACCGATCGCACATAGCCGGAGGAAAACAAGTTACGTATATCTAATCCAGCGAATAAAGATGGCATGGAGGGGGCCAGTGGCCTGCGCCCGTGGCAGCATCTGTCGTTTAATCCGGTGGAGACTGGAGAAAGGGATATTTTTCGTGTTAGCATTCAACTAGGTATAGAAAATATAATATCATGTCACATCGGCTCGCCAGCAAACAGATGCATAAATTTGTGCTCCAAGCAAGCAAACCATACTCAAGCACTCGTCCATTTCCATCTGCCACTTTAACAAATAGGCAATCATGCATGCACAAACCATATCATTGTCCCCTTCCTTTCGCTGTTCCTAGAAAAAAAATGTGTCTTTCTCAGTGACGTCACTTCTGGATGAGTGGCGCCCCTGGTCCTGGACTGGCCGGTGGTGTCGTGTTTGGAATCCATTCCTGTGTACGCCGGCGCAAGGAATATACGCCTACGCCCGCGGCTAGCTGAGCGCCCCGGACGAGGAATCGGAGAATATATGGTCGCAGGGGACAGTAGCCAGGTGGCGCACGTTCAGTTCTCTAAAGCGTGAACCGTGCGTGGAGTCCAATGTGGAATACCAACGATGATCACCCACGTAAAGTCGCCATCGACGGCGACGACTTTGCCAGGCTGGCTTCGCACGCCGCCGGTGTCCCTGTCTACCAGTCTATATACCCACGCTGTCCAGATGGGTGGGCGCGCGCCGGCCGGGCGGATCGGAGGGCTCGGACCGCAACGTTTTTGGCGTTGCGGCTGGCTCGCGACTCGCTCGCCGCCGCGCGCACGTGGGATTCTCTACAGCGACGGGTTGCTTTGCGTCGTGTCCGCGGTTTCGACTTCTACGGCGAAGCGGCGCCGAACGTTCGTTCCGTGATTCCGTCCGTTTTTCTGGTCTAGTTTCGGCGGGCGGCTGGCACCGGATCGGACATTGCATTGGTATACCGTACCGTACGTATACGGTATACCAATGCCGTATGTAGCGTCCAGGACGGAGGAGAGGATGACTGTACTGCCTGCGGGTGTGTTCTCATACAGTCATACGCGTGGCAAGCCATGCCAATGCGTCACGGCCGGTCGACGGTACCGTCCTGACGAGTGACGACGTCCGGCCGGAATCCTGATCCAGATTTTTGTTTGTTCCGCGCCCAGTTTTCAGGTAGCCTGCATGTACCGGCAGATTTGGCAGCGCATGGGCGCTCACGAGGCAGGCGATCCAACAATCTTCGTCATGAAATCTCCTGGATTGTTGCGGCTAGATCGGACTAGCGAGAAACGCCGAGCACCAGAACAGAACGACAGCACACACACACAGCGTTTCGTTTCATAGAAGTCATCGAGATGCATATATCTATCTGCGATCGAGTTTCTGGACCCAGCTAAAAATGGATGCAGTGCAGATGCAGGCTTCGCTCTCGCCTCGGAAATGCCGGTGGTCATCGGGTCATACAAGGATATACCCAAGCACTGCAGCATCTCTGTTTACGTGATCAATCACTGAATTAGCATGGAGGTTTAATGCTTGAATGAAGCTTTCAGAGAACATAAAGTAGGGAGGTAGACATGACATTGATGGACGGAGACCATCCATGCATGTCGCAGACCAAACAGATGCGGCCACAGGTACGGTTGGCCGTCCTGGTCACCCCTCCAGAGAGGCCACGTCCACGTACATGGCATGCAACTGCCCCCAATAATTCTTGCCGCGTTTAGATCGTTTCGCGAAAAAATTTACAGCATGTCGGGCACACATTTGAAGTATTAAATATAGACTAATTACAAAACTAATTACAGAGTATGTCAGTTCATCGCAAGACGAACCTAATGAGTCTAATTAATCCGTCATTAGTACATGTTTACTGTAGCAATTTATTGTCTAATCACGACCTGACTAGGCTCATTAGATTCGTCTCGTGAAGTACACTCCATCCATATAATGGGTTATTTTTTTCGACTACATTTAATATGCCATGCATGTGAGGGAACATACTCGAAAAAAATTTCGCGAAACATGTAAACAGGGCCAGGGCCCATCGGCCATGCTATCACTTGTCTGATAGCGACCGTGCAATCTCCATTAATCTATCCAAAACCGCCCGGTAGCCGGAAACCGCCTATCCCTAATCTAAAATTACCTTTTCGGCAATCATCGCCGCATTAACAAATCCCAAAATCCATTTATTCTGCAAGGAGAAATTGTAGGTAGAATCTATCTTTTCTCGCTGGGAAAGAATGCAGAACCACTGATTTTGGGGAATCCATTCATCATCTGAGGGAGCACGTATCTGGGATCATGGATTCTTTGGGTCAAATTTAATTGGCAATTATATCGCTGATTAGCTTACTAATCACTTTGGTACGATTTCAATCCGGCAAAACCTTTTTTTTTTCGAAAACTAGTAATCCGGCAAAGCTTAAAATGCGTGAGTGGATGGCTATAGCTAGCAGCCAAAAGAGGCAGCGTGGAATATTCGGCTCCCTCGGACCCCGGCCCCCACCTGAACCGAACGCTGCCGCTGCTGCTGCATTATAGAGGCGTCCTCGCCGCCCGGCGGGTGGAGACCAGCACACAACGCACGCACACCACCACCACCAACACCGACCCAACCGACCACCACCAGCAGCACCGGCGGGAGCATGAGCAGCGGCGGCGGCGGAGGCGGCGAGGAGGCGCTGAGGCGGGAGTACGTCATCGGCGACGAGATCGGGCGCGGGCGCTTCGGCACGGTGCGCCGCTGCTACTCCGCCGCGACGGGTGCGGCCTTCGCGCTCAAGTCCACGCCCAAGGCCCCCCTGCGTGAGCTGGAGGCGGACCCGCTGGACCTGGCGCTGGCGGAGCAGGAGCCCAAGGTGCACCTCCTCGTCTCCGCCGCCAGCCGCCACGTCGTCGCGCTCCACGCCGCGTTCGAGGACGCCGACGCCGTCCACCTCGTGCTCGACCTCTGCGGCGGCGGGGACCTCTTCTCCCTCGTCTCCGCGCGGGGCCCGATCCCGGAGCCCGAGGCGGCGGACCTCGCGGCGCAGCTCGCCGACGCGCTCGCCGGGTGCCACCGCCGCGGGGTCGCGCACCGCGACGTCAAGCCGGACAACCTCTTCTTCGACGGCGGCGGCGCGCTCAGGCTCGGGGACTTCGGGTCCGCGGCGTGGTTCGGGGACGGCCGCCCCATGACGGGGCTCGTCGGGACGCCCTACTACGTGGCGCCCGAGGTGGTCGCCGGGAGGGAGTACAACGAGAAGGTGGACGTGTGGAGCGCCGGGGTCGTGCTCTACGTCATGCTCTCCGGGACCGTGCCCTTCTACGGCGCCAACGCGGCCGAGATCTTCGAGGCCGTGCTCAGGGGCAACCTGCGATTCCCGCCGCGCGCCTTCGCGGGGGTCTCGCCGGAGGCCAAGGACCTCATGCGCCGCATGCTCTGCAAGGACGTCTCCCGAAGGTTCTCCGCCGAGCAAGTCCTAAGTAAGAAGAACAGATACCCCCTTTGTCCCCTTATCGACTCCATTGCTGCTACCTTGAACTGCCTGCATGTTCAGATCTGATCGTCGCTGGAAATGTTTGCTGATGATGTTTGGCTTGGTGCTGATTTCTACCTGCAGGGCACCCATGGATCGTGACCCGCGGGGGGAGTGCCGCGGTGTCCTGCTGAATTCAGATGCTCCGGCCGCTTCGTCCATCTGCAGTGTAGATAAGATAATGGCGTTCGTCGAAGAGGAGTAGAGCGACCTTTTGCAGTGGATTTTTGCTTCGTTTCTGGCAATCGTCGATGGACAGTAGTGCCGTAGTTTGTTAATTAGCTAGTACCAGTAGTAGTAATCTACCGTGGGCGAGCACTCACACTCATGAAGCAGAAATTTGGGGGCTTCTTGAGTTTGCTAATGTTCGTCTCGTTTGCTCTCTGTTTGTGTAACTCATGTACAGCGTCTTCTAGCTGAAGAAGAGAGAACAAGACTTTGTTCTGCAGAAAATGAAAATGATCCCAAAAATATCGGAAAATTTTATGTACAGTTCAGTGCTGTGTTCCTTCCATTTTGCTAGCGAATCTCTGTGCTTCCTATATCTGATGTTCTGAACCTTGGATGAACCCCCTGCAGTGTAGTGTGTTGAGACTTGAGATGGTGCGCATATGTTCATGTCAGGAAGTTTATGTGTTGATGGGAATTCGAAACGGTTGAGTTTTCAACCTGTACCATCGATTTGGTTTGGGAAGATCGGTATCCTTAAGATTTATCCTCGTTCTAATTTCAGTACAGTACAGCTGTGCTTTGCTTGACCTGTAAGAAGTGAATCCTGTGCATTGCTGGTGATTTCAGTCGCCAATTGATCATTGTTCCACGCCCACTGGCTTGGAAATGAGGAAGGCGGTTGTTGTCCTGATGACAGTGATCACATTCAGATACCAGCAATTCTTCCCGTGATCTCTCGGGTACCGCCACCACAAGCCTGCGGTCAGGTCCTTAGCATCCCTGCTGCTGACGGGGGCGGCCCAACCCAACCCACGTTGTGACCATGCGTGGCAGAGATTCTGACCTCATGGGCCCAAACGTGCGTGTGCTTCGGACCTATGTGACAGAGCATCAAGCCAGGAGCGGATCCAGACATAGATGAAGAGGGAGAAGAAGAAAAAGGAGGAGGAGGAAGAAGAGAGAAGAGGAGAAAGAAAGAAGAGCCTCCCTCTCTTTACACCCTCGATCTGTCATCAAGCTATGATTAATTATTCTTGCAAAACTTCTATCAACTTTTTCATCTACCGTGAACTTCTTCTGTACTGCCTCCACTGCTTGTTTCGACCACTCTTTCCCCAGCTTTCCGGCTGCTGGTAGACCCAGAGACAGCGCCTTGGTCGCTAGGGCGTGTTTAGTTGAGAAGAAAGTGATGGAAAGTACTGTTGCTAGGTAAAGTACTGTTGCTAGGTAAACTTTTGATGAAAATGGGGTAACTAAACCCGCTCCCTGCGCGCAAAGCAACCGTTCTCCTCTAGGCTCTAGCAGGCTAGCAGCGGCGGCGGCCAGAGAACACAGCACTATCCCGTGAGCACCGAGCACCTTTCTCAGCCTTGCCTGGTTACCCCTCTCGTTAGCCGTTCCCATGATCGCGAAGCCAGCAGTTCAGACTGAAACCATGTGAAGCGGCGCAAGTTGGTAGCGGTTGCACAAAGTGTACGTTGTGCGCTTAACACCGTCCAAAGGCACAGAAAGCTTCTGTTTTCTCGTTGCTGAAAGAAAGTTGTGAAGGATGGAGGGAGGGGAGAGCTGGGGAGGCTGCCATCTGATTCTGATCTGCCTTCACGAGTTCTCGTTCCTTCCGCCTTGGGCGCAACGCAAACGCCGCTGCTGGTGTTTGATTCGAGCTCTCGGTTTCGACGGGGGAGGCAAAGCGGGCCTTGCTGGAGCTGGACCGGGCAAAGGATCGATAGCTGGTTTCGTTCCTTTTCTGAAACCACCGTTCCTTTCTGCTAAAGTGTGCTAATCACTGAATCAGATCAGATGTATCTTTCGTGCACCGTGTTGTTGTCAACTTTAACGTCTGCTAACCGGAATGCAGACACAGTTTGTTGCCGTCCCCACTTCTCTTGACAGTTGGGCTTCGCAGTGTGAGCTGTCTACATACAAACACGATGATACGAATACGATGACTCTTGACTATTCCAGGGTTTATATTTTTCCAGATTCTTTTCTGAAGACTAGTAAGGAGGCACGTGCTTTAAAAAATGGTGGATACAAATTTATATTCATAAAAGATGCATTATGCAATAATTTTGTATTTGCATTTGTATAACAAAAATGTAAATGAGGCAAGGACTTTTTTTGCACAAGACCCAGCATAGAAGAATTTAAGTAACCAACCATTTAGCTTCATACACAGTGTACAAGAACTTTAATAAAAGATTCACAATGTTTTATGAATGGATACAATTTGAATGTCAGCACATTACAAGAGTGACATTTACCGGAACCAATACATACCAGCGTGTACCGCACATCTAAAGCAAAATTCCTTCAAACGCAAATACTACCACCGGAACCTGAATCGACAGCTGCTCCAAAGTTGTTTCCTAAAGACATAAAAATACTCCTTGACCAAAGAAGCTGTGTAGAACTCTAACCAGCACAAGCTTAAAAAACTGCATATTATTAGATGAAGCTGGTCTGGAGGCATATATTACAAAACCAAACCCCCTTGACCTTCCACCCTATATCATAGATGATCCTTGCTTACAGGACCTTTGCTCTCTAAACAAGTTAGCAATGAATTATGGCCAACCCATGAAAGCTTTTTCCACATAGACCCTCTTGGCTTCATCACTGGACTCTCCTGGCGAGGCATGCACCATGGGCGGTGCCCTAAATTTGCAACGGTGTGTAATAGCAAGGCATCAGTTAAATCAAAAGATTTATCCATTGTACGCATGTTGATATGAAAAGATGCTACCTGCTGATTCACAGGAATTTGTGAAGCATAGTCATGCACCTTATGGACATTTATCCATAAAAAACAGTAACCAGAAACTTCCTAGCCACATAATCTCTTACTGGATTGCAACCTGCCAAAGAACATGAAAAGAACTTTGTTAACTGGGAAAAGAAAGTGCCAATTAGCTAGATCTAACTGACAGGGAATAGGATCATTCGACATATTGCAATCTGAGCAGACATATTAGCATGGTGTTCTCTGATGTCCTGATGCAATGTTGTTGAGCGTCCATGCAGCCTCAAACCGCAGTAAGAAAAACATGAGGTATAAATAGCAAACTTGCCACTGAAGAGCAAATAAAGTAAACAACATGATTCACCAATGACATTATTCTCAGGCCTGGAGTTGGGGATGGTGCTCACATGGTAGGAACTTAATTACTTGACATCAGCTTGATAATTTGTAGTCAGATTTGAGTCATGGCACTTTGCAGGTTATGAACAAAAAGGTGACAATTCAGTCAATAAACTCTTCGAATAGATTCAGAGTTTAAGTAGGAAAGCTCATCTTTGTCAGTGATGATCTCTCAACAAACTAAGCAGGCAAAATAAGATGGTAATATGACATGATATAGCATACTGCTACTGGCATGCATCGCATAAACATCAATCTGAGAGTTGTTGTCTAATCAATGTAGCAGTCTCAATCTGACTTCGAATTTAGTGAACAAATAGTCTTGCCAAATAATGCAAATTAATCTTGGGCCACATTTTAATGATTTCAATTGGCACCTTAGAGCAAAACCACTTTGGAGAAATAAATAAAAATAATGAAGAGGCAAACTAACTAATCACCCAAGTTTGTAAACATGTGATTTAGAAATATGACAGATTAATAACACGTAATGACATTTGTCAAGCAAAGGCACTCATATGAATTTGGCAAACACAGGTACTCAAAGAAAATTACCTGGGTCCTGAAGTCAATGCCTAGAGGTACACGTCAAGGTAACCCCACGATACTTGGGATCATGTTATCAGCAAAGAAACATCACCCATCTTCTCCTAAAATAAATAGCGTGTCAAGAAAAGAAATAATGCCATGGCTTCTCTACCAAATTATCTCAATGCAGAGCTTGGTTGAGATGACAGTGGTGAAGACCCAAAAGGAGTTGCCTCATGCAGCACTGTTACCATAGCAAAATATCTGCACCATAGCAATCACGGCAGCATCAATTACCACAATCCTAATATCATCATGTTTACATTACCACAACCATGTTTACATCTAAAAACACCATCATAGGACATCAGTTCCTATTCGGATTGAGGATTGCTGGCTTACTTGTTCTTTCTAGTATCATCATGTGCCCTTCCTCTTATTCTTCCTGACATCAACATATTGAAGGAGGGGGACCACATGATCTCATCTTGCAGCAGAAACAACACTGATGACCTGAAAAAAATGAGATACTACTATATGTTATGTTCCCAAGTAAAATAAACCCATTTTCTGTTCAAACAATTAGCTGACTAGATTTGGTCTAAGTTAATTGTGAACCAGAGAAACATCACTCCCAAGTAAAATAAACCCATTTTCTGCTCAAACAATTAGATGACAGATCTGTTATTGGAGTAGTTGTCACTACTCCAATATCCACCAGAGAAATAACAGGCTTAATTTCTCAACCAAATTATGATAATATAAAACTGACAGGCTTAATTTCTCAATTATTGTCTCAGAAACTGAAAGTATAATCAGGAGAAAAATATAGAAATAAACTCACAATGCCTTCCATAGCCTAATGTAGGTGGTGAAGGCACATAACCCTGAATCACTGAAGGCACATAACTATGTGGTGACCTAAATGGCAACAATCATCACTGAATCTTTGGATGTGGAATGAAAATTCCTAGCAGAATTGAAACCAGAATGATTTATTTGCATAGCAGAATTGAAACCAGAATGAATTATCCATACCTATAAACAGGACAAAACTGTAGAATTGAAACCAGAATGATTTATTTGCGTAGCTACGAGAGATCATATTATAGATAGAAAAGGAAAGCTTAAAATGACTGCATATTACCTGAAAGAGCTGCAGGCTGCTAAGATCTAGTTCACACTGGGCGGTGCACAATCAAAATTCATTTGAATGATAATAATCCATGGGGTAGAGAAAAAAGAAATTAAATTCAGAATGAATCCAAGCCGAATAGGCAGAACAATTATTTCTTGGGGGCTTGGGGCAGTACTTGACCTGCAGAGCACGCATAATGAGAAATTGTGTGCCAAAATCTAAAAGGGGCAAAATCGAGGAGCGAAAGAATAAGAAGCGGTACCACCGGAGCACGTCGGTGACGTGTTGTAGATGATGTCCGAGTGGCCGTGTGTTGTAGTTGGCGGGTGTGCAGATCGTCGCCAGTCGTCTGGGCGTGCAGATCCAAAGAGCAGCAGAGAAAAATCGTGGTCAATTGGCCATCAGAAAATTGTCCGCTTATACTTTTGTTTGAGACGAGAACTGTAAATTGGCAGCGAAATCAACAAAATTGTTTCCTAATCTAAGAAAGGAGACATGCCCGGGGCGAGAGAAAGAGAGGGTCAGCACACGAAATCGACCATTTTGATGAGTTGCTCGAGTTGTTCCTGATGTTGAGGCGGCGGCGGAAGGAGATGTGCCATTGGGAAGAGGATGCACACAGCTTGGGCTTGGCGGCGAGGAGGGAAGCAAGGACACGGGGTTTGGGTTCAGGCCATGAAGACGGATGCGCCGCTTCACAACCTGTCACCGCCACCCGCCGTCGAGTTGGGCCGTCGTCGCTGCAGCGTTGAGGCATCATCCCGGCTCCACGGCAGCGCTCGCCCCGGCGCCGGAGGAGGAGGTCGAAGCGTGGGGCGGATGCGCCGGGATGACGGCGCCATGCTTGAGGAAGGTGAAGAAGCCCGACGGTGGTGTGTGTTGCTGACGTGCGTTGAACGCCGGTGGCGGATCCATGGCCGGCCGAGGAGGAGGATGGGGAGGAGGGGAGAGGAGAAGGGGAGGCCGGCCAATCGGGCGTCTGGATTCGTGCGGGCGTCGGCTGCTGGATCGAGTGGCGGCGTCTGCGGCTGCAGTGGCGGAGGCAGACGCGGACGTTGTGGAAGGGAGGGAAGGGGCGGATGGGGCTGTCGTGCCGCGCGAGCGGATGGAGAGGAGGGGGCAGCGCCAGAGAAGGAAGGCGAGGAGGGAGACGAGGCTTGATTGACGGGCGGGTCGGGATGGGCACGGGCAGGCGGGTAGGCATGGCTGTGGTGCGAAAAGTTTCCCGCTCCAGCAATTTCGGGGTCAAAATGTTGTCAAGGGCGTTGGATCATGCCAATGCCAAGGAGCCTCCCAGTGCGTCCGTTCCATTACTGGATGGCTCAACAATTTTTGTGAAATCCTATCAAGTGGGGTCCCTGTGAAGGGTGCGGATGGAGTTTAGAAAAGCGATTTTTACCAATTGTTTTGGATCCCTATAGCGTAGATAACCGTTGAGACTCATTCGTGCTCAGGCTCTCAGAGTGAGAGACGGAGAGTGCATGCAAACGGCATCTGGCCCAGGCCAAATGTACTGGGCTTCATTCTTGGGGGTCCGTCAACGGATCGGCCCATCGACGTTGTACCCGTGTGATGGACTGATCCGTCAAAAAGGTCCATGAATTTTACATGGGCCGTTTTGTGTGTGGGGCAACTGGTTGGGCTCATTTTCCCGTTTCGATACCAATTTAGGGTAACTTTCGGCTCATACTCACAGGTTGTTGAATCGACGATAAAATAGGCCGAAACAACCACTGAATCCGGTTAAGTTTCTTTCCCCCCTAAAAAAAAGGGTTAAGTTTCTTTCAGACAGTATTTTGCATTTTTACTCCCTCCTATACAAAATGTAAAATGTTACCTACTGATCCACGAGCTATAGTCCTCAGCAGAATCGTCTCTGCACCTTGATCAGCATGACATGATATCGCATCGCCATCTAATCTTCTTCCTTTGAGTAGGCAAATGGACAAATGATAAGCATGTGTGTGTGGCCCTCTCTCTTCGCTGGCCCTGCTCATCTCCGTTCAGCCACGCCAGCATGTGTTGTGTGGTTGCTCCCCGACTCCAACAGCACAACGCACATGCCGCTGGATTGTGACGCCAAGATCATCTAATATGACCCATCATTTCTTTTTCTTTTTTTTTGGTCTCCGACAAGGAAATGCATTCACGAGATCTTTTCAGTTTGAGACTGAGTTCTGAATGCCGCAACTTTTTCGCTCTTAAAATAGTTTCTTAAACGTTTCAGTTCCTATTGTTTTCTAGCTTTCATCTCCTTTTCTTGTTGTCCGTCCTATGATGAAAGTGGGATCAGAGCTGAAAAAGGACTGATATTTTTTAGTACTCTGCTGTCCGACAAACTCATTGCCCTCCACATCACATTGATTATTCTCTAACCACACCAATACCTACTAGTTTATTCGGTAATCGGTGGCCATTCGAATTGAGTAAAGGCTAGGCAGTTTCAGCGTCCACCGCTATTAGTAGTAGTACTCGATCCACTACTGAACACCGGCAGTCGAGTCTACAAAAAATAAGTGTGCTCTAGTGGAATCTGGAAAGTGTAGTCCTAATTCTGCTGCTCTTCCTCTTTTCTATCTTTTTTGAAAAAGAAAATAAAAGAAAGAATTATGTACTCGTCTTAGTTCAATGAAACGAGATGACGATGTGCTGTATTTAGCACAATGATGCAAACGTTTGTAGTCCTATTTACATGTCAGAAAGGCGCCCTTTAACGTAAACAAAACCTGCATTTGCTAAAAGGAGCAGCACCAAGGCAACACCCCCACCTGAAAAAAGCACACGTCAGTCTGGTCAGGTACTCTCCAAAGGCCAAAGCAGCCACCATAGGATTCTCATGATATCTTGGTGGTACATGGGCATAAATTCTGAGGATAGAGCAGCAAGAATGGCACAAAGGGAACAGAGATCAAAAGATGATGTGATGGGCGCGTCCATCGGAACAGGGAATCATATATTCGTTCATATTTGCATGTGTTTGAGGATTTGCATGGTGCTATGGTGGGCATGCTAGTGTTATTCCTGCTGCCAGCTCTCCTACGTACACATGTGTGTTCATGCCGGCAATCATTCAGGCTATGTTTTGCGGCTGTCACTGGTCAGGAGGATCGCTGCATGCAGTCTGCAGATTCCTTTTGATGTCCTAAATTGCAAAGAATGAACCAAAGAGAAGGCCGGAGGCTAGCTGCAGGCTGCAGCTGCTATCCTCTTGGCTCTGTCCGAAATTCAGCATGGTACCATGTTCTTGCAAGGGCGCAAATGCGCAATGCGATCTCTACACCCTACTCTCTACTCTCTAGGCTCTAGAAGACGAGGCACTGGAGTGGTTGGCGACCAGTCGGTCAGCTGACCTGTTCCTCCCTTCAAGTTCAAGGACGAGCAACAACAGCAACTGCTCCATTTGTTTGCTGACAGCGTCGCAACGTTGCCTCAAAAGATGCCATCGCAATTCGCAAAGGCCAAAGGGACATCGATCGATCGGTGTAGAGGCTGTACTGCTGTAGGCCGGTAGAATGCGTAGTTACCGCATAGGCATACAGCGTGTGCTGGACGCTGGTAACCACATCCACATGCAATGTGTGACTGCTGCCTGTGCAGCGACCGATTCAGAGGCGAATGCTTGTGCGTACGAGAAAGCAACTGTGCAATCGTCCAAAGACGAGGACGACGACCACCGGGTAATCCCTCTCCATGTGAAGTGCTCTACAGACTCGATCCTTCTCCGAAAGCCTGAATTCCTACGGTTTCTGAAGGCAATGGAACATCGGGCTAGCACCTAGCAGTGGCCATATATGCTTTCGATCACGACTGGCCTGACCTCAGAGCATGGTCACCCACACGCCCAGCCGAATTACAGAATCAATGGACTTTGTTGACGTCTTGTCCGATCTGGTTTATTGGTCGAAGTAATCACCTTTTAATCTAGTCAAAAAACAATACCTATCGACTGCTGAACGGCCTGATCAAGAGGCAAGATGAGCCATCGTCGTCTATCCTTTTTAACCCGGCGGTTTACACGGCACGCTCCACCGGCAGTATTCTTCGACTCGCTTGATCTCAGTAAATGCACATGGATGATAAGATTCTACTAGAGTCGAGATAGATATATCATACTATGTCTATATGTAAGTGTTGTCGGATCAGCTCTGATAGCGCTTGAGCTTGAGAAAGTCTTTACCCCCCACCGCTGGCCCTAATAATTTCCTGATGGCTACGGCATACTACTCCACAAGCATATTCTTAGCGTGCAGATGAGGTAATCCTTGTTTTCCAGTCTCCGGTCGAAAGGTCTGCAAGAGACGGGCATCTCGGAGACTCCCGGCGCCGGTCGCGGAGCACATGTCGCGGGCGTGGACAGGCACGCGACACGGGTGTTTCTTTTCCCCCCTCGTGGCCGCCCGCCGCCGCCGCCGCCGCGCGCCGCCGTCGCGTGGCTGACCACCGGTCCGTAACCAAGTGTCCGGAAAGCAAGCGAAGCGGAGGCGGCCGGGCAGGCAGGCGCCTCCTTTCACGGGACGCAATAGCGACGGGAGGAGCTTGATGGTGGACGGGCTCCGGCTCGCTCGGCGCGGTTGGTGCGCGCCACTCCCGGCCAATCGTGGAATCGGATGCCGCGCCGCGGACTCCTCTTTTGTAGTGTTGCGCACCAGCCAGAGCGCACGGTTCGGGTCCATACTTGTGTGAAGGCGACACGATACAGACTTCCTCCTTTTTTTTTGAACAAAGGATGCAGACCTTTGCAAGTCAGTTTTCCCAATGCTTTGGGTGCACACGTTGTTCCCTCACAAATTTTGGCCAGGAACGTTGCGGACTCACTGGCGTGTGGGCCCAAGCAAGATGCATGCCTTCGGGAGGCCCTGTCAGTGCCTGCCTACCGTGACATGTTGAGCATACCTCGGTGTTCCAGCCCGAGGTAAAAGTTAGCTGACCTAGTTTATTACATTTTTATGTGATGGTATCTACTGGATTCGTGTCCTAGACTTAGCATGTGTGCCCATATCCTATAAAATTTATTACATGAATTAACGATGGTACATATTTTTTTAAGCAGTACTAGACGGAGTAGCCGATATGATAATAGACGGTGAGGCGTTTACGATGGATTATTCAGTCTTCAATATCTGCGTTTCTGCACACCCGAAGATCCATTTGTGTGAGGATCTATTATGTTTCTTATTTTCTTTCGAAGTAATTCTATTATGTTTCTTAAAAATAAAGTTAGCTGATCTGCGTCAGTGGATTAGGACGCCTTTCTCTTAAACTAGTGAGTCAAGCTAACTTCCGGCGGCGGAACATTGCGCACCTTAGATCTGTCCCTGGTCGTTGCCGAGTTGGTGTGGGCATACCGCATACTTGCCGAGGTCGCTGGCCTCAACGGCATAGGAGTACATCCACTACCCTCACTAGGTCCTTCGGTTATCTCGTACCTTGACATCAATATAGTTTACAGATTCTCCGTCCCACGAATAAGATAAGGTGGTAACAGCCGGTGATGCCCTTGGCCTCCTTGTTCGGCCGGCAGACATATGAAGCGTGGAAGAGCTCCAAGCACAGCTTAACTCCCAAGTACTGCTCGAAAAAAATATGCAAAGGTGGAGATGTGGGTCACCGAATTGGGGTTTAGGTGAAGCAGGTTGAGGCCATAGTACTGGAGGAGAGATGTTAGAAGTTTCCTATGCAGTAGGGACGGCTCCCGCCTCAAGGAAAACGAGGGAGGTCCGGAGTATGATCGAGAGAGGCGGTGAAAGGTGAGAGATTGGCCATAGCACGGTCGGTTGGAGCGAGGTGGAAGAAAAGCTAGAGGAAGGATGGGCATCAGATAGAGATAGGTTGAAGAAGAAGAAAGAAGTTGTAGGGTGGTCATGGAAATTGGTCTCACAAATGGTTACCAGTGCTAGGCAGTACGATGGAGAGCGTCGGTGGAAGGTGAGAGATCAGCCATGGCGCGGTCGACTGGAGTGAGGCGGAAGAAAAGCTTGAGAAAGAATGGATGTCAAATAAAGATAGGTTGAACAAGAAGGAATAAGTTGCGGGGTGGTCACGCTGAATCGGTTCCATATAAAGCTGCCAGTGCTAGGCCGCATAAATGTCCTCCACCGAAACAGTGAGCAGCCATTTTCCGCATGACCCTCTATCTAGGTAACGATGTAGCTAAATGTAATTAGCATATAAAAATTGCTGTGCGAATCAACGATGATTTTTTTAAGCAGTAGCCGATATGAACATTGACGGTGAGGCAATTATGATGGATTCTTCAGTCTACAGTATCTTCGTGTATGCAGAAACGAAGATTCATTTATGTGATGATCTATTATGTTTCTTAAAAATAGAGTTAGTCCGTGGATTTGGACGCCTTCCGCTTAAACTAGCGAGTCAAGCTATCGCTGGTCGAAGTGGAAGATTGGATTGGGTCGGATGAGATTGGCGCGGTGAAACGAAAGGGACGGCTCATCCAATCCACTGGCCCAAGAAACTTCCGCCTTTTGATGTGCCGCCGCCGCCGCAGCATCTGCATTTGCGACGGTGAGGAAGCGAGACTTCACATGCGCGTTCCATTAATCTAGGCCGCGTTTAGTTCTCAAAAACTTTTCGGTGAAAAGATTTCGGGTTATGATTTTATCAATTTAGGAGTAGTAAATATAGACGAAAAAGGTGGAAAGTTATATGGATAGGTTGGAAATCTCAATACGAACCTAACGATAGTAATTAGAGGGTAATTAATTTATAATTAGCGGATGGTTACTGTAGCAGTACTATTGCAAATCATGAATTAAGTAGGCTCATTAGATTCGTCTCGTGATTTACAGCCTATTCATATAATTTTTTACCTTTTTCGTCTATATTTAATACTCTATACATCTAACATTCTCCTTCGATGTGATGGATGAAAAGATTTCTGTGTTGGAACTAAACAAGCGCCTAGTGCTAGTCTCGTTGCTGGTCTGCGATTGTTTCAGTTTGCGCTACGCATACGCAATCTGAAGGGCCCAGCAGCTTGTCCGGTCATCAAAAGGGCAGGAGTAGAATACGCGATACCCGTAGACCAATCTTTTCAGCTCCTGTCCTGGCTGGGATCAGGAGACGGAGACCGGTGTTTGCTGCAGGTTCCAAGGACAGATGGACACACGGCAGATTAAACTTTAAGGAAAGTTGAGGAATTAGCCGAATTAGGCGGTGATGTTCACGCACGATGTGTCCCCAAGCCGCCAGGATTCATGTTCAGCAGCAGCGCGGGCATACCCTTTGCCAGTTTGCCTGCAGGTGCATGTGGATGCCCAAAGACTTTGACTCGTGGCAGTCTCCTCTCCTCCTTGGGAGATGGGATTATTCGTTCCTGAGCTTAATCCCAACCTAGGAGACCGCATCTACGTGTCTACTAGCACTACTGCCACTGCTCGCATGGGCCAGATCAAAGTCTGCACGAGAAGAGATTTGTTGTTTTATTAATTGATTAATTAATTAATTAATCTCTGCACAGCACAATCCCCATTCAAAGATTGACACATGTTATATGCTACAAAGTGTCGGTTGATACAGTACAGTGCTGGTGGCTGGTGTATACGTACCAGTACAAAAGAAATGTTGTTGCTACCACGTACTACTCCCGTACTCCGTGTAGTACCAAGACAACTGGACTAGTGAGAGTGAATGAGCGCATGCATCCATGGGCTGGACTGGGGCACACGGCGGGAACGTGCACGCTCTGATGCTGTCGGAGTGGGTGGGTGGGTGGGTGGTGGCATCATGGACCGGACTGAGGCGAGGTCAAAGAAAAGCGCACGGCGTGCAATGGAGATGGAGTGAGTGGACGACTCGAGCAGGAGCAGAGCAGGCATCCCGGCCGGGCATGTCACAACGCACCGAAGCGGACACGCACAAACGGCTAGCCCCGCCGGCCTGGGATCGGCAGTTGGAACTTGGAATTGGAATCTAGAGACCCCGCTTCGATCCTTCACTTCACTTCACTCGCGGTCGCGGGCAGCACATGACTCGAGCTCTGAACCAACACTTGTTGCGGCGCGGCCAGGAATCATCAGGTTTCCCGGCGCCTGCTGCCCGTGGGCACTACAAATAATGCAGCTCTCGTTCTTCGTCGTCCCCTTTTCCGGGTCAAATAATGCGGTGGACGTGCACGAGTGATCCAACATCGTCAAGCCGCCCCCGTGAGTAAACAACCGGCAGGTTCTACTTCCAGCTGCGTGTTCTATGTATACTCTCGCTAGGTACTCTACTCAAAGATGAGGATTATTCAAAGTTCAAACCATGATATTCCGCTCTATCTAGTCTAGCTAACTGGTTCGGCCACCTCCCACCAGAGGCTGCCGGCCGGCTGGGCCCTTCCATTCTAATCCGACTCACCCAGCACTCCTACTGCCGCCGCGCCCGGATTAATGCACCAGGCAACGTGCCGGGATTTTTTTTCACTAGCGTTGTCGTGTCTCGAGTACGTGGGCGCGTGTGCCGGAGGTCCGTTGCCTCGACGGCACGGTGAAACGCGCCGTCGCGGCCGGCCGGCGAGCGAGAACCCAGTGATGCAAGGGCGGCGCGTGCAGCGGATGCGGCGGAGGTGGCGCCCGCTACGGCTGCCGGCTCGGCGCTGGGCTGGCTCTGAGAGGAGCGTGCACGCACAGCGTGGAGAGCGGTGGTGGAGCAGGGAATTGACAACACGGGCGCGTCGGTTCTGATTTTGACTCGAGGGGCTTGTCCATTTCTCACCGCCGGGGGGACGGGGAGGCAGCGGTACCGCCACGGCCTCTGTGCCTGCGCGCCCATCCTATGATTATTCCCTCTCCGCTCTCTGGTCCTACGCTCACAGACGTACTGTGCTGCGGTAATGCAGGCGTGTCACGAGCCCCATGCCCCCCCATCGATGCAGCACGATGCTTGAATTGAAAGGATATTTTCCTCGACCGTCTTCCATTCTCCCATTAATAAAAAGAAAAACTGGCCATCTTTGATCATTGATGCTGAACACGTCTTGGCATAAGCTAAGAGAGAAGTATTTTACACAACGAGGTGTGACGACTGACGACCAGGCATGGATGGCCTTCCCATGATGGCCTCCAAATAGCTTCAGTACAAAACATGAGCTCATGTCGCACGAATACGATGCCTTTACCTTCTCCCGGCTAATCCCGAGCGGGTAGCTCGGTTCGAATGATGCAATGGCCCGGGCGCAAGCTTTTTTTGCAACTTTTATCGCTCGGCAGCTCGTAATCGTACCGCCAAAGTTTGCAGTTGACCTCATCAGTGCACCCAGGGGCCAGGACAGACATCGCGGCAGGGCAAAGGTGGCCGGCCAGAGACATCACTCGCTCTCAGCCCATGCATCTGCTCCTCTCATTCCCCTCCTTTATGCAAAGTCACGGGAGAGCCTCTGCTTTTCTACGACCATTGTTTTCGAGCATCCTTCTACTCTCCTCTCGGAGTCATCGTCTTCGTCTCCTTCCCCTTTGCTTTTAAGGTTGCACTGTGACTCGTGGGTTGCTTAGCTGGGGTTACTATTTTCGGACATGTTTTAGGTTCAGATCCGGAAAGGTGTCGTCGCTCTGGCTGCTCTGATCCCCCTTGCTTCACTGGATGAAATATGCGCATGCTGTTACAATTCAAATGGAAAGAAAAAAGAAATGTACGTGAAGGCTTCCAACATGTGGCACACGTTGGAGAGCAAACAGCAAAGGTGACATACTACCACTCTAGTGGAGGAAGAAAGCTCATATCCACTAGTGGAGTGTATGGATACACGCCCCCAGTGGGGTAACAATACTAGTGGCACAGACGCACACCAGCAACATGGCAATGGTGAAAATGGCTGTGCCCATCAACGGCGACACGAGGAAACCCGTGACACGAAAGAGGCACCGGCAACAGGAACCATACAATTTAAAAGGAGCGAAAGAATTTGACCCGGCATTCTTTTCTTTTCGCTTCTTTTTTTTTCTCATTGGGGCTTGGGGGAATAAAAAGGAGGAAACAAAGCATGTCAGAAAATTACCTGTACACTTCTGATAAATTGCGGAGCACGGAACAGGCAGGGCCAAGCCGCGGCAGCCGAGGCAAACAAGAGATCCAGCTCGGCGTGGCACTCAAAGTGCATGGAAATACGCAGCAAATACAGTGTGTTTCCCTTTCAAGCCGAGCTGGTGTGGTCAGTTCACAGACTTCGGAGTCCCCACGCCTTGTATACATACACCCAGCACAGCACACGGTACAGGCGACATCTCACTCCCAAGCCGAGCCTGAGCTTGAGCTGAGCTCTCTCGTCTTCACTCCTCTCCTCTGCCATCATTCACCTCTCCCCAACCTTTTCCCCCCTCCATAGCCATAGGTGGCCATCTGTGCTTGCTTTGCTGCTTTCCTCTTTGTTAAAAGGCTGCTCCCTCCGTCTCTCCCTTTCTCTCTCATGGCAGTCCCAGCGCGCACTCTTGTTGTCGCTTAAGGTCAAATAGCCATCCATCCATCCCATACGCCTCTCTTTCCCTTTCTCTTTCCTCTTTACCTCCCTTTCTTGATTTTCCAAGCTACTACGAGCTCCGGTTTCCGGGTGCTGCTGCTTCTCCTCATGGTCATGGCTTCCGCGCCGGCTCCTGCCAGCAGCGGCCAAACCGAGCAAAGGCGCCGCCAAGTCTGCTGCCTCTGACCTCTCCACCCACCAATACCCAACCATCACCCACCCACCTTCTTCTCGCTTCTCCTCTTTCTAGCGACAAGTAGCTCAGCTCACAGTCAGCAGCTCAGCTTATTAGCAAGTTAGCAGCAGCAGCTTCAAGCTGAGCTGCGTCTGCAATGGAGA
This sequence comes from Urochloa ruziziensis, assembly GCA_015476505.1. Lineage (NCBI taxonomy): Eukaryota > Viridiplantae > Streptophyta > Magnoliopsida > Poales > Poaceae > Urochloa > Urochloa ruziziensis. The sequence continues at coordinate 7,418,508 of CM027123.1, read as the reverse complement.
GCAGATGGCGGAAGGCCAAGATGTCGCTGGGGCTCAACCTCTGCGTCTACGTGCCCCGGACGCTGGAAGGCGACGACGTCAGCTCGCCCAACACGGGCTCCTCCACGGCGGCGCTCGTGTCGCCGGTGGCCTCCTCGTCGTCCGCCGCGACGAGCGCCAACACCACCCCAACGGCCGCTTCGGCGGAGCAGAGCAACGGCAAGGCCAACGGCGGCCCCGGCGCACTGATGCCAACCACGCCGACGCCCACATCCGCCGGCCTCCGCCTCTCCAAATCCGGCAGCAAATCCTTCAAGGTACCGCCTTTCTCCACCCGTCTATCATCGATCCAATGAAGAAAGGTTGCAACTTGCCAAGATCCATCCGTGTAGAAGTCCAAAAGATCCATGGGCTTGCTCAGCTAATTCCTTTAGGTCCTTCAATTGCAGTGCAGTAGCAAGTCAGCTCCAAACAAGAAAAAAAAATGTTTACAGGTGTAGCAAGTGTTCATTCAGGTTGAGCTGTACACCTGTGCTGTGATGCTTCTTTTGATCCAAATGATGCGTGCAACAGCGCTACCAGTAGCTTTCATCACACATTCACACACGCAAAAGAGGGCAACACTAGTAGAAAAAGGGGGTGCATGAGGAGATGGGCGGAGGTGGCAATGGTGGAGGAATATCATCATGAAGTGGAGGAGTTTGTCTTTCTTTAACCCATGGGTCCTCCTCTCCTCCCTTTCTCTTGCTCTCTCACATTCCATAGACCATAGCCCATAGTCCAGTAGTCCACCACCACACCCCTCTCCCATTCATCATTTACTTTTTCCCCCTCCCCTTTCCTCCTCTCCTGTCTACACAGGCCCGCCCTCTCACTTCACTTCTTTTTGTGGAGGCATAGCATCCTTTTCAGAACAGCGTGGGCACTGTTCTCAGATCCTTGTGCATTCTTGCTCCAACAGTCCAACTTGCAACTGCAGTCTGCACCACAGGGGAATTACGGATTCCCGAGAGCCCACCACCGTTTCCCCTTGGGGGCGCCTGGATGCCTGAATTGCAAAAGAAAGTATTCTAATCATGGCCCAGTTGCAAATTGCAATTGTTATTAAATTGCAACATCCTAGCTAATTGTTTCTGGCACGCCATTAGTATTTGGTTTTCAAACTGCTTGTCCGAGCCTCTGAGGTCATCGCCCCTTTATTCTTCTTTTCTATATATGGGGTGAGGTGTATTAGCTAGTCAGCAATGGACTAATCAAGATTAAGGCATCTATCTCAATGGATAATCTTTAAAGATTAGTCTGACCATGGGTTGCTTGATGCAACATGTCTGAATGTTGTAGTAGTAGTTTCCTGCAGAAACCAAGTTTCTTCTATATAACTTTCAAAATGTCTACATTCTCGATAGAAGTCAAAAACTGCGGCTTCTGACCACAGTTTGGAATTAATGATTCATAGCAATAATATATCTCTTTAGTGATCAAAGTATTTTAAACAATTTATTGACTTCCCTCATAGTTTCATCACTGTGAATTTATCTACTATAGATGGATCAGCAAGATCATAAGGGCCACCTGCCTCTCTGCCTACAAGTGTTTGTTGATGTTTTCCTTCTTTGAGTTGTGCGTTCTAGATGTCACTAGCCTGTTACTCAAAAGTTGCAGTATGTACTGGACATACCATAGGAGCATTGGTGTTATATTTTACATGTTACACGTTTGGACCATTATTGCGAAGTCTGTTTCTTATTCTTATACATTTCTTTTTTCAGAAAACATGTGCCATATGCTTGACCACAATGAAGCCTGGTCAAGGACATGCGCTCTTTACAGCAGAGTGCTCACATACTTTCCACTTCCATTGTATTTCTGCAAATGTTAAGCACGGAAGCAGCAGCTGCCCAGTTTGTCGTATCAAATGGAAGGAGCTTCCATTTCGAGGCCCGTTGCCTGCTGAATTGCCCCAAGTAAATGCAAGGATTAATCCAGTTAATGGGTATCAAAATGGAGGACATATGACTATATTGCGACCACTTCCTCGTGCCCGCTCTTCTGGTAGGCTTCATCATCTGGCTGCATTACTACCTGACAATGACCCTAGTACTTTCAACGATGATGAACCCTTAGAATTGTCATGTGAAGCAACTGAAGACCCTCAGCACGGATGTTTGAGAACAGTAGAGATAAAAACACATCCTGAGTTCACTGAAGTACCTGAAAATACGTCAGAAAGAAACTTCACTGTTTTAATTCATCTTAAGGCACCCCTTGCTCAGCATTTGCAGACACCCAGTGATCTCAAAGATGGATGTGGACCATGCACAACTCGCGCCCCTGTTGATCTCATCACAGTTCTTGATGTTAGCGGAAGCATGGCTGGCACCAAACTTGCATTGTTAAAGAGGGCTATGGGATTTGTCATTCAAAACCTTGGATCTTCAGATCGGCTTTCCGTCATCGCCTTCTCATCATCCGCACGCAGGCTCTTCCCCCTTCGTAGGATGACTGAGTCTGGCCGGCAGCAAAGCTTGCTGGCTGTTAATTCACTGACATCAAATGGTGGGACCAATATTGCAGAGGGCCTCAGGAAAGGCTCCAAGGTTATCGAAGAACGCAAAGCCAAGAATCCAGTCTGTAGCATCATCCTTTTATCGGATGGTCAAGATACTTATACGGTCTCACCAACTGCTGGTGTACACAAAGGAGCACCAGAGTATTGTGCGCTCTTGCCATCCACTAATGGTAACCAGCAGGTACCTGTTCATGTCTTTGGATTTGGTGTTGACCATGACTCAGTCTCGCTGCACTCCATTTCACAAACTTCTGGTGGGACATTTTCATTCATTGAGACAGAAGCTGCTATCCAAGATGCATTTGCACAGTGCATTGGTGGGCTTCTGAGTGTAGTTGCACAAGATCTGCATGTAAAGGTGGAGAGCCTCCACCCTGACGTGCACTTTGGCTCCATCAGATCGGGCAGCTATTCTAGCAGAGTTTCAGACGATAAAAGGAATGGATCCATAGATGTTGGAGACCTGTATGCTGAAGAGGAGAGGGATTTTCTTGTGTCTGTAAATGTTCCCCCAGGCTATGGGGAAACCGCACTTCTCAAAGTTGGCTGTGTCTATAAAGATCCACTGATGAAGGAGACTGTGAATATGGCAGATGTGCAAGTGAAGATCTCCAGGCCAGCATTCGTCTCAGTACAAAGCGTGTCTATTGAGGTGGACCGCCAAAAGAACCGTCTTCATGCAGCTGAGGTCATGGCTGAAGCAAGGTTTTCTGCAGAGCGTGGTGACCTGACAAATGCTGTTTCGTTGCTAGAAGACTGCCGGAGAATGATCATGGGATCAGCATCAGGACAGTCTGGTGATCGTCTGTGCCAAGCATTGGATGCTGAGCTGAAGGAGATGCAAGATAGGATGGCTAATCGCCAAAGATACGAGGCATCTGGTCGGGCATATGTCCTCTCGGGCTTGAGCTCCCACTCATGGCAGAGGGCAACCGCGCGCGGTGACTCCACAGACAGTGAGAGCCTAATCCAGGCCTATCAGACTTCATCCATGGTTGACATGCTGCTGCGCTCACAGACAATGACCCGCTCGTCAACGCCTCGGCCAACTCCACAGATGAGGCATGCAAAATCATTCCCAGCGCGCCCTCAGCCAAGGTAACTGCATTCTGGTGATGCCAAGAAGGATTTGCCTGAAGCCTAATTGCTTGTTAGCAGGCGTAGTAGCTTGAGTTCTTAGTTTTGTGGCGGGAGGATGGGACGGGGGTATAGTTTGTGTGGTATAAGGAGATGTAATGGTGTAAATTCAATTTGGGGTGCTGGAGGGTAAATGGTGAGGGTAAGGTGTTTTGTAATTGGGGTAGGGGATGGTATACGTCCTGGCGGGGAATGGGCAAGAGGGTGGGGTAATTTTTTCCCTTGGTGGTGACTTGGTATACTCCAGTATTGTACTAGCTCCTTTGTGTGGTGATGTACATAAGGGAAGGGTATACATTTGTGAAATTCCTTGAGGAGGACGGATACTTGATCCTGATCCTTGCAAGGTTTGTTCCCAACTTCCCTCTTCCTGGAAATGGAAAAGGGTTGTTTCTTCTTCATGGAAATGGAATTCTGATCCCGGCCTATGTTGTGCCTGGGTATTTTCTCCCTTTGTTATTAAAATTTGGATGCTCAATTGTGCTGTGTTACTACTTACAAGGTTGCATATCGCAAGGAAAGTTTTGAAACCTTGCTACTTGCTGGTTTAGTGCTTGATTTACTTTTACAGTTTTTGTTGATGATCTATTAACAGTGAACGACTGTCTAGATCAACATGGTAGTGGTGAATGAAATGCCTGTTTCAGCATCAGTAGACAGGGGTCATCCACGGAGATCTGCTGCTGAATGCACATGGCAACCCTCCCTCCTTTGTAGATCAAATTGACCCTATAATCAGTTCAGCCGGACAAAAGAGCGTAGAACTAGAACATGTAAGAACTTTGAATCGATTGGTAGAGATCCCGATGCCACGACCAGAGACTGGAATCACATCACCTGACCGTGCCTGTAAAGAAAATGCACGTGGGATTCAGTGTGGGATCGTGAACTTGGGTGGCGGTGCGGGTCAGCCGGCTTCCCTATCCGGCCACCGGAACTGTCCGTCGGCGCCGGGGGTAGTAGGTAAGCGGCGGCGGAGGGGTGCGGCTGTTTCCCCGGCCAACGGTGCTGTGAGCGGAAGGAAGCAGAAAGAGAGGCGAGAAGGAAAAGCGATGGGCCGCACTCATGGGCCTTTCATACGCTTCTATTCGGGGGGCCTTGACGAGCAAGGAAAAAAGTCACAGGCCCATCACCAGCCACCGCCTTCGCTATTCGATCGCCGCCGCCTTCCCCAAACCAACCAAACCACCCATCAGCCGCGCCGCGCCATCTTCGACTTGGTGCGTGATTTCCTCTTCTCTATCGCCCTCGATTCGGATTTGGATGCTTGGATTTGTCGGGTCAAGTTGCAGGTAGGAGTATTGGCCAGATCGATCTCTCGTATTTCACAATCGATCCTTCGAATTCAGATCGTAATCGCAGAGATCAAGCTCCAACGTTAACCGCCTCGAACCGAAGGAATCAGAACGACGAGCAAGGATGCCCAAGCGGCAATGCGATAAGCGTGACGGCGGCCGTACGGCAAAGCGCCGCCGCCGCCGGCAGCGGCACCTTTACCTCGTCTTCGATGACTGGTCGCGCGGATACAGCATCCGCAAGGTGAACCTGCTGCCATCCGGCTCCGGTCTCCTCCTACGCCGTGCACTCCGATGGACGCACCGTCCTCGTCAGCACCAGGATCACCAGGATTGACGGTAGTTTGACCGAAATTGTAACAGATGGTGAACGGAAGGCCACATAGGGCATCAAATTTTAGATGTGGGCCAAATAGATAAAAGTAAAATTTTGAGCGTCAGATAGGAAAGCACGTATTAGTACTTTTTAAGGGCCGTACAGTGAATTCTCTTAAAAAGGAAAGACGGGGAAGGGAAAGCGAGTGCCTGCGTGGGCCGCGTTCACGGGCCGGCCTGACAAGCAAAATAAAATGTTACAGCCAATCAATATACACACATTATAGTCTATACTATATACTATAAAGAGCGTGAGAATTGAAACGGTTTCTCATCAAAAGTTTACCTCCCTATCCCTCACAAAGGACCCACAAATCAGGGTTAAATGGTGACCTCAGACGACCAAAGGGAAGGGGTAGATGCATGGTCGTCACTTTTCCCCGTTAAAAACGATTCCAGTTCGCAACTAATTCCCTTCGCAACTCGTCCGCCGCCACCGCAATCGCCAAACACAACCGCTCGTCCGCCTCCGCGCGCCATCTTCGACCTGTAGTTTGTTGGTACCTGATTTCCTCGTCCTCTTCTCTGTTGCTGCCGTCGATTCAGATTTGAACATCTGAATTGTCGGGTCGAGTTGCAGGTAGGAGTATTGGCCTGATTGATTTGTAGTAGTATCTGACAATCGACTACTCTTGGAATCCAGATCGCAGAGATCAAGCTCCAAGCCTCAAACCGAAGGAGGTCGGTAAGCCGAGTGCCGGTTGGTTGAGTAGGAGAACGACAACAAGGCGACGAGCAAGGGACAAAGGAGTGAGAGGATGCCAAAGCGGCAATGCCGGGGTGAGTGTGACGGTGGCCGTGCGGCGAAGCGCCGCCGCCGCCAGCGGCAACTCTACCTCGTCTTCGATGACTGGTCGCGCGGGTACAGTATCCGCAAGGTGAACCTGCCGTCCGGCGATGAGCAGCGGTTGCCTCGTGCTTTATTGCGCTTCGCGGCGGAGCGCGGGTGTCCCCAGTTCCTCACGTCGGCGTTCGACGGCAGGATCGTGGTGTCGCATCCCGACGCTGTCATCGACCACCGCCCCGGTCATCGACGTCCGCGCCCGGGCCTTCATGCCCGGCCCTCGGACCAACCACCCGGCCCACCCCATCTACATCCCCGTCGGCGCCGACAAGCTGTTCGCCATAGACATCGGCACCTTCGAGCTCTGCTGCTCGCCGGCGCCGCCGGAACCCGATAATGGCGAGTGGCCGTGGCGCGAGGTCCAGAAGCAGCCGTTCAACATATCGCCGACGTCTCCTCCTACGCCGTGGGCTACGAGGAACGCGCCATCTTGGTCAGCACCAAGAGTAGCCGTGGCGACGGTGCTGTGGCCACGTTCACCTTCGACATTGGGGAGTCTGTGTGGAAGAAACAACACGGCGAGTGGGCGCTGCCCTTCACCGGCCGTGGATACTTTGACCGTGACCTGGATGCCTTTGTCGGGCTCTCCAAAGACCCGGAGAACCTTGGGTACCTCTACTGCTGCCACGTGGACGCCGACGGCACCGCCACCGGTAACAACAACAGCCCTTCCCCTCCTGATTGGAGACGCAGCAAGGAGAAGGTGTACAACAACAACAACCCAGATGAGAGGCATGTAGGCGCTACTCTCGTCTACGGGCGTCGGAGCAAGTTCTGCCTTGTGGAGTGCGTCTCCATTGACGACGTCGCCAGGGCTGATCATCAGGTGCCTGCTGGCACTGGTAGCCGCTATATGTATCGTTTGATCACTTTCGCCCTCAGGTAGTCAGGTATGACAGGACGGGAGACGTGAGGGTTAAACATTACCGGGTTCGTTGTTGCTACAAGGTGCCTCGTGGAACCACTGCTGAGTTCGTCATTCAGGATCCTGTGGCGTTTTGGCTGTGAGATGTTAAATTCATCATGTGGTTTTCGCTCGGTTGTGAGTTTTGCTTTTTTGTGTTTTATATAGTTCAGTGTGATCTCCAAGACTCGAACCGTGATTTTGTGAATCCTTTGCTATTTTTATTTTATTCGACAAGTTCTGAGGATTTTTTTTTTCAGTGTAATGAAGAGTTTCATTGATTGAAGTATTGAACTATACAACAAAGCTCAAGTTTCAGCATCAGCAGATCGGGCTGGGGTTTCAGCATCTGCTAGGGCAATGAATAGTAGTGAATGACATGCCTCAGGTTTCAACATCAGCAGATCGTTCCGCGGGACAACAGGGCGGGGTATATATAAAGGATTTTCGAGCACGTAGAGGTCCCGACGGCATGACCAGTAATTGGAATCACCTGACGCTATTCGTATTCATGCAGGCTGTAAATTAGAGAAGCCAGCTTTCGCGGTGGAGGGACCGCAATCCCAATTTTACATCCGGCCGCACGGTTGAAAACTTGCGCTCGATGACCAGCGCGTGCGCCCTCCCCGAGCCCACCACGTGCACCCACCAGCTCCCGCAGACACTCCCGCCTCCTTTTCTCTTTCCTCAGTTCCAACGCCTCCATTTCCTGTCCTTTTCTCCAGATGCGGTGAAGAGGTCGGCACACCCGGGCCTCGGCGGACGGGGGTTGCTCCCAGCCGGTGGAAGAGCCCGCCGCTGTCGGGATGCTCCTCCAGGAGCGGCGGCCCGTGGTCCCCGATGGAGCTCCTCCAGCCCTGCATCGGGAGCGGCTGCGACGCGGTCCCTCACGTGCGCGACGACTAGCTTTGGGGCTGGCCAGCGGCGGCGGGAGAGGGGCATGAGGCTCTGCGGTGGCGGGAGAGGGGCACGAGGCTCTGCGCCGGCAGCAGAGGGGCATGAGGCTCTGCGGCGGCGGCGGACCCCATAGAGGAGGGCGCGGCGGCGCTCGGTATCCTGCGCGGCGCGGCGGAGCTGCCCCCTCCATCACCGCGAGGTCGCGAGCGGAAGCCTCGCACGGCCCCGCGGGCGGCGGCGGCGCCGCGGCTTCCTCGACGAGCAGCGGCGTGGGGACAGGATCCCCGGCGCGGCTCCTCTGACAAGCGGCGACAGCTCAGGGACGGGCTCGCCAGCTGCGGGCGGCGGCCGGGAGGTCATTTTTTTTCCCTTTTTCAAATTTTTTGCAATTTTTCTTGAAAAACTTCTCTGCAATTTTTTTTGAAAAACTTCTCTGCAATTTTATTTGAAATATGTTTTGCAAAACTTTTTTCTTAAATTTTTTTTTGAAATTATTTTTCTAAAAATCTTTTTTCCAAACTTTTTCGGAAAATATTTTTGCAAAATTTTTCTGAATTTTTTTCTACAAATCTTTTGCAAAATTTTTCTAATTTTTTTAAAGTTTTTTTCTGAAAATCTTTTTTCACAAATTTTTTCTGAGCCCCACCTGTGTCATCGGGTCCACCTATGGTTGTAGGGGTGCGGGGGGCCCACGTCGGTTTTTGGACGGACGTGCGAGCGCACGGTCCTATCCGTGCGGGCGACCGCAAATTAGCCACGCCCTGAAGGGACCAGGGAGGCGTGCCTAGACGACGCGGTCGCTATTTGTATCGTGTGGCAACGTTCTCTCACATGTACGACGGGAAGGGGGAGCTAAGAAGAGATTACGGGATTCGATATTACAGGGTACTACCTCCGTTCTTAAATATATGACGTTTAGGACAAACTAATTAATTAAAAAATGAACTAAATTGGTTGTCTTAAATGTCATATATTCGAGAACGGAGGGAGTAACTAGTAAACACATCGACCCAGTTCCTACATGATGAGGCTGTCCCGTAGTGGGCACGGTAAAGGCCACGTGAGCCTTTACTTGTGCTGCTTCCCGTGCGGCCAGCTGCAGCAAGGGGACGGTACCAGGAACGTACCGTCGTATTCGGCCGCCCAGACGCCAAACCTAGCGGGCGCAGAGAGCGTGCGGTACCCGCCACGTCGGCGTGGGGCCTGCGCACCCGCGCACTCTCCCAACTACCTGCGAGCGGCAGCCAGGGAGAGAGGAAGGGGAGGGAGGAGGCCGCCGCCACCGTTCTGCAGCCGAGGCAGCACGGGGGAGCTCTGGCCCGCTGCGTGCGTGGGCTCCTTCGCTGTCGGTGCAAGAAGAGGAGGCCCGCGCGGAGCTCTGAGAGCCACGCTCGAGCTCCGGCCGTCGGAGCAAGAGGAGGAGGCCCGCGCGGGCGAACTCTGCCCTACCGGTGCGGAGGAGCCGAGGTCCGCCGTCGGGCTGCACCCAGAGGCGAGATGTGGAGGAGTGAAAGGACCGTGATGTCGCCTAGAGGGAGGGTGAATAGGCGCACCTATAAATTTCACTCAAAATGCAGCGGATAAAATTCACTGCCTGCCAAAACCGGCACTGCCGAGTATATAGCAATATACTTGGCTAAGCAGTTAATGTAACCGGCACTGCCGAGTTAGTCAACTCGGCACTGCCGAGTACACACAGAGCAGAGTGAGTACAATGTAACGAGTGCGAGTAAATAAGTTTCGATCAAACCCCAATTGTAGAGGATGCTCAGATGATGTTCCAGAGCAGGTTCACACAGTCCCTGCACACAAAGAAACAACAATCTCTCCAAGAACACAAGTGTTCGATGGAGAGCTCCTCAAATCCACAACACAATAATCAAGCACAATTGACACAAGGATTTTACCGAAGTTCAAACCCACCGCATCCCCACAACAAGGCAAGCTCAGTGGTTCCTAATCTCCGTTTGAGGAGCTCCGTAAAGCCTCCCTGCCAAAGTGCCACTCAAGCACACTATGGCCCTTCACTAAGAAGAATGGTTCCCTTGAGGTGGAAACCGGCCTTTACAAAGTTCCCGTGACAGCCCACACAACCGGGTGCTCACCGGGCAACATCTAGCCGTCTAGGAGCAAAGCTCCAAGAGTAACAAATGCGAATCACACGATTTCAGACCAACTCAAATGCTTAAGGTTTTGCTGTGCTCTTAATGTCTCTCAAGCTATCTCTCTCTCAACCCAACTCAAAGATATCACTTTGAATGTGCAATCTCACAAAGAGAGGTTGGGGAGAGCTTACTTGGCTTTTGCTTGGCTTAGAACAGGAGGGAAACACACAGGAACCCTTAGAAGCAGCAGCTAGCAACAGTTGAGGTCGTGGGGTATAAATACTCCACTCCAAGAAAATTAGCCGTTGTGAACCCGGCACTGCAGAGTTCACAAACTCGGCACTGCCGAGATTTTGAATAAAACTAGCCGTTGGCACACTCTATGTACTCGGCACTGCCGAGTTGGCAAACTCGGCACTGCCGAGTATAAGCACTCAGAAACTCACAAGTGTGCACGTGAGGCTTTTGTGTCTCTCTCAACTCACTCAGGTTACTTGAGCATTGAGACTGAACCAAAACACTATGTGATGCATCCCTCTTGATAGTACGACATACCTATACTCAAGATCAAAGATAAAGTTCATTTTTACAACTTGAGCTTCTCATTTGCATGTTGATATCGTGTCTTGATCTTACACAACCTGAGGAGTGCATCTCATTTGGTTCCTTGAACTGAGCACAATTTCCTTGAGCTAGTGACTTGAACTCTTGTCTTCGAATGAAAGCCTCTTCTAGTTCAATTCACTTGATTCTAAAATGATTGACGCTTCTCTAGAATAAACTCTTCATGACCAAGATTCATAAAGTTGAATCCAAAAAAAGTTTCTTCACCCTTAGCAAAGATTCCATGACTCAAGCCGCAACTTGATCACACATTTCTTGGTACCTTGAAACATTATCTCGAATTCCAACTCTTCACCTTAGTATCACTTAGAGCTTCATGTAGTCTTGCATCATTTATAAAGTCCATTTGTCAATTTTGACTATTTGATTTGACTCAATATGTCCATGTCTCATATACAAGCTATGTATGAAGTGTAGATCAACGATGTCCCATACCATCATCTTTCTTGACCATTTTCCCTTAGCTTGCACTTTGATTTTATTTTAGTTCTTCTCTTCAAGTGAACATCTCATTTCCTTGCAAGAGAGTACCTTCTAGGGCTAGGTCATCATCAACAAGCTTTATCTTGATATGAGATTAAATAGTTGCCATGAATACTTGTCTCAATTCAAATTAACTTATTGCTTGCCAATTTTTCACTATTGACCTTAGCCTAGTCAAATGACTTGTCCTATGAGCCTCTTTGCATTACCACAAGGAATAAATCTTTTGTAACCAATTCATTGATTTTATATTAAATTCCTGCTCATAAACTCAACAAGATCATTAGCTCTTTAATCTTAGTGTCACTCAATTCACCAAAACCCACTAGGGGCCTAGATGCACTTTCAAGGAGCGCCGCCTCCTCCTCGACCGGGGAAGAGAAGATGGGGAAGCCGCCGGCCGGAGGAGCGTGCGCCGCGCCGGAGGCGGAGCGTCGGCGCCGCATGCTTGAGCTCCCCGCCGTCTGCCTCCCCTACCGGCCGGGGAGGCCGGGCTCCCTACCTCGATCCGGCCGCGCGTGAGCTTGATCCGACCGTCGCCGAGCTCGATCCGGGGCTCCTCGATCGGCTCCTCCCGCGCCCGATGCCGCAGGCCGCCATCCACGCTCGGCGTTGGCGTAGATCGAGGAGGAGGAGGCCCGAGCGGAGGGGAGGAGGCCGGAGCGGCGCGCGGCGCGGAGGAGGTGGGGCGCGGCTGGCGTCGGGGAAAGGGCCGGTGTGGGAGCTGCGGCCGGCGTCGGCGCGCGAGCGGAGGGGAGGAGCCCGGAGCGGCGTGCGGCAAAGGAGGTGGAAGCGGCCGGAGCGGCGCGCGACGAAGGAGGTGGAGGTGGAGGTGGCTAGAGCGCCGCGCGGCGGACGAGGTGGGGGCGGAGCGGCGCGTACGGTGGGGAAGTTTCCGGAGAGAAGGGGGCAGGTGGAGAAAAAAGGAGGGAAGTGGGGGAAAGAAAAAAATGAAGTGGTCGGCCCCAACAGCGGGTAGTTGGGATAAAGTGTGGAGATATAGTATAACGAGTGCGGGAGAAAGTTGTTTAGATTAGAGAATCTTTATGACCAGGACATAATATTTTTTTTAAATGGTAGAGTAGAGTGTGACCAGTGCGAACAGCGTGAGGAGGGACGATTCTGTGGTATTGTTTTGGTTGTAAAATGTTGAAGTCATCGTGTTGAGAGTCCCGTATATATGATATTCACTCAGGTGTGAATTTGTAATGTTTTACTATGTTTTTAATTATATATAATGTGTAATATCAATTTGTGATTCTTTGAATCCTCCCTTCCCCATGTACGTATGTATACGAGTTCGTGATAGCAATGAGGATTACGTGATCAGTTATTATGAGGTAATAAGGAGTTCCATTGATGCAAATTACTTTCGGGTTTGATGATCGAACCTATACTTAATTTGTTTTAGACAATGGACTTATAATATGTTTTTTATGTCGTATTATGAACGAAATGGATGTATAAAGTTTGTTATTACGAATATTTGGTATTCTAAGCATTACTGACGTGTAATATGCATGTTGAAAATAGTTGCACAATCATTTCACTTAAAAACAGTAAAGTCAATCAAATTAAGGGCAAAATTGGCAATCTGGCCTCAAAACCTTCATTCCTGGAGTTTGGAGAACCGTGCTAGCCAAACACCCATTTCTGACAGCTCTAACTCTACGTGAAGCAGACTCCAGCTGAAGTTTAAGGCCCTGTTTGGCATGGCTCTAGAGCTAAACTCTACCAACTCCATCCAACTTTCTAGCCAAACACTCTAACTCCACCAACTCCAAGAGCAGCCCAACTCTCTAGAGTTAGAGGAGCTCTAGTTCATTTTGGTGGAGTACCTCTTTTGGAACTCCAGCAACCTCAAATATGGACCTAGTCGTGGAGTTTGGGGGTAATTACCCACCACTACCACTGATTACACAAAAAACGTTTCGATCTATCCCTCCACCCCCACCCCGTCGCCCCCCACAGGCTTCTTCCTCCTCTCGACCCAAGACCGTCGGCCGCCGCCCCTGGTCTCGAGGAGGTGGCTCCTCCTGGCGCCGCCGCCGCACTCGGCGCACCCAGACCCGGCGGTGGCGCATCCCGTGGCGGCGGTGCTCCCACGACCCCTCTTCCCTCCCGCCGGCGCCCCTCCTCCCTTCTCCCGCCGGCGCCCTCTTCCCTCCCGCCGCTGGCGCCCCACCTCCCTCCCGCCGCCGAGCCACGCCGCTGCCGGCCTCCGCCGCCAGCCCTGGCGCCTCCGAGCCGCGCCGCCGCCAGCCCTGGCGCCGCCATCGAGCAGCTCCACCGCCAGCCCACGCGCCTTCGAGCCGCGCCGGCCTCGGCGTCGCCGCCGCCAGCCCTGGCGCCTGTGCCAAGCCCACACCGTCGCCGGCCCTGGTGCCTCCGCGGAGCTCGTGCCGCCACTATCCCTGGCGCCTCCGCCTAGCCGCGCCGCCGCTGGCCCTCGTGCCTCCAAAACAGAGATGAACGAACCTGCTGTGCAGCACTCGTCGGCCAAAATCCTCGACGTCCGCTCTCCCAATTCCAAATCCCTCGCACCGATGGCTCCACTGCCTCCCCAGCTCCCTCCACGAGCAAGCCACGTGCGTAGCCGAGCCTCCTCAAGGTGGGAATCACGGATCTCGTGGCCGCCATTGCTGTCGTCCGTCCGTGCTTCGCCAAGTCGATTCGCTGAACTCCGGCCATCTCCACCCATGAGCATCCACCCACAACTCCTCCATCTCCCGCTGGACCTCCCTTTTACTTCCTTGCCCAGCCCCGGCCATCGCCTCGCCGGGAATCGACGCAACTCCGGCCGTTGTCAGCCCCCGTGCACTATCGTGAGGAACAAGACAGGCAAGACAATGACATGTGGGGCCATGAGTTAGGGACAATATTGGCAATACACACTGAAAACCATCTTTTTGAGAGCTAGAGGCACCATTCTAGCCAAACACCCCTTCCAGTCAGCTCTTGCTCCACGTGGAGCTGGCTCCATCTGGAGTTTAGGAGTAGAGCTGATCTCTATGGAGCAAGAGCTATGCCAAACAGGGCCTAAGAGCGAAGCTAAAATCCGTGGAGTTGGAGCCGTGCCCCTCACAGCACGAGCAGATCGGAAAGAAGAGACGGAAAAGCGAGCGGCCGGCCCGCGTTCGTTTCACGGGCTTCTTCTCGTTTTCCATTTATACGGCCCAACATAGCCCATGACGTCGAGTGGCCCAATATATTGCAAATGGAAACCCGTTGGGTGGATGGCGACGATTGGGTCGGTTGGTGACTTGTGTTGGGCTGACGTCGATGCTCCAACTGCAACGGTCTGGTCAGGAGTTCAAGACTGACCTGTTCCTCCTACCGCCAAACTCCGAAAGCGATTCGTACGTACTATGCAGGTAGCACATACGCAAGCACTGACACCCCGAATCTACTCGCTGCCCGCGGCTGACTTGTACGTATTCCTTTCCGGATACCAATACCATATATCGGAGCAATCATCGTCTTGCACGCGTCACCAAACTTAACTGCATATATCAAAGCCAGGCGCGCGCGGCGTTCCAGTGATGTGCTTATCGATATCTTTCCATCACCACTAAAATCATCAAAGTCACCACCGCTAAACAAAACGATCTGGATGATCATGGATCCATGACACAAGTATTCTTTAATCATGGCGTCTGCGTCGGTGCACTTCTGATAGAGTACTGGTAGGTTCAGGCTTATTCTGGGGGGAAAGAAGAGACACGAGGCCAAGCCAGATCCCATTCCAACCCCCGGTTGTTTGGGGCTTGTTTGGTTTGTGGCAGAAGTTGCCCTACCAAATGTTGGTCATGACCAAAACGTGGGCTACGTCAAATATATGACAAAATGAGTTTGGATTGTTACCTTACCAAAACTTACCAAAATGTTGGTATGACACGTGGGTCTGTATACCATTCATTTAATTGTCTTCATAATATGGTCAAATGCGATCTCATTTTGTAGAGTTAATTGTAGGAGTAAATATATGTAATCTGATTTGAAATTAGATACACCAATTAGGCGATATTAGCGGGTAAAGATGTTAATCTACTTGCATCGGAAAACCGCACACCCTCTCCTAGCTGGCCACCTCTCTCTGGTCTTGCGCCAACGATTTGGCCAGCATTGGCGAGCATTTTTGCCGCCCGGAACTCGCCCGTGTCTAGTACTGACGAAGATGGGATAGCAGATTGACACACCAATATTTGGCTACCAAATTGTGTGGGCTAACCAAAAAATTGGTAAGGCTAAGATTGGTAGTCATCCAAACGTGGCCTTGGTGTATTTTTGGGTGGCCCTCTGTGTCACACACTCACACGGATAGCCGGATCTGTGGTTCTCGTCGGGATCAGTGAGCTAAGCAAGCGCTCGTGGCTGGTGGCCAGCTAATACGCGCCATGACCAAAAAAAATGGCCCGCCTGTCGGCTGTCATCTGGCAGCCATGTTTCCCCCCGTTTCCATTTCCCATTTGGCCATTTTCTTATTCTGGGAGGGCAAGAAGGAACATTGCTTTCGGGCTTTCGGCGTGGCATTCGTGTGGGTAATCAGATGCGGTAGTGCCCCATTCCGTTCCAGAAAAATCGAAAAGAAGAAGAAGGGAGAGTGGTCACATGAGTCAGCCTAACAAACTTGTACTACTCCGAGATTGCCCGCACATGCATGCTTGCCACTGATTTCTTGAGCAACAATTCTGAATTCATTTTTTTTCCATATGCAGTTCTTATAAGAATCACTATGTTTTTTTTAAAAAAGAGAGAATTAGCAGCAGGTCTTCTGAATTTCCCAACCTCTAGAAGAAACAAGGGTTTGACGGTTGACACTTGACACCGTCGTAAAAGGAGGGCCTTGCTTCCCTACACACCTCCAGCCTGTCTGGCCCACCGACCAGCCAGCCAGGAATCGTTTACCACATGGAGAGAACCACTCCAATTGAAATTTCAAAAAAAAAAGGAATTATCCTCCGAGCTTCATCGCCATCCCTAGCTGTCTAGCTGCTGTGCCTGTGCTTTCCCTTTCCCAGCTCACCACCCTCGTTTTTAATCTCACCAATTTTATAACGCGTGAACTTAAAAAAACAGAGACTTGTATGGGATTTACCCAATCACCGTCGATTAATTATTCTGTTTTTCTGGTAAGCGCTGATTAATGATTCGTTCACGCACCAAACCAAAGCGAAAGAGAGAAAAAAATTATTCCCGCACCTCCTCTCCGCCTCCTCTTTCCTCTCCTGCTCGCCAACCCAGCACAGCCCCATTCGCATCGCAGCGCGTCGCGGGCGTCGGCGAGCGACAACTCAGGAGGAAGAAAAAGGAAGGAAAGCCAAGGGAAGCGGGCGCGACCGCCCACGACCACCGCCGCCCGCCTCCCCCATTCCGAGTGGAATCCCCGTGGACTCACCCGTCCGCGCTTCCGCCTCCGCGTCGCCGCGGGGCGCCTCGCCGATCTGCTCCGCCGGCCCTGCTTGCCTCCTCAGGTGCGCTTCCGATTGCTTTTGTTGTTGTTGTTGTTGCTGCTGTTGCTGCCGCTCCTCCTGCTGCTATCGCTTCGCCGGCGGCGCCGTGGTTTGCTGATTGGGGTTGGAGGAGCTGGGCGGGGAATGTCCGGGAGGCCGCCGGATCTCGCCGGGGGGACATGGCGTTGTCGGTGCTGTTAGATCTGTGGTGTGCTGTACGGTGGCTCACGTGAATTTGCCACCGGCAAGGCCCGAGTAGATCTAGCGCCCCCTCCTTTGGTTGTTGGAGCTGTTTCGATTTTGGTTCCGGGTTCTGTTGCCGTTCAAATTTTTGTAGTCGAGCTTGGTTTGGAGAGCTAGGATTCATGCCTAGAGCTCCGAGAAGAGGTCCAAATGGAAATGGGGATGCTTGTAATGGGATCTCGAGTTCTTGATCGTAGTTGGATCTTATGGATGAATGGATTGTGCAGGTATCCAACCGAGGAGGACATAGAGCTGGGCACAAGAAGCTTGATTTGAAAGGGAACCATGAAGAAAGTGTTCGATCAGACGGTCCGGGACTTGTACGTGATTTCTGTGCTATATTCCTGTTGTAACCTCTCCGTGATTGCGAGCATTATTTGTTTGCTAGTCGCATGGATTGACCTAGTAATTTATTTGGACCTCCTCTTGCAGAAAAAGAGGGGTGAATAAGAAGGTCCTCAAGGTTCCCGGGATAGAACAAAAGGTGAAAGATCTCTGCCTTGGTGCACTTTCACAGTCATGCATGCTCTTGGGCAAATTCATTTTTCTGCACTTACTTTCCCTTGCCAGTTGTTAGAAAAAGAGAATGATGTTCTTGTTCTAATTCGTGCACAGATTCTTGACGCCACCAGCAACGAGCCATGGGGCCCGCATGGATCTCTCCTGGCAGACATTGCTCAAGCAACACAAAACTAGTATGTTTTTTTTTAATTGGATATTTGTCAAACAGAAACCATCTTTCCTGGTGCTAATGTGGTTTGCATGTCCATCTGCAGTCATGAGTATCAGATGGTCATGAATATTGTGTGGAAGAGGATCAATGACACTGGTAAAAATTGGCGACATGTTTACAAGGTAAAAATTTTCTTGCAGCCATGAACATTAAACATAGGTTTAGTTGCTGCTTTTGACTATATTTTTATATTATAAATAACTACATTTTATGATCAACTGAAACTGAAGTTCTCTTTCCGTTTTCTCATGTGTGTTAGGGATTGATTGTCTTGGATTACCTGGTTGCGCATGGTACTGAGCGAGTTATTGATGACATAAGAGAGCATGCTTATCAGATATCGGTAATGCTATCCACCCAGTTTTCTGCATTGTATATTCATTACTACCATCATAAAGTTAGGTTGTTGCGTTGGATGTTTTTGGTATCTCACTTGCCCGGTGCTTAAAATTCCAGGCACTTGCTGACTTCCAGTACATTGATTCTTCTGGGAGAGATCAAGGCAGCAATGTACGGAGGAAATCCCAGAGCCTTGTTAGTTTAGTTAATGATAAAGAAAGGATACAAGAAGTTAGGCAGAAAGCGCTCGCTACCAGGGACAAGTGAGTGTAGTCTAGCTTCATTCCATTCTTTCTTCATATTGATCCGTGCCCACTGTTTTACAGGCATGTATGTTTCCTCCTCATGTTGTATTGATTACTTTTATCTGTCTGTCAGGTACCGGAGTGCATTTGCCACCAGTGGAACACACCGGAGCCCAGGTGGATACGGTGCTGGTTATGATAATGATCGCTATGAGGGCAGCTATGGCAGTAGATATGATAACAGAAATGGAAATGGGAGGGAAAGAGAATATGGATACAGGGACGATGACAGATATGGTGGTCCTGGAGATACACCCAATCGGGAAGGAGATCGTTATTCCAGAGATTCTAATGAACGCTATGGTAGAGATTATAGAGAAGATGAATACAAAGGAAGTCATAGCAGCCATGAATATGCTGAAGGATCAGGGCGCAGGAGCTATGGCCGGGAAAGGGATTCATATGGGGATGATGAAGCTTATTCATCCCGGTCTGTTTTCTATTTCGTTGAACTTGAAATTCTTGCTTTATGGCCATAGTCATATCAACATCTTAATGTACATGTACCATATAGTTATTTACTAATCAGTAATGTACTTCTCTTCGGATTTTAGGGGTCTTTGTAGATCTTAACATCCTTCTGTTCTGCTTGCAGTGGCCGTGGCAGCAATGCTGATGGGCCTACTCAGGATGAGAGGTAAATAGTGGAGTTTGATCACTTACATAACTATTTCCTTTTGGAGTGTGCCTTCTAAGTTCTGTTACCTGCGTTGACAGGCCTATAGAACGAAAGCTTTCTAACCAGCAGATTGCTTCACCACCACCAAACTATGAAGATGTTACAAGAGACGTCCAGGACAATCATCACGATGACCGGTCAGTACTCTATTTTGGATGCATTAATTTCTCAGCTGAGCAATAATCCCTAATTGAAACTCTCAATTTCAGAAATGGAGGAAGTCTTCCTGCTTCCGCACCAAAGGTGTCCTCGCCTTCTGTTCCTGCAACAAGTGTACCCGCAGAACAGGTGAATGGGGTTCATGATAGTACTGTTGATGATGTACCTGCACCACCAACTGCTCATGCCGAGCCTAATGGATTTGACGAGTTTGATCCACGTGGATCTGTACCAGGTATAATTTGTTCCTTTTTGTCAATCACTACATCACTCGTGTAAACTGAAGTTATGTGAGCATCAGTATGTAGGGACTATTTTGTGGTTTGTTCAGATACCAGAACATTGTACGGTGAAATGGTGTCTTAGTCTAACCTGGCATGTTGTTAGTATAAATATCTTGTCGGTAAATATTTATTGATATTATGCTTGCTGATCTATATCCCTTTTCAGATTCTTCCCCTCCTGTGAACCCTGCGCCAGTGGTGAATAACTTGGAGATGGACTTATTTGGATCAGATCCTATTAGTTCGCTGGCTTTGGTATCCGTGCCTCAACCAACAACCACATCAAATGTTGAGCAACCAGCAAATTCAGGTTTTGAGACAAATAGTTTCATGGGCATGCCACCAACTTCCTCCGGATTTGGTGAGGTATAAATACAACTTATTGGCATTAGTATTTTTTTTTCAAGTGGGGGTTGTGATGCAGTTTTACACTGCATATTTTCTTAAATTGGCTTGCAACTGTTGTATTGAAAACAATGTAAAAGCTTTTCATAACTTTGTGGAGTTTAATGGGTTAGATAAGCTAAATGTTATAAGTGAATATACCTTACTAACAAGGTGAAAGCTGTTTATTGGAACTGTTCTTAACCTTGAAGCATAATGGTTATGACAGAATTTCCATCAGTAGGAATGCTTTGAATTGAACACCAAGGAACTTCATTTGGTTTTGTTGCTGTGTTTCCTTTTAATCTATCCAGTCATAATTTCTAATCCAATTATTCCTTTTTATTGTCTTTTAACCTTCCAACAGATTGATGCCTCAAATCCTTTTGGGGACCCTACTCCTTTCAAGGCGGTTCATGATGAAAGTCCCGCAGTTCCTCAGACAAATGCGGCGCCTGCTGGTTCTTTCCAGTCCAGTGGACCTGGTGCAGATGCAAATCCTTTCCAGCCTGCTTCAGCCTCAAGCTTTGGCTTTGGAGATACTCTTGGAGATCTGACTTTTGCATCAAACACTTCGAATGAGCAGCAAGATATTTTTTCAAACACAGCCTCATTTCCTTCAGAGGTATCATCTGCAAATCCATCTGCAGTTCCCCAACAGCCGGTTTCTACTAATTTCCCCTCTCAGGCACCTCAGCCTGCAGTTGCTGGCCCATCGCCTGTTACTCAGGCTGCTCCCACAGCATTTGCTCCTTCTCAAGCACCTCAGGCTGCTCCCGTATTTGCTTATTCACAAGCACCTCATCCTGCTGCCGCCAACCAGTCTCAAATTCCCCAGGCTGTTGCCACATCGTTTGCTCCTTCACAGGTGCCTCAACCTGTAGCACCCAATCTGCCATCAGGCCAGTCAAACTACTTTATGCAACCGGCATCAGGGGCTGGTTTTGATAGCCAGTTTGGGGTTCCTGCACAGAATGGAGCTCCGTCCTACATTCCTTCACAGACTTCTCAGTTCACTGCCCCAGCAAACCAACAACCATCTCAGCCAAGCTTCCTCCCACAAACTGGAACATCAGCTCCACAGCCAGCTTTGATTTCTCGGGGAGGATCCCAGCCTCTTGGTGTGCCAAATTCAGTGCCTTCTGCCACCAGCTTCCCGTTGCATTCAAGTTCATCAGCTCCCCCAGAAACACTCATTTCAGCCTTGCAAGTTAGTCATACTGAGCCAGTAAAGAAATTCGAGCCCAAATCTAAACTTTGGTCTGATACTCTGAGCCGGGGTCTGGTCAATCTCGACATTTCTGGACGTAAGTGCCTTGTCATGGTCTCTCTTTTTTCTGCAATGCAAACAGCCTACCTTTGTGTTGTCTGACCTCATTGCATATGTTTTACAGCAAAAGCAAACCCTCATGCTGATATTGGA
Organism: Urochloa ruziziensis; assembly: GCA_015476505.1. NCBI lineage: Eukaryota > Viridiplantae > Streptophyta > Magnoliopsida > Poales > Poaceae > Urochloa > Urochloa ruziziensis. The sequence goes on along the minus strand of CM027123.1, from coordinate 7,397,294 downwards.
GTTGACTTTGATTCAATTAATCGCAAGGAGAAAAGGCAAGAAAAGAAAATAAACCAAGTGCCTGTGGTGTCTACAGTCACCATGGGCAAAGCCATGGGTGCTGGTTCTGGCATTGGTCGGGCTGGTGCGGGTGCAATGGCACCTCATGCCAACCCAATGGGTGCTGGCAGACCCATGGGCACTGGTGCTGGCTATGGTGGCGGAATAGGGATGAATCGGCCAATGGGAATGGGGATTGGAATGGGAATGAACCAACAACCGATGGGGATGGGGATGGGGATGAACCAACAACCGATGGGAATGGGGATGGGGATGAACCAACAACCGATGGGAGGAATGAACATGGGGATGGGTATGAACCAGGGGATGCCAATGCGGCCTCCTATGGGAATGGGTCCTGGTGGAATGCCGGGTGCTGGCTACAATCAAATGGGTGCTTCATATGGTGGCCAGCAGCCATATGGAGGATACAGGTGAGGAGGCTACAGCTTTGCCACCACAGATTACGAGGCCGGAGGTTGAGAAACAGTTTAGAAGGCATGTGTTCTGCTCGCCTGGTTTTGCTTTGTGTATGATTTCTTGTTTCTTTTGGGGTGGGTGGGGTATAATTTTCGTCACTATTCTTTTTACAATCCATGTTGGATACTGTACCTACTAAATAGCAAATAGCAAACAAGTGAACGAGGGCGACGCTACAACTACTGTGTTGTGTTGGATGCAAAGCCTTGATGTTACAAGCTCCCATGTAGTTGTAACTGTATAATTTGCTATAGGTTGCTTTTGGAGTAAACATATTATTTGTTTCAGCATTCTTGCTGGATGGACAATAAAAGGCTGTACCATTTGGTTGAGTTTTCCCTTGTTCTTGCATTGACACACGTCTCTAATTTGACTTTATTGTCAAGCAAGTATACTTAAGTCGATGGTTTTGTGTTGACAGCATTATTCTACTACCAATGACTATTGAGGCGCTAATGGCAGCTTGAATCTGACTGAGTTTCTAGCTCGGTCTAATCACCTTGGAACGCAACTTTTCCCAGCTAAGGATAGTTTGGAGCTGACCGACTCTAAACAGGCTTGAACTATATTTTACATGCTCGATGCATATTATGCAAAAATTTGCCGTTTCAAACTTAAACTTGCCCGCGGCGATAGGAGTATAGGCTGATATATTGACAATTGGCGGGTCCAAAGCCACACCTTTCCCCCATAGGAACAGAGGTCAGGAGCTGTCGGCAGGGCGCTGCATTCAATCTGACCGATGGCTCAAGATAAGTTGGAGACGTACTTTAGATAGATAATTTATGTATTTCGCTATTTCGAATACCTAAACTCAAGCAGTGCTAATTTGCTAATCTGGGATCAGCCGGGCGAAGTAAGTGAATCGGCAAGTTGGTCAGAAGTATGAACATGAGAAATACGCAATTACCAGTAGCAACTTGATCTCGAACGAAATGGAAGTCAATGGCAATGCGCTTCATACGAGAATGGAACACGGGGTTGGCGCAAACATAAGTGGCACTTACATTGTCACAATAGATGACTGGAGTGGGTGAGATTGGAACTTTCAGCTCTTGAAGAAGATTCATGATCCAATTGACTTCAGCGGCGTGGAGGCAATGGCCCGATATTCGGCTTCGGTGGAGGATCGAGCAACTGTCTTTTGCTTTTTATAACTCCAAGAGATAGGATTGGCTCCAAGGAAAACAACATAAGCTGAAGTGAAAGTTTGATCATTAGGATCACCGGCCCAATTGGCATCCGCAAATGCGTGAAGGGTGCGAGGAGAATTCTTCATGAGACCTTAGTCAAGAGTGCCAACTAGATATCGGAGGAGGCGTTTTACAGCACACCAATGAAGTGTGGATGGGCAATGCAGGAACCGAGAGCTTGTTGGTGGCAAAGGAGACGTCAGGACGAGTCAAAGAGAGATATTGTAAGGACCCAAGAGGTCGAGAGCAGAGAGAAAGGAAAGAAGATTGGGCAACCAAAGCAGCCCAAAAGGCCTAACATAACTGGCATGCATCCTTTTCTTCACCCCTGGCGTGAGGGCGAGACTGCATGCCACATATGCGGCAGGACCGCCGTCCCCGCACAAAACCCCAACGCGGTAACGCCCTCCCAGGCCCTCACGTCCCGCAAACCAGGCTTCCCATTTAACTCACAGCCTCACCTTTTCCATGCATGGACCCCACAAATAACAATTTTTAGAAGAATTCATATATAACGAACCGAGTGCCCAAATCAAATTCCGATTGCACTATTGTATTTCTTTCGATAAGATCTTCAAAACTAGACCACACTTGCCTATGTTTAGATTTAAAAACGTATGGAACATTTTTTTCAAAAGGATGAACAATTCATCCGATTTCAACACCATAACAAATCATGTGACCGTGAGGAACAAAAAATCGTATAGCAGGAACATAAATTGTAACATGTGGAACAAATCATCTAGTGAAATAGAATATTATCATTCAGAAGTAAGTTAAAGTGAAACAAATCATTCAAACTTGTGGAACAAAATATCATATAAAAAGAACATCACTCTCAACATGTGGAACAAAATATATATATACGTGGAGAGCAAAATATTCTATACTTAAACAAATTATATGACTTATGGAAAAAATATATACATGTGAAACAAAACAGTATTACTTAAATTATTTTCAAATAAAAAAACAAAAAAAAGTTACGCCATGGGTGAGAAAGACAAAAAAAATTATAACACACAAGAAACAAGTAAACGAAAGATAAAAATGAAAAAGAGAAAAAAAGAAACACAAGGAAAAAGAAGAAAAAAGAAGTAAAATAAGAAAAGAGAAAAAACACGAAAATGAAAAGGAGAAAAAAAGTGCAACTGATGAACTGAATGAAGAAAAAAAAAGTAAAGAAAAAGGCCATGGTAACTTACCAGCCAACGTGCGATCGTCGCCTGGTGGGCCAGCCCAACGGAAAAAGATGACGGCTGATCCTTTGCCATGAGCTGTTTAGCGTAAAAAATGGGAAAAAAAGTGAGGAAGCGCGCCCGCGTGGGCCTGAGATGTGCGGCAACCGCGGTGACACCGCATGTGCGGTATACAGCGTTTCCGCTGGCATGATGGCGTTGTCCCCGTCCTCACGGTTGTCCTCGGCGGTCAGCCCAACGTCAGAGCTGCCGCCGTCGACTTATGCCATCGCGTCACCGACGAGGACGACGAACTGAGGAGCACTGCGGTTGCTCGATTAGGTCAGACGAAGGGGAGCTGGGAGAACGCCTTGGCTATGTTTGTACACGGCGTGCACAGGCAGTCTGGCACTACGAAACTGCCATTTTGAACAGGTACTGATAGATACTAACTAGACTGGTAGTACAAAACATCTTCACCATCCTAAGGAAGCACGGGAACATTCACAAGCAGCATTCAGTAGCAAATGACACATCAAACATCACACGTATCTTACCACATATTTCACCAGCAGTCCACCTACATTAAAAAAAAAAAGCTAGGCAACTCACGAGCTAAATAAGTTAGCGAAGGAAAAGAGAAGCCTAGTCCATTTTCAGTAGTTCCCTCAGACAGTACCTGCAAAAGAAGCATTATAATTAAACTTGCAATCCACAAGCAGTCAAATGCGTATACCAGCAGAAATTGTACTGATAACTTACCTTCTACATCTTGACTCTGAATTGGCTAACGTCAATGTCCATCTCAGTCTGAAAAAATAGGATCACATAACCATGATTGCATACAGAAACAACCACACGTCCCTCAAAAAAAAAAAAAAAGGAAAAAAAAAAGACAAACAACCACACCATATAGAAAAAGGTACTACTCAAACTGTAGCTAAGATAGATCTTTCTGAATCAACGTCTGTTTGCCTTGTACTTTCAATGTTTGTCTTCAATTCTTTCTTATCCACTCAGGGAAAGGTAAAACATACAATTGAAATATCATTATGTTTTAGGATAAATGACATATCTGCCAGGTAAATGTGTGTTCCTACACCTCAGACATTTAAACTGCATCAAGATTTGTGCATATATAAATAAACAAAAGATGCATGAGGATGGTTGGTTTGAGTTTTAAAAGTTTGAAGTTTGGATCAACTTCTAGGTATATTTGATTATGGCGATTGCACATCATGTAGAACTGGAGCTGCCTAATGTCCCAGAGAGCTCAGTGCCAACTGTCTTTTTCTCACTAATTAAATAAACAGCTTCAGAAATAGTTTACCGTACGCCATGTAAACTTGCACTATGTCCAGCATGAGAAAGTAAAAAACCAACTAGTAATTGCAGGATAACCACAAAAAAATACTTAATTCCCACACAAAAAGCTTCCACAAGTGGATCTTTCACAAAGCTTATAAAAAGCAGTAGACACATAATAGCCTTGTCCATTTTTTAAACTTCAATTTTTGGCAGTAGCTTATTCTGTTCTGAAAATCATTACCAATTCTGACATAGTTTCTTCAACGTGTGGCTAAAACTGATCCAGATGTAAACTTAGGCTTTTAACATTTGAGGTGATGGGTGGCTCAAGGGAAGAGGCCAGAGTGAGGAAGGGAAGGTCCCAGATAAGGTGGCATAGTTGTTTGTACCTTAGGTGATATCAATCATCAATGGAAGAATGGGAAAGCGATAGGATGAAGACGGAGTAAGAATGATTTGGACGCCTTTTTAGAAGGAAAACCAAGATAGCAGTATAGTATAGGCGTATAGCACTGCCAATCATAAACGTTTGACATTGACTCCTTGTGCAGTAGCCAACTAGCAATCAATTCATTCACTGGTAGATTAAAAACTGCACACATGTTTCCAATAACAAATATGCAATCGTCAGTGTTTAGTTATTTTTCCATGATGCTTGAGGTTTACTGTTTTTCTTTTGTCAAACTGACCACAATGCAAGTTACATGGGATGTTTTACAGGGCTAATGCATTCATTGGATTGTAACCATAGCTATCCCATTCATTGTATATATCTTCGAGAATTTTCAGGGTCATTAAATTTGAAGCATTTTTTGGCAGTTCATACTAGGTATACCAAATATGAGTTAAGATAAAAGTCAGGGTAGTACTTATATAATTCCACTAAATCCGTGTTCCTTCAACTAAATCTACGCTGAATTTGGATTCATGTAATAAAAAAATGACAGAATAACCAAAACCTAATTGATTTAAAAATTAAATGCTCCTTCAACTAAGTCCATGCTGAACTTAGGCTGCAATCATAACGACCAAGCTGTTGACTATTTGGTGCTTGCTAAAAGAAAGACCAAGTACAGATGACAATGGTAGCACAGCAATGCACTATAGGAGTGATCATGAATATGACATTTTGAACTAGCTAGCTTGTCCTAAACGTCATATATTTGCGAATGGAGGTAGTATATAAAGAACTAAAGGTGCGTACAATGTCAACTACATTATTTTCACTAATGAAACGAACAGGTTGAGGAATAATTTCATACGCTAACTTGGCAACATGTGACCATGAGAAAGTTACATCAATTGTTCTATGATTGCAGGATAACAAATTTAAAAAAAACAACAACTAACTCTCACACAGAAAGCTTCCACAAATAGATCACAAGCCATGCTAATAAAAAGCAGTAGACACATACTAGCTCAGCAAACTGATTAAAATACAGTCATTTTAGAGAGGAATAAAATGAAATGAGAAACGGTCTGATGTCTTACCTAGATCAGTAGTTCCCTTCTTGATTGCTCTGTGGTTCCCTTCTTCATCGAAATTTGGTAGGGGAGGAGATAAAGCCATCCTGTAGGGAAGTGCATGCCCGGAATACCGTTCCCTATTTGGTAGCTTTTGCAATGTCATTTCCTTGAGATTGAGGACAAACACCCAGGGGGTCTCATTGTGCTTGATGAAAACGAATCCCTCTCCAGCATCTATAATCCAAAGAGCCATTGCATTATTACAATAAGCTACACCTCCCATTAGGAGATCAACCACCCCATCCGCACTCAAAAACTTCACAACATCCTCTTTCAACCGTCGCCCTTTGGCACTCCTGCTCCTGTCACGACGCCAGAAATGGAGTGTACAGGTCGACTGCACCATTGCAACAACACGGAGGTCATTGTCGCCCTTGCTCCTCATGACCTTGATGTTACTGTCGTACTTCTCACACATGCCACTGCATGGCAGATTGATGGTGGAGAACTTCTTGGTTTGTAATTCGAGCACCAGGATATGCTCAGATTCCATTTCCCAGTCGTGAACGACCCAATACATACGCCCACTGGCATGGGCACCATCGTCAATCCAGCGCATCCCGAAAATGTAAAGCTTCTTAGTGTCGGGGCATGGGAGTACTGTCCATTCTTGTGAGTTTGAGGAGAAAACACAGAGGCGCGGCCCCTTATGAAAGAATGTCGCAATGAGCACCTCGAAGGAGAGGCTGTCACCCTCGTCCTTGTCGCTGATGACCAGAGCAGCTCCAAGGTAATAAGACACAAGGTACAGGTCGGCGTCAGGCGCAGGCAAGAGGACGGAGTGACCGGACAAGGGGTTACAGACGGCGAAGTGCTTGGGAATGTCCCTGCGGTCCGGGAGATCCAGGTGGTGACTATTGATAGAGCGGTCGCATGACGAGCAGAAGAGCAGGAGGCCATCGCGAGAGTGGGCGAGGGACCAGTAGTCGACGGAGGGGAGAGAGGTGAGGGAGAAGTCCCGGCAGCGGGCGATGGCGCCTCCCACGCTGAGACTAGGCGGATCCACCGGGAGGAAGGTAGGGTCGAGCACCGGGAGGGGAGACCGGTCGAGTGCGTCGTACCGGTAGGGGCGGCCGCCCTTGCAGACGAAGAATCCGAGGAGCTGGGGCGGGTGCAGGCGGCGGAACCGGCGGAGGAAGGCGGGTCCGGAGGCGACGCGGCGCCAGCGGCGGCAGACGAGCGGGGCGGCGCGCGCTAGGTCGGCCGCCGAGGGGAGGCGCAGGAGAATCTCCTCCAGATCCGCGTTCCCGAGGACGGCCGTCGCGTCGCCGTCCCCGCCCGGCGGCGCCGGCCTCCGGCATTTCCCCCGCATTTGGTTGTTTTGATTTGCCGCGCCCTCGAGTATTTGGGTGGGAAATGGATAGACTCAGGCAGGGTACAGTGCCGTGCAAGGAGCGGCGGCTTCCAACGAGATGGGAGGGTCGAAAGGGGGAACGGGTTCCTCTGAAGTTGTGGAAGCTACCTCAGAGAGAGGTAGAAGCTGGAGCGCCGTCCATTCTGCATCTAACGGTAGCGTACAGGGACGAGGGCTCCTTTCGTTTGGGCTCAAAACATGATGTCCAGCCTGCTTGCTAAGGCCCATTTGTAGATGCCTCAACGCTCGCCGCGGGGACGGCAGCACCGGCCGCCGGCACCCACAGCGTCACGGTGGTCACCATGCAGGGCACCCTCGCTTTCGCTCTTCCCGGCGTTCCTCAGCGCCACAGCGCTACTCTGGGAGCCTCTCGCGGCATACCTGGGCTCCCTGCCGGTGCCGCTGCTCGCGCTCGTATCCAACTTCTTCATCAGGTTCAAGTAGCTGCGTCACCAGCGGTGGTGCCGGCGTCCACCGCGTCACGTTTCACGGCATGTCGGCCTTCTCGCTGACGTTCTGCTTCCCCTTCGCGTTGAGGTCGGCGGCCGCGGCCGGGAGCGTCATCGAGGATCACTTTTAACATCAATTTACAATTCAATTTGCCCTGAACTTCAGGCGATAGTGCGGACACCTGGGCATGCCCGGTTACCCTTCTCATAAACCATGATGGTGCAGCACCTGAGCGTGGTCGTGGCTGTGTCTGGGATCGTCGGCGGTAGCGGCGGCCCGTCGAAACCCGAAGCCACTCGCTAACGGACGGCAAGTCTAGACAATGGGAAAAGCGTGGTGCGGCACCCGGCGGTGGCGTATGGCGGAGAGCGAGGGCCGGCACGCGGCAGCCATGGGCGGCGGCCAGCGAGCCGCGACATCGGACTTCGAAGGCGCTGTGCGCGGCGGCGGCGGCGAGAGGCTCGCTCGGCACCCAGCGCCAGCGGCAGAGTTTTTCTTCGGTAGCAAACGCAGGACCACCTGCTTATTTGTTTATGGGCCGTATGGGCTGAACCGAACGGCGAGCAGCAGCCTCCTACAGTCCTACCTCTCTCTGAGGTAGTTTGCCGAACTTCAGAGGATCCCGATCCCGAAAGGGAGGAGCGTGGAAGGGCCCGAGGAGAACTGGTGGCTGGTAGAAGTGGGAGGAGCGGCGGCCGCCGGCGAGGTGTCCGCCGGCTCTGTACTGAGTCTGTGATTGTGACAGAGATTTAAAACCTTGCTTCGGATCCAACGGTCGAACGTAGCCCAGGCCTGGACGGTAGATGAGATACCGTCCGGGGTGGACGGTATTTCATTTACCGTCCACCCCGACCCTCCCGCCCGCACTCTCCTGTCTTGCCGCGGCGCCGTCGCGTTCAGCGCCGACGCACCGCCGGCCGGCCACTATAGCGTCGCAGCACTTTCCCCCTTAATTTCACAACGCCGTCCTCCTTTCCAGCGCGCCCTTCCCTCGCCGCATTGCGCTCTACGGCGGCTGCCGCCATGCCGGCGTCGTCCTCCCTCACGGCCAGTCGGCCACCACCATGCATGGGAATCCCGTCCGGGGGATGGACGGTACCGTCCACCCCTCCCCTTCCCGCGCGCGCTCCGGCTCGCCGAGCCGTCGCGATCAGCACCGCCGCCCGGCCCCCACGGCGTGTCATATCGACAGCCGCCGCGTCCTCATTTCCGGAGGCCTTCTACCCTCAGCGCGTTGCGCTCCACGGCCGCGCCGCGCGCGTCTCAGGCTTCGTGTTCGTTCCCGCGTCCCGCCGACGCGTCGAGGTCGAAATTCGAAGGGAATTTCCGATGCATGAGCAATTTACTCCCAGCCTTTTCCTCCAGTCCACACACCTCCGGCCATGTAAACCTATGCCTCTTCGGCTTGCTGGGCTACGGGCGCCATGGCTCCACGACCTTGCTGCGAGGATTCGTAGGAGCTAGCTGCCGTTGACCGCGCCCGTCGGCCCGTGGCCTTCTGCAAGACTGCAATGGCAGCAGAAAGTCCAGGTTGCCCACCTTGTCCTCCGCATCGCCGAGCGCCGTAGCTTCAGCTTCGTCTCCGCGGCCTGGGGATTTCCCGGACCAGCGCCCTTTTCATGCACGACTAGCTTGGAGAAAATTGGAAACTGATAGCTGACACTGCAATACTGCATTGCAAATTTTCAGGCAGGACCCCAAATCAACCTAGCCCGTGTTTAGTTGATGAAAACTTTTTGGTGAAAAGATTTCGGGTATTGATTTTACCAATTTAGGATTAGTAAATGTGGACGAAAAATGTGGAAAGTTATATGGATAGGTTGGAAATCTCGAGACGAATCTAACGATGGTAATTAGATGGTAATTAATCCATAATTAACAGATGGTTACTGTAGCATTACTGTTGCAAATCATGGATTAAGTAGGCTCATTAGATTCGTCTCGCGATTTACAGCCTATCCATATAACTTTTCACCTTTTTCGTCTACATTTAATACTTCATGCATCTAAAATTCTCCTTTGATGTGATGGGTGAAAAGATTTCGTTTTGGAACTAAACAAGGGCCTAGCATTTTTCCTGTGCAATCAGAGCCAACCAGTTTATTTGAGATCCAGACTCGATAACCTTGTTATGCTAATCGACCCTGTGTTTTTTCTCATGTGTCCACATGAGATGAAAATGGGTCACATTTTTCAGATTGAATGTACTCTTACATGGCCATTCTTTGAGTAAAACTTGGACAGAACCTGATTCCTTTAAAAGTTTATAGATATCAATTTGGACACGAGAGCTATTTTCTAAACAAATCAATACAAGAACAGCAACGGTAGCCAGTAGCCGCCCCCAGCCGCGCTCAACTCAAGTGCTCAAGGCAATAGAGATAGAGGAAAGAGTAGCAGGTGGGCACTCTGATTAAAAAAAAACACTAAATGGAGGCTGCGTAGGATAATTTTCCATTCCGCACATACCCAACGGTCCAATGCTTCAGAAACACTGGGGAAGACACGGGAGAGTTAATCAGTATTTTGTGTAAAGTATTGCATACTAAAAATCTAAAATCCATGCCCACCTACTCCGTATGTTATCATCTGCATAATTGTTTTCTTCTAGAGTACACTCCAACTAAGTCCGGGTTATTCTGATCAGCTCGAAGACACGGGTACTACAAAACAAACCATAAGCTCAGAGTATTAGAGCGGACAATGTAGAGGACGGGACAGAGATGACAGGTCTGTGATTGACAACGGGTTCGTGTAGACTGGTGATCGACATCCGCTTTGGGTGCAATATGACGAGCCCAGCAGAGGCACACAATTCTGGCGGATCACATCCATTATCCGAGCCAATTGTGCAACAGAAACCAATCTGCACCAAAACAACAGACAAGAATGACTAATTTAAACTGCTGGAGTTTTCTTTTTCTTTACCAAATTTAGAATCTCATAAGACTTACACTGATATTGTGGTTTCCTCCAATGGCCTATTCGGACTTTCAGAGTACAGAGAGCGCCCCCGTAGACCCGGCCAGTAGTGAACAAAGACACAAATTAAACATTTCTTGTGTGGAACGCATTGAGTGGCATCCAAAGCATGGAGTTATATACACACACGGTTCTAACCATGCAAATGTCGTTGCAGAAGTCATGCAAGAACTACCATTTTTCATTCAATTGCCATGGGTATTCATGGATTCAAGAACTGTCTGGCGCCCACGACCAAAGGAGAAAATTGCCATTGAGAGAAACTGAATGCGACGGCTGGGCTTGCGGAGATGGCCGGTGGCAGGACGTCGTCGATCGGGTTCCATGTCACCGACCAGAATATTTGCAAAGTGCCCCAGGCACTTGTTTCATGAGGTCAACTCCATCTGTGCAGTGGGTGCGCCTTGCTGCGCCCGTATTTGCCGGCTGATGCCCACCCATCACTGCATCTTCCGGTGGTTCTCCTGCACGTCTGTGCTGTGCAGCCCATCAGTTCGTCAGTCACGGTCGCCCGCTCTGCCGGACGCGGTGACTGCAACCACGCCGTCTCGTCGGCAGACGGCGAGGTCCACGCAGCGGGAATGTCACGGCGACGGCGGCGGATGACTTATCGGCTCACCGCACGGCGGCGCCGCGGGGCTCCTCATCGACGACGAACATAGCAAATTCTCGAACGGCCCAACTGAAACGCGGCCCAAGTTACTGGGCCTAGGCCCAGACAACGCTGCTTTCTCAGTTCCTCGGGTCGAATCGTGGCCGCAGAAATCGGATCCAACGGTCCACAGGACCCGGGCCTGGACGGTAAATGAGATACCGTCCGGGGTGGACGGTAAATGAAATACCGTCCGCGCTCTCCCGCTCGCCGCGCGGCCGCGTTCAGCTCCGGCGCACCACCGCCCGGCCCCAACAGCGTCCCAGAATCTCCCCCCCCCCCCCCCCCCCCCACTCTTTAGTTTCACGCCGCCGTACGCCTCGGCCGCGCGCCATCCCTTCGCCGCGTTGCGCTCCACGGCGGCTGCCGGCGTCTTCCTCCCTCACGGCCGCCATGTTTGTTGCCCAGCCAGAAGCATCACCGACGGCGTGTGCGTATCCCTTTGTTGACCTCACATTATCCTACCCGGCGCGCGCATATCAAGCTTCACGTTCGTGCCCGCCGCTCGGCGGCGCCGCCGCGTCGGCATGGAGAATCGGAGTCGAGGGCCTGCGAAAATGGCCTCGCCGCGGCGGCGCTTCCGTGGCCTCGAAGAGGCTGCAACTCAACAGTGAACTCACCGCGCCTTCCAGCGTGGCGTGCATGGATCAGCGTACGAACGCGTACTCTTCCCTTGCCCGCAAAATTGTTATTAGCCTTCTATACTTGTTGTTCGGCATTACAGGCTTACAGCAGTAGCGTGATAGCCACTACTGAACCTGTTGGCCGTGGTTTTCTTCTTTTGAGAATCCCACGGTGGCCGCAAGCCGACGCCTCCTGATCGAGGTGTTAGTGCACACATACAGCCAGTCGCAGTGCTAGAAAATGAAGTGTTTGCGGCAAAAGTGCCAAGTGTTAACGTCTTAAAGAGGACATGTCAGTGATTTGCATCCCTTCTGTCAATATCTGACCCCTGCATCCTGGAGGTGGCAAGCTTAATGCTTCGCCTTCCCTAGTCGGCTAGCCGCACTAGACACTAGTTGCCCAATGTATCTTCAGAAACGATTATGAAGAAGACACGTTTGTGACTGCAAGATACATAAAAAACAGAGTAACTGAACCTTTCAGTTTTCGGATGTTCTGCCCGCAGGAAATATGACTCCAATGTTGTTGTCGCGGCCATATAGAACATATACTCTCTGTTTAAAAAAAAAAATATACAGAACATACTCCGTACTCTTTACAAACAGGGCCTGCAAATCCAATTGGACTCGAAATGGGTAATCTTGATCGAACTGTTCTGTTTTATAGCCTTCAGTCACCTCACACCGACTGCAATTCTTGCCAGTGCAGCTGCTACTTGGTGTGCTGCATGTCAAATTATGTGCTGCTGGCCCTCAAGATGTGCACAAGCCATAACCTTTGCAGTGTTCTTCGGCTCTATACATAAAACAAAGAAATATTGTTTTCTTTTCCAATTAGCACTAGCATTTTTACCCTCAAATTTGAACTGTTGGAGCTTTCTTTTTCTTTGCCAAATTAAGATTCTCATAAGGCTTGCGCTAATATTGTCGTTTCCTCCAATGCTCCATTTAGACTTTCAGAAGAGAGCGCCCCGGTAGACCCAACGAACAAAGACACAAGTTAAAAAATTCATATATGGAACCCCTTGAGTGGCATCCAAAGTATGGGGTGATATATGCATGGTTCCACCATGTAAATGTTGTTGCACAAGTCATACAAGAACTGCCTTTTGTCATTCATTTGTCATGGCCATTCATGAATGAATTCAAGAACTTATTGTTGCCTACGACCGAACTTGTGTCATTGTCGGGATAAATGACCTACCAGCCCGAAGACTAGCCAACAGTTAAGGAACTACTCAACGAACGACAAAAAAAACTACCCTAGTAACAACCAAAGACACTTCGCTGAGTATAAAGTACTTTCTCTCCTCAAAAGTCGATCTCCTTTTCAGTACAGTAGCCCTCCTTTTATAGGGCGGTCACTTTACAAGTTTCTGGGGATTACCCTTCAACTGCTACATTTTTGGAATATTCCTAGGGCCTAAAAGTCATTTCCTTTTACTTTACAGCTGTAACTTTCCACGTCACTACTTTACACTCCGGTACACTTCTGTCGAAACAGACCTTGCTATTGACAAAGACAAACATAACCTCGCCGTCTCCTTCGCTCGCGCGCCTTTCAAGTCGTCCTTCCTCGCGAAGCGCTGCACCCGCTTTGCGACCCCTTGTAATCTTCGAGTCTTACGTCCTCCTCTTCAAGACCTCTTGCAGTCTTCGGGCGCTACAAATGTTTACTGGTCAACCACCCTCCATCCGGATTAGTCCCGAAGTCCTGTAACCGTCTTCGCGATTCTCTCCTATCTTCGCATCCGTGGATGGCAACCGCTAAATCTCGATGCACTGAAAAAAAAAACACTGTTAAGAAACAGCAAAGCAGAGACTCCGCCAAGGGAGAGGGTTGCTTCCGAAGCCGTGTTCCTCAACAGTCATCAGCTAAAAATGAATGAAAAGGGCTGAACTGTTGGCCTTTCTTTTGGAAGTAGAAAATAAATGAAAAGGTGCTGAACAATTGGCATTTTTTATTAAAGAAAGCAAAATGGCAGGAATTCTGCCTTTCACTATAGTACCTGGAAAAACGAGTTTAGTTAAAGGACAAATCACAGGTCTAAAAGACTAAGACACAGCCTATCAGGTCAGCAGCATGGGGACTTCAGCATGGTAACTTCGTATCCGCTTCACGTGTTGCTTCTTGTTCGTCACAGACAGTGGCCTGCTTTGCCGGACGCGGCGACTGCAAAACGGCGCCGTCGCGTTGGCGGACGGCGAGGTCCGCGCCGCGGGAACGTGGCCACGCCGGCGGCGAACGACTTTACCGGCTGACGGCATGGCGGCGGCAGAGGCCAGACGACGTCTCCGACTACCGCACCGCCGCAGTCCGCAGGGGCGGCCCATCGACGACGACATCACATCGCTCGCTGTCGCTGGTCCTCGCGAACAAAATTCACGAACGGGCGGTCCAACTGAAACGTGAACCCAGTTACTGGGCCTCCGCTAGGCCCAGAAAACCTGCTCCGCCAGTTAGTCAAGTCGAATCGTGGCCGCAGCCTCCGGATCCAACGGACCCCGAGCTCGGACGGGGTGGACGGTAAATGAAATACCGTCCACCCCCGACCCTTGCCGTCCGCGCTCTCCAGTTCGCCGCGCCGTCGCGTTCAGCGCCGGCCAGCCCCCACAGCGTCGCATCAACTTCCCCCTTAGTTTCACACCGGCGTCCGCCTTTCCGGCGCTCCTCCCATCACCGTATTGAGCTCCACGGCGGCCGCCGCCATGCCGGCCTCTTCCTCTCCCTCACGGCCGCCATGTTTGTTGCCCAGCCAGAAGCGCATCACCGGGGGCGTGCGCGTATCCCGTTCCTGACCTCACGTTCTCCTCCCCGGCGCGGCGGCACGCGCATCTCAAGCTTTACGTTCGTGTCCGTCTCTCGCACAGCGCCACCGCGTCGGCGTGCAGACTCGGAGTCGGAGAAGGCCTCGCCGCGACGGCGCTTCCGTGGCCACATCGATGCTGGAACTCATCTGTGAACTCAACGCGTCTTCCGGCGTGGCGTGCATGATCGAATCAGCGTACGAACGCGTACTCTTCCCTCGCCTGCAAAATTGTTAAGCCATGTTTTACTTGCTGTTTGGCATTGCAGGCTTACAGAACTAGCGTGATAGCCACTGAACCAGTTGCCCCTTGGCCGCGGTTTTCTCCTTTTGAGAATCCCACGGTGGCCGCAAGCCGATGCCTCCTGATCGAGGTTAGTGCACACATAGAGTCAGCCGCAGTGCTGGAAAATGAAGTGTTTGTGGCAAAACTTCCAAAGTTAAAGAGAACATGTCGGTGATCAATTTCGTCAGTGGCGAGCTTAATGCTTCACCTCAGCTAGTCGGACTTGTTGCCCAATTTAGTCACGGTAATCAATCATGTTTCTGTTTGCAGAAATGAATCTGAAAAAACATGTTTGTGATTGCAAGATACAACTAACCCGAGGGTCTTCTAAGAACAGTTTAACAGTTTGTTCAGCGGTAAACAGGAAACACTCGCCTGCAAATCCAATTGGATTGGAACTGTGTAACCATGATTGAACTATCCTGTTGTATGGCCTTCATTTTGTTCAGGCAGCCTTCAATTCTTGCCAGTCCAGCTGCTACTTGGTGTGCTGCATGTCAAATTATGTGTTGCCGCCCCTCAAGATGTGCACAAGCCATAATCCTTGCAGGGTTCTTCGGCTGGGTACAGAAAACAAAGAAATATTGTTTTCTTTTCCAATTCGCACTAGCACCTTTACCCTCAAATTTAAACGGCTGGAGTTTTCATTTTCTTTGCCAAATTTAGTTTCTCACAAGTCACAAGACTTGCACTAATATTGTGGTTTCCTCCAATGCTCCATTCAGACTTTCAGAGTACAAAGAGTGCCCCGGTAGACCCAAAGAACAAAGAAACAAGCTAAAAAAATTCATGGATGGAACGCTCTGAGTGGCATCCAAAGTATGGGGTGATATATACAAGGTTCTAACCATGCAAATGTTGTTGCAGAAGTCATACAAAAACTGCCCTTTGTCATTCATCTGTCATGGCCATTCATGAATTCAAGAACTATTTGTTGCCTACAATCGGACTTGTTTCACCAGATAAAAGTGAATGAAAGGTGCTGAACTGTTGGCCTTTCTTTTGGAAGTAGAAAATAAATGAAAAGGTGCTGAAAATTGGTTTTTTTTTTTAAAAAAAAGCAAACTGGCAGGAATTCTAACATTTCATTATAAGTACCTAGAAAAACGAGTTTAGTTAGAGGACAAATCACAGGACTAAAAACTAAGACACAGCCTGCTGGACTCCCTCCTACGAACTACCGTTATGGGAGAAAATGATGATTACAGAGCAACAAAGGCCTAAAAGAGTATCAGCCTATCAGGTCAGCAACATGGCGACTTCAGCAGAAATAGCACCCAGGGTAACTTGTACTAGATCACAGCAGAAGTGTATAGTCTGACCTGCTTTTAACAGCAAAGAATGGGACAAAAAAGCCACAATTAAACCCTTGGTGATCCTTGTGGAGAAAGCGTCGAGCACTTGCATTGGACTGGTGAGGCGGCGAGGTGTGGAGCTGGTCGTGCCGCCTCGCCACGCGCCGGCGTGCTTGCTTGAGCTCAGGCAGCACGGGTGGCCTCAAGCTTTAGCCGGTAGCCAACAATACCGGCCATGACACCTCTGCAGGCTACATCACGTAGGTTGCCAGTTTGCGACCGTGCGCACCGGCGCCGGGAACTACCTCGGCAGCATCCTCCAGTAGCTAAGACTTGACGACGTCTCTGACTGCCGCACCGCATGGGCTCGCTCATCGACGACGAAAATTCACGAATGGGCCCACCTGAAACGTGGCCCCAGTTACCTGGGCCTCCGCTAGGCCCAGACAACGCTGCTCTTCCAGCTCCTCTGGTCTAATCGTAGCCGCAGCCATCAGATCCAACGATTCACATACCGTCCGGGGTGGACGGTAAATGAAATACCGTCCACCCCCGATCCTCCCCGTCCGCGCTCTCCCGCTCGCCGCGCCGCCGCGATCAGCACCGGCGCACCGCCGGCCGGACCCCACGGCGTCAGAGAACCTTCTCCCTTGTCATTCCATACCGCGTCCACCTCTCCGGCGCGCCTCCACTCGCCGCATTTCACTCCACGGGCGGTCGCCGCCATCCCTGGCGTCTTCCTCCCTCGCGGCCGCCGTGTTTGTTGCCGTAAGCATCACCGGGCTGCGATCTCGTTCTCAGGCTTCACGTTCGTGTCCGCCGGCGATGATGGCTCTGCTTCCCGTGACCTCGGAAAGGTTGGACTCGGTGAATTCACCGCGTCGAACAGCGCGGCATTCATGAACTCACTGCGTTGGCACCAGCGATGGGTGCTTGGCTGATGGGCGCATGGATGTCGTCCCCACCGTACGCTCGTGTCGGACGCGTCCCAAGACAACTGGAGTAAGGAGTATATCCACATCCACTGACGATGGGCCTCCAGGAACGCAGGGCAATGGCTCATTGCCGGTTGATGCACACGCCATTGCGGCATCTTCCGGCGCGGCTGTGATAGATGTGCTGCCGCTGCCGTTGACCGCGCTGCTCGGGCCCTGGCCTTCTGGAAGACTGCAATGACACCAGAAAGTGCAAGTTGCTCACCACGCGCCGGCTCGCCTTGTCCTCCTCGTCCTCGCCGAGCGCCTTGACTTCAGCTTCGTCTTCGCGGCCTGGAGATTTCCCGGACCAACAGCTCCCTAAATATAGTTGCAAATTTCAGGCAAAATCTCTTTATATAATGGCAAAGTATCTTATGAGAACTTGAATTGGAAACTGGTAGCTGACACTTCATTGCAATTTTTCAGGCAAGACCCAGAGCAGCCTAGCTTTTTTTTTCCTGTGCAATCAGCCAGCCAGTTTATTTGGGATCAAAGACTCGAGAACATTGTTATTCTAATCAACCATGTATAAGCATTTTTTTTCTCATGTGTTGTCCACATGAGATCAAAATGGGTCGCCTTTTTAGGAATGAATGCATTCTTACATGGCCATTCTTCGAGTAAAACTTGGACACAACATGATTCCTATCAAAGTTGACATAAATCAGTTTGGAGAAAGTTGGGATTCTGCCATTGTCAAAAGTGGGCTTCGCCGTTTTGCCATCCCGCAATTTGGTTTCGCCCAAATGACATTATCAAAGTGTGTCCAACCGGTGGAATGCCATTTCGATTTTTGACAACTCATTTGCTGATTATAGGCACGTGAGCTGACCATTTTACCCTTGCCCGCCGGCTGCGCCCTAGCTTTGCCGGTGACGCCTGCTCAACCTCCGCTCCACCCTCGCCGCCGCGGGGCTCGCCGGCCGCGTCAGGGTCTCGACCACGGTGTCCGCGGCAGCGCTGGCCTCCCCGGCGTGGTCCGGCGTCGCGGGACATGTCCTCCGGTTCTTGAGCTCTGCAGGCGCGCCACTCGTCCTCAAGTCCCCCTCGTCGGAGGCCAGCGACGCCATCGCCGACGCCGCGTATGGCGTGATGCGAAAGCTTGGACTGCCGGCCGTCCCCGTGAGGCGCGTGGCAGAGCTTTCTTCCTCTCCTCGCCTCCCTCCCTCCCGGCGGCTCTCCACCCGGCGCGCCGCCGGCGGAGCTCGCCTGGCGTGTGGCCGGCGGAGCTCGCCCGACGCACGGCCGGCGGCGCTCGACCGGCCTCCCCGCCACCGCACCGAGCTTCTCCAGGGGGGCGGCTTGTCCAGGGAGCCGAGCTTCTCCAGGGGGCCGGCTTCTCTTAGGCGACGGCGGCAGCGGGCAGGAAGAGGAGAAGGCCGCCTTCTCACTGAGGAAGAAAGACGCCAGGGAATCAGTCTTCTTCTGTAAAATATTGGATACTGAATCTCTGTTATCGTCTTCCACAACGATCCCTTCTTTAGTACACTGCAACGAGTCGAGGTTACTCACTTCTGCTGAGTGATCAGCTCGGAACACGGCTACTAAAAAATAAACCATAAGCTATTAGAGCAGACAATGTAGAGGACGGGACTGCAGCGGGGTGAGATGTTCTTTGACGTACCGTGGCAACTATGACGAGCCCAACAGAGGCACACAACCTGACTAACATGTGAGATCCATTATCCGAGCCAATTGTGCAACCAAAACCCATCTGCACCAAAACAACAGACAAGAATGAGAAATTAAAAATAAAACTGGTAGAGTTTTCTTTTTCTTTGCCAAATTTAGAATCTCATAAAACTTACGCTAGTATTGTGGTTTCCTCCAATGTTCCATTCAGACTTTCAGAGTACAGAGAGTGCCCCCGTAGACCCAATGAACAAAGACATAAATTGAAAATTCGTGTATCGAACACTTTGAGTGGCATCCAAAGAATGGGGTCACTCATATATATACATGGTTCTAACCATGCAAATGTAAGGATTAAAAAAAAACATGCAAATGTCGTTGCCAGACTCATACAAGAACTACCTTTTGTCATTCAACTGTCATGGGCATTCATGAATTCAAGAACCTTTTGATGCCCACGACCAAAGTTCGCGGCCATTGCCACCAGCCGACTGCGCGAGAGAAACTGATGGCGACGGCTGGGTGCGTGCATTTGACAGGGGAGGGGGATGCTTGGCGGCGGGGTTTGCGGAGGTGGCCGGCGGCAGCGCGACGCTGTCGGGTTATGTCGCCGACCGGAATATTTTCAAGGTCCACACGGATCAAATTCTCGAATGGGCCCAACTGAAATGCGGCTTCAGTAAATAACTGGGCCTCCGTTAGGCCCAAACAACGCTGCTGCACTAGTTGGTCAAGTCGAATCGTGGCCGCAGACTCCGGATCCAACGGAGCACATGACCCAGGCCCGGATGGGGTGGACGGTAGATGAAATACCGTCCACCCCCGGCCCTCCCGTCCGGCGTCCGCGCTCTCCAGCTCGCCGCGCCGCCGCGTTCATCTCCGGCGCACCGCCGGCTGGCCCCCACGGCGTCAGAGCACCTTCCTACTTGTCATGACACACCGCGTACGCCTCGCCGGCGCGCCTCCCCTCGCCGCATCGCACTCCACGGCGGCCGCCGCCATCCCGGCGTCTTCCTCCCTCGCGGCCACCGTACCATATCTCGGGGTCAGATATCGAGGCTAGTACATACATACAGTCAGTCGCAATGCTAGAAAATGAAGTGTTTCTGGCAAAAGTGCCAAAAGTTAAAGAGGGCATGTCAGTGATTTGCATCCCTCCTGTCAATATCTGACCCCTGCATCCTGGAGGGCAAGCTTAATGCTTCGCCTTCCTTACTCGCACTCGTTGCCCAACTCGTCACGGTAATCAATCATGTTTCGGTTTGCAGAAATGATTCAGAAGAAAACATGTTTGTGACAGCAAGATACATCAAACACGAAGTAACCGAACCTTTCAGTTTCAGAAGCTGTGCCTGCAGGAAATATGACTCCAACAATGTTGTCGGGAACTCGGGATCATATAGAACATACTTTACAACAGGGACCGGTCTTGTAAGAACGGATTGTTAAGCGGTAAACAGGAACCGGTCGCTTGCAAATCCAATCGGAACAAATCCAATCGGAATGGAAGTGGGTAACCTTAATTGTACTGTTCTGTTTGATGTCCTTCATTCAGTTTAAAAGGATTTCAATTCTTGCCAGTGCAGCTGCTACTTGGTGTGCTGCATGTCAAATTATGAGCTGCCGGCCATCAAGATGTGCACAAGGCAGAACACGAGCAAAGTTCTTCGGCTGGGTATAGAAAACAAACTATTGTTTTCTTTTCCAATTCGTTCTAACATCATTACCCTCAAATTTAAACTGCTGGAGTTTCCATTTCTTTGCCAAATTTGGATTCACATAAGGCTTGCGCTAATATTGTGGTTTCCTCCAATGCTCCATTCAGACCTTCAAAGTACAGAGAGTGCCCCGGTAGACCCAAGGAGCAAAGACACAAGTTAAAAAAATTCGTGTATGAACGCTTTGAGTGGCAACCAAAGTATGGGTGATATATACATGGTTCCAACCATGCAAATGTTGTTGCAGAAGTCATACAAGAACTGCCCTTTTGTCATTCATTTGTCATGGACATTCATGAATTCAAGAACTTATTGTTGCCTACGACCGAACTTGTGTCCAGCAGAAAAGAGCATCCATATAGTGGACTGATAACTTGTACTAGATCACAGCAGAAGTGTATAGTCTGATACTCTGATATGCTTCTTGCAGCAAAGAATGTGACAGAAACCAAATTAAACCGTTCGTCACAGTGGCCTGCTTTGAACGGACGCAGTAACTGCTACGCTGCCGTCGCGTTGGCCGACGGCGAGGTCCGCGCCGAGGGAATGTCGCGGACACCTGGTTGACTGACCACGCCGGCGGCGGACGACTTCGTCTGATCGCATGGCGGCGGCTGACGACGTCTCAGACGGCCACACCGCGCGTCGACGACGAGAATCGCGAGGTCCACGCGGATCAAATTCTCCAACGGGCCGAACTGAAACGTGGCTCCGGTTACTGGGCCTCCACTAGGCCCAGACAACGCTGCTGCCCCAGGTTAGTCCGGTTGAATCGTGGCCGTAGAAATTGGATCCTACGGTTCATAGGACCCGGGCCTGGACGGTAAATGAAATACCGTCCGGGGTGGACGGTAAATGAAATACCGTCCACCCCCGACCCTCGCCGTCCGCGCTCTCCCGCTCGCGGCGCCGCCGCGTTCAGCTCCGGCGCACGGGCGGCCGGCCCCCACGGCGTCAGAGAACCTTCCTCTTTGTCATTCCATACCCACGTCGGCCTCGCAGGATCGAATCCCGTCGGCGCATTGCGCTCCACGGCGGCCGCCGCCATCCCCGGCGTCTTCCTCCCTCGAGGCCGCCGTGTCTGTCGCCGGGAACATCACCGGGCAGCGTATCCCGTTCCTCGCTGCCACGCGCATCTCAGTCTTCACTTTCATGTCCGCCGCCAGCAGCGCCGCCGCGTCGGCGTGGAGAATCCGGGGTCCTCGCCGCGGCGGCGCTGACGGCTTCCGTGACCTCGGCGAGATTCGAACTCTGTGCGTTCACAGCGTCTTCGAGCTCTGTGAATTCCAGCTTGGCGTGCATGAATCGGCGTATACGAACGCGTGTACTCCTCCCTGTCCTCCTCCTGTTGAATTTTTAAGCTCCCTTTGACTTACTGCACGGCATTACAGCACTGGCGTGGTAGCCACTGAATCTGGTTGCCGCGGTTTTCTCCTTTTGAGAATCCCACGGTGGCCGCAAGCCGACGCCTCCTGATCGAGGTTAGTGCACACATACAGTCAGCCGCAGTGCTGGAAAATGAAGTGTTTGTGGCAAAACTTCCAAAGTTAAAGACAACATGTCGGTGATCAATTTCGTCAGTGGCGAGCTTAATGCTTCACCTTAGCTAGTCGGACTTGTTGCCCAATTTAGTCACGGTAATCAATCATGTTTCTGTTTGCAGAAATGAATCTGAAAAAACATGTTTGTGACTGCAAGCCCTACAGAACATACTAACCCGAGGGTCTTCTAAGAACAGTTTGTTCAGCGGTAAACAGGAAACACTCGCCTGCAAATCCAATCGGATTGGAACTGTGTAACCATGATTGAACTATCCTGTTGTATGGCTTTCATTTTGTTCAGGCAGCCTTCAATTCTTGCCAGTCCAGCTGCTACTTGGTGTGCTGCATGTCAAATTATGTGTTGCCGCCCCTCAAGATGTGCACAAGCCATAATCCTTAGGGTTCTTCGGCTGGGTACAGAAAACAAAGAAATATTGTTTTCTTTTCCAATTCGCACTAGCACCTTTACCCTCAAATTTAAACTGCTGGAGTTTTCATTTTCTTTGCCAAATTTAGATTCTCACAAGTCACAAGACTTGCACTAATATTGTGGTTTCCTCCAATGCTCCATTCAGACTTTCAGAGTACAAAGAGTGCCCCGGTAGACCCAAAGAACAAAGACACAAGCTAAAAAAATTCATGGATGGAACGCTCTGAGTGGCATCCAAAGTATGGGGTGATATATACAAGGTTCTAACCATGCAAATGTTGTTGCAGAAGTCATACAAAAACTGCCCTTTGTCATTCATCTGTCATGGCCATTCATGAATTCAAGAACTATTTGTTGCCTACAATCGGACTTGATTCACCAGATAAAAGTGAATGAAAGGGGCTGAACTGTTGGCCTTTCTTTTGGAAGTAGAAAATAAATGAAAAGGTGCTGAAAAATTGGTTTTTTTTTTTTAAAAAAGCAAACTGGCAGGAATTCAACATTTCATTATAAGTACCTAGAAAAACGAGTTTAGTTAGAGGACAAATCACAGGACTAAAAACTAAGACACAGCCTGCTGGACTCCCTCCTACGAACTACCGTTATGGGAGAAAATGATGATTACAGAGCAACAAAGGCCTAAAAGAGTATCAGCCTATCAGGTCAGCAACATGGCGACTTCAGCAGAAATAGCACCCAGGGTAACTTGTACTAGATCACAGCAGAAGTGTATAGTCTGACCTGCTTTTAACAGCAAAGAATGGGACAAAAAAGCCACAATTAAACCCTTGGTGATCCTTGTGGAGAAAGCGTCGAGCACTTGCATTGGACTGGTGAGGCGGCGAGGTGTGGAGCTGGTCGTGCCGCCTCGCCACGCGCCGGCGTGCTTGCTTGAGCTCAGGCAGCACGGGTGGCCTCAAGCTTTAGCCGGTAGCCAACAATACCGGCCATGACACCTCTGCAGGCTACATCACGTAGGTTGCCAGTTTGCGACCGTGCGCACCGGCGCCGGGAACTACCTCGGCAGCATCCTCCAGTAGCTAAGACTTTGACGACGTCTCTGACTGCCGCACCGCATGGGCTCGCTCATCGACGACGAAAATTCACGAATGGGCCCACCTGAAACGTGGCCCCAGTTACCTGGGCCTCCGCTAGGCCCAGACAACGCTGCTCTTCCAGCTCCTCTGGTCTAATCGTAGCCGCAGCCATCAGATCCAACGATTCACATACCGTCCGGGGTGGACGGTAAATGAAATACCGTCCACCCCCGATCCTCCCCGTCCGCGCTCTCCCGCTCGCCGCGCCGCCGCGATCAGCACCGGCGCACCGCCGGCCGGACCCCACGGCGTCAGAGAACCTTCTCCCTTGTCATTCCATACCGCGTCCACCTCTCCGGCGCGCCTCCACTCGCCGCATTTCACTCCACGGGCGGTCGCCGCCATCCCTGGCGTCTTCCTCCCTCGCGGCCGCCGTGTTTGTTGCCGTAAGCATCACCGGGCTGCGATCTCGTTCTCAGGCTTCACGTTCGTGTCCGCCGGCGATGATGGCTCTGCTTCCCGTGACCTCGGAAAGGTTGGACTCGGTGAATTCACCGCGTCGAACAGCGCGGCATTCATGAACTCACTGCGTTGGCACCAGCGATGGGTGCTTGGCTGATGGGCGCATGGATGTCGTCCCCACCGTCCGCTCGTGTCGGACGCGTCCCAAGACAACTGGAGCAAGGAGCATATCCACATCCACTGACGATGGGCCTCCAGGAAGGCAGAGGCAGGGCAATGGCTCATTGCCGGTTGATGCACACGCCATATTGTCCTTTGAAAATTGAGTTTGACAAGATATACAGGTACTGTAGGGACCCAAATATCACAGTTGAAGAGGTTGGGAGGGATGGAAGATGGCAAATAGACCTTAAACGCTCGCTATCGGGAGGAGAAGTTCAGGAATGGAATAGGCTGTTCACTATGGTATCGTCAGTAGTACTGGCAGAGGGGCAGGATGAATCAATATGGACACTAGAAAAATACGGTAGGTACACTACAAGCTCGCTGTACAAACAGATGACATTTGGAGGAGTCAAAGATGCAGTAATGATAGAAGTATGGAAGTGCAAAATACCACTAAAGATACAAATCTTCTTATGGATGGTAATTAGAGATAGAATTCAATCTGCAGTACAACTGAAGAAGAGAAGATGGAAAGGACAGATTCAATGCAAATTATGTGGATAGATAAAAACAACTGACCATATACTACTTTTCAAGTGCCCCATAGCAGTTTTTCTCTGGTCGCTGATCAGAGACTTAATGGGGTGGCCTAACGCGCCAACCTCATGTAATCAGCTAGTCGAGATAATAATGCGGAAAAGTAAAAACAAGACCAAACTAAATAAACTGTTTGTTTGTGCAGGTACTTTGTGGGCGCTGTGGAAAACACGCAATGACCTGGTGTTCAACGACAAGATCATTGCTTCGCCGATGGTAGTGGCATACAAGACGGCGAATCTCCTATCCCACTGGAAGGTGCTGCTGAAAGAGGAAGAAGCGGCAAAGATAGAGTTGTTGGCTAAGGAGTTAGAGCATTCGCGCTAAGGATGGAGCATTGTGACTCTGTCTTTTTTATATATATATTTTGATCTCCAGTGAGCAGTCCGCTGGTGATGTGCGCTCGGCAGACATGAGGGCCTGTTTCATGCCAAGTAGTCTGAGAGGAGTTCTTTCTGGTGTCTTGTAGAGGTAGTTTTTCTCCAACTTGTAACTCCAGGTCTGGAAGCATTCAGGCTTCCTGAAAAACGTTGTAGCAAGTATGCTACTCGACCTTCTGTAATTGCTCGTTAAGCTTTAATAAAGCTGGGCGAATGCCTTTGGTCGAAAAAGATGTGCTGCCGTTGACCGCGCCGCTCGGGCCCTGGCCTTCTGCAAGACTGCAATGGGACCAGAAAGTGCAGGTTGCTCACCACGCACCGTCAGGCTCGCCTTGTCCTCCTCGTCCTCGCCGAGCGCCTTGACTTCAGCTTCGTCTTCGCGGCTTGGGGATTTCCCGGGCCAGCAGCTCCCTTTTCATGCACGACTAAATATAGTTGCAAATTTCAGGCAAGATCTCTTTATATAATGGCAACGTATCCTATGAGAACTTGAATTGGAAATTGATAGCTGACACTTCATTGCAATTTTTCAGGCAAGACCCAGAGCAGCCTAGATTTTTTTTTTCATGTGCAATCAGCCAACCAGTTTATTTGGGATCAAAGACGAGAACATTGTTATGCTAATCGACCCTGTATAAGCATTTTTTTCTCATGTGTTGTCCACATGAGATTAAAATGGGTCACGTTTTTAGGAATGAATGCATTCTTACATGGCCCTTCTTTGAGTAAAACTTGGACACAACATGATTCCTGTCAAAGTTGACATAAATCAATTTGTGGCAACGGAAAGACAAAGTAGAGGACGGGAGAGCAGACGGGGCAACAACGGTACCGTGGCAACTGGCGATCGACATTCCCTTTGGGAGCAATATGACGAGCCCAACAGAGGCACACAACTCTGACTTAACATGTCAGATCCATTATCCGAGCCAATTGTGCAACCAAAACCCATCTGCACCAAAACAACATACAAGAATGACCAATTTAAACTGATGGAGTTTTCTCTTTCTTTGCCAAATTTAGAATCTCATAAGACTTACGCTAGTATTGTGGTTTCCTCCAATGTTCCATTCAGACTTTCAGAGTACAGAGAGTGCCCCCGTAGACCCAATGAACAAAGACATAAATTGAAAACTCATGTATCGAACACTTTGAGTGGCATCCAAAGAATGGGGTCACTCATATATATACATGGTTCTAACCATGCAAATGTAAGGATTAAAAAAAAACATGCAAATGTCGTTGCCGGACTCATACAAGAACTACCTTTCGTCATTCAACTGTCATGGGCATTCATGAATTCAAGAACCTTTTGATGCCCACGACCAAAGTTCACGGCCATTGCCACCAGCCGACTGCGCGAGAGAAACTGATGGCGACGGCTGGGTGCGTGCATTTGACAGGGGCGGGGTTTGCGGAGGTGGCCGGCGGCAGCGCGACGCTGTCGGGTTATGTCGCCGACCGGAATATTTTCAAGGTCCACACGGATCAAATTCTCGAATGGGCCCAACTGAAATGCGGCTTCAGTAAATAACTGGGCCTCCGTTAGGCCCAAACAACGCTGCTGCACTAGTTGGTCAAGTCGAATCGTGGCCGCAGACTCCGGATCCAACGGAGCACATGACCCAGGCCCGGACGGGGTGGACGGTAAATGAAATACCGTCCACCCCCGGCCCTCCCGTCCGGCGTCCGCGCTCTCCAGTTCGCCGCGCCGCCGCGTTCATCTCCGGCGCACCGCCGGCTCGCCCCCACGGCGTCAGAGCACCTTCCTCCTTGTCGTGACACACCGCGTACGCCTCGCCGGCGCGCCTCCCATCGCCGCATTGCACTCCACGGCGGCCGCCGCCATCCCGGCGTCTTCCTCCCTCGCGGCCACCGTACCATATTTTGTTGCCGACAAGCATCGCGAGTCACCAGGGGGTTTATATCCCGTTATTGAGACTCGCATTCTCCTGCCCGCCGCGCGCATCTCATGCGTCGCATTCGTGTCCGCCGCCCACAGCGTCGGCGTGGAGACTCGGAACGTCCCGCCGCAGCGGCGCTTCCTTGGCCTCGCTCGTCGAGGTCGGAACTCATCTGTGGACTCACCGCGTATTCCAGCGTGGCATGCATAAATCAGCGTGTGAACGCGTACTCTTCTCTTGCCTGCAAATTGTTACGGCTTGTTTTACTTGCTGTTCGGCATTACAGGCTTACAGCACTAGCGTGATAGCCACTGAACTTGTTGGCCGCGGTTTTCTCCTTTTGAGAATCCCATGGTGGCCGCAAGCCGAGGCCTCCTGGTCGAGGCTAGTGCATACTGCATACATACAGTCAGTCGCAATGCTAGAAAATGAAGTGTTTCTGGCAAAAGTGCCAAAAGTTAAAGAGGGCATGTCAGTGATTTGCATCCCTCCTGTCAATATCTGACCCCTGCATCCTGGAGGGCAAGCTTAATGCTTCGCCTTCCTTACTCGCACTCGTTGCCCAACGCGTCACGGTAATCAATCATGTTTCGGTTTGCAGAAATGATTCAGAAGAAAACATGTTTGTGACAGCAACATACATCAAACACGAAGTAACCGAACCTTTCAGTTTCAGAAGCTGTGCCTGCAGGAAATATGACTCCAACAATGTTGTCGGGAACTTGGGATCATATAGAACATACTTTACAACAGGGACCGGTCTTGTAAGAACGGATTGTTAAGTGGTAAACAGGAACCGGTCGCTTGCAAATCCAATCGGAATGGAAGTGGGTAACCTTAATTGTACTGTTCTGTTTGATGTCCTTCATTCAGTTTAAAAGGATTTCAATTCTTGCCAGTGCAGCTGCTACTTGGTGTGCTGCATGTCAAATTATGAGCTGCCGGCCATCAAGATGTGCACAAGGCAGAACACGAGCAGAGTTCTTCGGCTGGGTATAGAAAACAAACTATTGTTTTCTTTTCCAATTCGCACTAGCATCTTTACCCTCAAATTTAAACTGCTGGAGTTTCCATTTCTTTGCCAAATTTGGATTCTCATAAAGCTTGCCCAAATATTGTGGTTTCCTCCAATGCTCCACTCAGACCTTCAGAGTACAGAGAGTGCCCCGGTAGACCCAAAGAGCAAAGACACAAGTTAAAAAAAATTCGTGTATGAACGCTTTGAGTGGCAACCAAAGTATGGGTGATATATACATGGTTCCAACCATGCAAATTTTGTTGCAGAAGTCATACAAGAACTGCCCTTTTGTCATTCATTTGTCATGGACATTCATGAATTCAAGAACTTATTGTTGCCTACGACCGAACTTGTGTCCAGCAGAAAAGAGCATCCATATAGTGGACTAATAACTTGTACTATATCACAGCAGAAGTGTATAGTCTGATACTCTGATATGCTTCTTACAGCAAAGAATGTGACAGAAACCAAATTAAACCGTTCGTCACAGTGGCCTGCTTTGAACGGAGGCAGTGACTGCTACGCGGCCGTCGCGTTGGCCGACGGCGAGGTCCGCGCCGAGGGAATGTCGCGGACACCTGGTTGACTGACCACGCCGGCGGCGGACGACTTCGTCTGATCGCATGGCGGCGGCTGACGACGTCTCAGACGGCCACACCGCGCGTCGACGACGAGAATCGCGAGGTCCACGCGGATCAAATTCCCCAACGGGCCGAACTGAAACGTGGCTCCGGTTACTGGGCCTCCACTAGGCCCAGAGAACGCTGCTGCCCCAGGTTAGTCCGGTTGAATCGTGGCCGTAGAAACCGGATCCTACGGTCCACAGGATCCGATCCTGGACGGTAAATGAAATACCGTCCGGGGTGGACGGTAAATGAAATACCGTCCACCCCCGACCCTCCCCGTCCGCGCTCTCCCGCTCGCGGCGCCGCCGCGTTCAGCTCCGACGCACGGGCGGCCGGCCCCCACGGCGTCAGAGAACCTTCCTCTTTGTCATTCCATACCCACGTCGGCCTCGCAGGATCGAATCCCGTCGGCGCATTGCGCTCCACGGCGGCCGCCGCCATCCCCGGCGTCTTCCTCCCTCGAGGCCGCCGTGTCTGTCGCCGGGAACATCACCGGGCAGCGTATCCCGTTCCTAGCTGCCACGCGCATCTCAGTCTTCACTTTCATGTCCGCCGCCAGCAACGCCGCCGCGTCGGCGTGGAGAATCCGGGGTCCTCGCCGCGGCGGCGCTGACGGCTTCCGTGACCTCGGCGAGATTCGAACTCTATGCGTTCACAGCGTCTTCGAGCTCTGTGAATTCCAGCTTGGCGTGCATGAATCGGCGTATACGAACGCGTGTACTCCTCCCTGTCCTCCTCCTGTTGAATTTTTAAGCTCCCTTTGACTTACTGCACGGCATTACAGCACTGGCGTGGTAGCCACTGAATCTGGTTGCCGCGGTTTTCTCCTTTTGAGAATCCCACGGTTAGTGCACATATACAGTCAGTCGCAGTGCTAGAAAATGCAATGTTTGTGAGCTCGGCATACGTGCCAACCAAAAGTTAAAGAGCACAGGTCAGTGATTTCCATCCCTCCTGTCAAGATAAGATCTGACCCCTGCATCCTGGAGGTGCCAAGCTTGATGCTTCGCCTTGCTTAGTCGTATTCGTGGCCCAATTGCGGCACGGTATCATTTTGCCGTATGCTGAAATGATTATCTGAAAAAAAAAGAGGCATGTTTGTGACTGCAAGAATGCAAGATACATCAAAAAAACAGAGTAACTGACTGAACCTCTCAGTTTCAGATGGTGTGCCCGCAGGAAATACGACTTCAGAATTGTTGTCACGACCATATAGAAAATACTCATGATTTACAACAGGGAGCGGAATGCCTTCAATCTGCAGCATCTTTGCCCTCAATCTGCAGCAAGCCCGATCGAGATGTTCGCGTACATTCCAGTCTAGTTTGGAGCACCGGCATCGCTGATCTCTCGATGTCTCAAGATCCGTGATCGCCGGTGCTTGGAGTAGCTGCATGCATCCGACCCTTTTCCCCTTTCCTTCGTTCCCTCGCCTCTTCTTCCTCTTGTTTTTTTTCCTTTCTCTTTTTGAAAGAAATCCGTTCCCTCCGCCCTTTTTACGTTTGTCAGACTCACATTTGTATTTGGCACCTTGTACGTTAGCCCGTGTTTAGTTCGTGAAAACTTTTCAGTGAAAAGATTTCAGGTTTCGATGTTACCAATTTAGGATTAGTAAATGTAGACGAAAAATATGGAAAGTTATATGGATAGATTAGAAATCTCGAGACCAATCTAACGATGGTAACTAGAGGGTAATTAATCCATAATTAGCGGTGGTTACTGTAGCATTACTATTGCAAATCATGGATTAAGTAGGCTCATTAGATTCGTCTCGCGATTTACAGCCTATCCATATAACTTTTCACCTTTTTCGTCTACATTTAATGCTCCATGCATCTAAGATTCTCCTTCGATGTGATGGGTGAAAAGATTTCGTTTTGTAACTAAACAAAAGCTTAGTTTACCTAGGATTCACGCCATGTATTTGACATTGTGCACATCTCTCTCTTCTGGAGAACCGAGCACGATTAAGGAACCATTAGAACTGTGAGGATTAGGGCTCATGCATGATCTCACACTCACTCGTGGCTAAACTTTTTCTGTGACTGCTAGTTCTTTTATGCTGCCGACGAGCCTTTTGTGTAACAGCAATACAGCATGGTCGGCAACAGAAATGCGTAGTTACTTTGTCACTACACAGCCTCGCATAACTTATCTAAGTTTCTAACATTCTAACTACAGAAGCACAGCTACTGTAACATGATTAGAGTCCTGAACTTGTGTCCTAAATGATGCTTATTTACCACTGAAATTCCTCAAACGCCATTTTCCTTCCTTTTCTGTCTCACCTAGTTTGCATCAATTAGCATTGCAACACCACCTCAGGTTGTAATCCTTATGTAATATCGAGTTCCTGAATGAGCTCGCTGCCTCGCTCTGTGTAAACAAAACAAAATAATGATTTTTTTTCTCAATACAATGATGCGTAGTTATCTTGTGTGTTCGGAAAAAGAAAGTCTGCATCAATTATCAATAAATGTTGATCCTGCGTGAGATGACCAAGAATTGAGATAAGGTCATTTTAAAGAAGGGGCTGGGATAATATTGCCCAAGAAATATATGTGAATTCAGTTGTTATCCCTACTCCCGTATTTTTCAGGCCTAGGACTCTATGAGGAGTTTAAAATAAAATAAAAATTCAGTGGCACTTTATTGAGTTGTTTGTTTCTTTCTACATGCCATTAAACTTTAGCTTCATGGCAACGCTATTAGCTTCCCTTGCCAACAGATTAGGAAGATGACAGAACCAGCAACTTAATGAGCCCGGAGCGCATTGCACGATGAAGCAGGGCTCGTCAGAATTTACGGGCGGAGAGGTGGTTTCAAGCTACTTCTTGTTCCCAAGCCAACGGTGTTGTGTATGACGACGAGATTTGAAGGTAAAGCGACGCAATCATATGCATGCGAGGCGTGCTGAGGCGAGGGCGACTGCTGGCATGTTCGCTTCGCCGCGCGTTGCCTGAATGAGCTCGATAGTATTCTGCGAGGGAGAAAAATCTGCTGCGCTGCGTTGATAAGTGAAGCTCTGTGATTAGAGCGGACAATGTAGAGGACGGGACAGAGGACAGATCTGTGATTGACAACGGGTTCGTGTAGACTGGTGATCGACATCCGCTTTGGGTGCAATATGACGAGCCCAGCAGAGGCACACGGATCACATCCATTATCCGAGCCAATTGTGCAACAGAAACCAATCTGCACCAAAACAACAGACAGGAATGACTAATTTAAACTGCTGGAGTTTTCTTTTTCTTTACCAAATTTAGAATCTCATAAGACTTACACTGATATTGTGGTTTCCTCCAATGGCCTATTCGGACTTTCAGAGTACAGAGAGCGCCCCCGTAGACCCAGTAGTGAACAAAGACACAAATTAAACATTTCTTGTGTGGAACGCTTTGAGTGGCATCCAAAGTATGGAGTTATATACACACACGGTTCTAACCATGCAAATGTCGTTGCAGAAGTCATGCAAGAACTACCATTTTTCATTCAATTGTCATGGGTATTCATGGATTCAAGAACTGTCTGGCGCCCACGACCAAAGGAGAAAATTGCCATTGAGAGAAACTGAATGCGACGGCTGGGCTTGCGGAGATGGCCGGTGGCAGGACGTCGTCGATCGGGTCCCATGTCACCGACCAGAATATTTGCAAAGTGCCCCAGGCACTTGTTTCATGAGGTCAACTCCATCTGTGCAGCGGGTGCGCCCTTGCTGCGCCCGTATTTGCCGGCTGATGCCCACCCATCACTGCATCTTCCGGTGGTTCTCCTGCACGTCTGTGCTGTGCAGCCCATCAGTTCGTCAGTCACGGTCGCCCGCTCTGCCGGACGCGGTGACTGCAACCACGCCGTCTCGTCGGCAGACGGCGAGGTCCACGCAGCGGGAATGTCACGGCGACGGCGGCGGATGACTTATCGGCTCACCGCACGGCGGCGCCGCGGGGCTCCTCATCGACGACGAACATAGCAAATTCTCGAACGGGCCCAACTGAAACGCGGCCCAAGTTACTGGGCCTAGGCCCAGACAACGCTGCTCTCTCAGTTCCTCGGGTCGAATCGTGGCCGCAGAAATCGGTTCCAACGGTCCACAAGGACCCAGGGCCTGGACGGTAAATGAGATACCGTCCAGGGTGGACGGTAAATGAAATACCGTCCACCCCCGCCCTCCCCATCCGCGCTCTCCCGCTCGCCGCGCCGCCGCGTTCAGCTCCGGCGCACGGCGGGCCGGCCCCCACAGCGTTGCAGCACCTTCGCCCCTTCAGTTTCACGCATCCGTACGCCTCGTCCACGCGCCATCCCTTCGCCGCATTGCGCTCCACGGCGGCTGCCGGCGTCTTCCTCCCTCACGGCCGCCATGTTTGTTGCCCAGCCACAAGCATCACCGGCGGCGTGTGCGTATCCCTTTGTTGACCTCACATTATCCTACCCGGCGCGCGCATATCAAGCTTCACGTTCGTGCCCGCCGCTCGGCGGCGCCGCCGCGTCGGCATGGAGAATCGGAGTCGAGGGCCTGCGAAAATGGCCTCGCCGCGGCGGCGCTTCCGTGGCCTCGAAGAGGCTGCAACTCAACAGTGAACTCACCGCGCCTTCCAGCGTGGCGTGCATGGATCAGCGTACGAACGCGTACTCTTCCCTTGCCCGCAAAATTGTTATTAGCCTTCAGGCAGCCTTCAATTCTTGCCAGTCCAGCTGCTACTTGGTGTGCTGCATGTCAAATTATGTGTTGCCGCCCCTCAAGATGTGCACAAGCCATAATCCTTGCAGGGTTCTTCGGCTGGGTACAGAAAACAAAGAAATATTGTTTTGTTTTCCAATTCGCACTAGCACCTTTACCCTCAAATTTAAACTGCTGGAGTTTTCATTTTCTTTGCCAAATTTAGATTCTCACAAGTCACAAGACTTGCACTAATATTGTGGTTTCCTCCAATGCTCCATTCAGACTTTCAGAGTACAAAGAGTGCCCCGGTAGACCCAAAGAACAAAGACACAAGCTAAAAAAATTCATGGATGGAACGCTCTGAGTGGCATCCAAAGTATGGGGTGATATATACAAGGTTCTAACCATGCAAATGTTGTTGCAGAAGTCATACAAAAACTGCCCTTTGTCATTCATCTGTAATGGCCATTCATGAATTCAAGAACTATTTGTTGCCTACAATCGGACTTGTTTCACCAGATAAAAATGAATGAAAGGGGCTGAACTGTTGGCCTTTCTTTTGGAAGTAGAAAATAAATGAAAAGGTGCTGAAAATTGTTTTTTAAAAAAAAAAGCAAACTGGCAGGAATTCTACATTTCATTATAAGTACCTAGAAAAACGAGTTTAGTTAGAGGACAAATCACAGGACTAAAAACTAAGACACAGCCTGCTGGACTCCCTCCTACGAACTACCGTTATGGGAGAAAATGATGATTACAGAGCAACAAAGGCCTAAAAGAGTATCAGCCTATCAGGTCAGCAACATGGCGACTTCAGCAGAAATAGCACCCATATAGTAACTTGTACTAAATCACAGCAGAAGTGTATAGTCTGACCTGCTTTTAACAGCAAAGAATGGGACAAAAAAACCACAATTAAACCATCGGTGATCCTTGTGGAGAAAGCGTCGAGCACTTGCATTGGACTGGTGAGGCGGCGAGGTGTGGAGCTGGTCGTGCCGCCTCGCCACGCGCCGGCGTGCTTGCTTGAGCTCAGGCAGCACGGGTGGCCTCAAGCTTTAGCCGGTAGCCAACAATACCGGCCATGACACCTCTGCAGGCTACATCATGTAGGTTGCCAGTTTGCGACCGTGCGCACCGGCGCCGGGAACTACCTCGGCAGCATCCTCCAGTAGCTAAGACCTTGACGACGTCTCTCCGACTGCCGCACCGCATGGGCTCGCTCATCGACGACGAAAATTCACGAATGGGCCCACCTGAAACGTGGTCCCAGTTACTGGGCCTCCGCTCGGCCCAGACAACGCTGCTCTTCCAGCTCCTCTGGTCTAATCGTAGCCGCAGCCATCAGATCCAACGATTCACATACCGTCCGGGGTGGACGGTAAATGAAATACCGTCCACCCCCGATCCTCCCCGTCCGTGCTCTCCCGCTCGCCGCGCCGCCGCGATCAGCACCGGCGCACTGCCGGCCGGACCCCACGGCGTCAGAGAACCTTCTCCCTTGTCATTCCATACCGCGTCCGCCTCTCCGTCGCGCCTCCACTCGCCGCATTGCACTCCACGTGCGGTCGCCGCCATCCCCGGCGTCTTCCTCCCTCGCGGCCGCCGTGTTTGTTGCCGTAAGCATCACCGGGCTGCGATCTCGTTCTCAGGCTTCACGTTCGTGTCCGCCGGCGATGATGGCTCTGCTTCCCGTGACCTCGGAAAGGTTGGACTCGGTGAATTCACCGCGTCGAACAGCGCGGCATTCATGAACTCACTGCGTTGGCACCAGCGATGGGTGCTTGGCTGATGGGCGCATGGATGTCGTCCCCACCGTCCGCTCGTGTCGGACGCGTCCCAAGACAACTGGAGCAAGGAGCATATCCACATCCGCTGACGATGGGCCTCCAGGAACGCAGGGCAATGGCTCATTGCCGGTTGATGCACACGCCATATTGTCCTTTGAAAATTGAGTTTGACAAGATATACAGGTACTGTAGGGACCCAAATATCACAGTTGAAGAGGTTGGGAGGGATGGAAGATGGCAAATAGACCTTAAACGCTCGCTATCGGGAGGAGAAGTTCAGGAATGGAATAGGCTGTTCACTATGGTATCGTCAGTAGTACTGGCAGAGGGGCAGGATGAATCAATATGGACACTAGAAAAATACGGTAGGTACACTACAAGCTCGCTGTACAAACAGATGACATTTGGAGGAGTCAAAGATGCAGTAATGATAGAAGTATGGAAGTGCAAAATACCACTAAAGATACAAATCTTCTTATGGATGGTAATTAGAGATAGAATTCAATCTGCAGTACAACTGAAGAAGAGAAGATGGAAAGGACAGATTCAATGCAAATTATGTGGATAGATAAAAACAACTGACCATATACTACTTTTCAAGTGCCCCATAGCAGTTTTTCTCTGGTCGCTGATCAGAGACTTAATGGGGTGGCCTAATGCGCCAACCTCATGTAATCAGCTTTTCGAGATAATAATGCGGAAAAGTAAAAACAAGACCAAACCAAATAAACTGTTTGTTTGTGCAGGTACTTTGTGGGCGCTGTGGAAAACACGCAATGACCTGGTGTTCAATGACAAGATCATTGCTTCGCCGATGGTAGTGGCATACAAGACGGCGAATCTCCTATCCCACTGGAAGGTGCTGCTGAAAGAGGAAGAAGCGGCAAAGATAGAGTTGTTGGCTAAGGAGTTAGAGCATTCGCGCTAAGGATGGAGCATTGTCCTGTTTCTAGACTCTGTCTTTTGTATATATATATTTTGATCTCCAGTGAGCAGTCCGCTGGGATGTGCGCTCGGCAGGCATGAGGGCCTGTTTCATGCCAAGTAGTCTGAGAGGAGTTCTTTCTGGTGTCTTGTAGAGGTAGTTTTTCTCCTTAACTTGTAACTCCAGGTCTGGAAGCATTCAGGCTTCCTGAAAAACGTTGTAGCAAGTATGCTACTCGACCTTCTGTAATTGCTCGTTAAGCTTTAATAAAGCTGGGCGAATGCCTTTGGTCGAAAAAGATGTGCTGCCGTTGACCGCGCCGCTCGGGCCCTGGCCTTCTGCAAGACTGCAATGGGACCAGAAAGTGCAGGTTGCTCACCACGCGCCGTCAGGCTCGCCTTGTCCTCCTCGTCCTCGCCGAGCGCCTTGACTTCAGCTTCGTCTTCGCGGCCTGGGGATTTCCCGGGCCAGCAGCTCCCTTTTCATGCACGACTAAATATAGTTGCAAATTTCAGGCAAGATCTCTTTATATAATGGCAACGTATCCTATGAAAACTTGAATTGGAAATTGATAGCTGACACTTCATTGCAATTTTTCAGGCAAGACCCAGAGCAGCCTAGATTTTTTTTTCCCTGTGCAATCAGCCAACCAGTTTATTTGGGATCAAAGACGAGAACATTGTTATGCTAATCGACCCTGTATAAGCATTTTTTTCTCATGTGTTGTCCACATGAGATTAAAATGGGTCACGTTTTTAGGAATGAATGCATTCTTACATGGCCCTTCTTTGAGTAAAACTTGGACAGAACATGATTCCTGTCAAAGTTGACATAAATCAATTTGTGGCAACGGAAAGACAAAGTAGAGGACGGGACAGCAGACGGGGTAACAACGGTACCGTGGCAACTGGCGATCGACATTCCCTTTGGGAGCAAATATGACGAGCCCAACAGAGGCACACAACTCTGACTTAACATGTCAGATCCATTATCCGAGCCAATTGTGCAACCAAAACCCATCTGCACCAAAACAACAGACAAGAATGACCAATTTAAACTGATGGAGTTTTCTCTTTCTTTGCCAAATTTAGAATCTCATAAGACTTACGCTAGTATTGTGGTTTCCTCCAATGTTCCATTCAGACTTTCAGAGTACAGAGAGTGCCCCCGTAGACCCAATGAACAAAGACATAAATTGAAAATTCATGTATCGAACACTTTGAGTGGCATCCAAAGAATGGGGTCACTCATATATATACATGGTTCTAACCATGCAAATGTAAGGATTAAAAAAAACATGCAAATGTCGTTGCCGGACTCATACAAGAACTACCTTTTGTCATTCAACTGTCATGGGCATTCATGAATTCAAGAACCTTTTGATGCCCACGACCAAAGTTCGCGGCCATTGCCACCAGCCGACTGCGCGAGAGAAACTGATGGCGACGGCTGGGTGCGTGCATTTGACAGGGGAGGGGGATGCTTGGCGGCGGGGTTTGCGGAGGTGGCCGGCGGCAGCGCGACGCTGTCGGGTTATGTCGCCGACCGGAATATTTTCAAGGTCCACACGGATCAAATTCTCGAATGGGCCCAACTGAAATGCGGCTTCAGTAAATAACTGGGCCTCCGTTAGGCCCAAACAACGCTGCTGCACTAGTTGGTCAAGTCGAATCGTGGCCGCAGACTCCGGATCCAACGGAGCACATGACCCAGGCCCGGACGGGGTGGACGGTAAATGAAATACCATCGCCCCCGGCCCTCCCCGTCCGGCGTCCGCGCTCTCCAGCTCGCCGCGCCGCCGCGTTCATCTCCGGCGCACCGCCGGCTGGCCCCCACGGCGTCAGAGAACCTTCCTCCTTGTCATGACACACCGCGTACGCCTCTCCGGCACGCCTCCCCTCGCCGCATTGCACTCCACGGCGGCCGCCGCCATCCCGGCGTCTTCCTCCCTCGCGGCCACACCGTACCATATTTTGTTGCCGACAAGCATCGCCACTCACCAGGGGGTTTATATCCCGTTATTGAGCCTCGCATTCTCCTGCCCGCCGCGCGCATCTCATGCGTCGCATTCGTGTCCGCCGCCCACAGCGTCGGCGTGGAGACTCGGAACGTCCCGCCGCAGCGGCGCTTCCATGGCCTCGCTCGTCGAGGTCGGAACTCATCTGTGGACTCACCGCGTATTCCAGCGTGGCATGCATAAATCAGCGTGTGAACGCGTACTCTTCTCTTGCCTGCAAATTGTTACGGCTTGTTTTACTTGCTGTTCGGCATTACAGGCTAGCACTAGCGTGATAGCCACTGAACTTGTTGGCCGCGGTTTTCTCCTTTTGAGAATCCCATGGTGGCCGCAAGCCGAGGCCTCCTGGTCGAGGCTAGTGCATACATACAGTCAGTCGCAATGCTAGAAAATGAAGTGTTTCCGGCAAAAGTGCCAAAAGTTAAGAGGGCATGTCAGTGATTTGCATCCCTCCTGTCAATATCTGACCCCTGCATCCTGGAGGGCAAGCTTAATGCTTCGCCTTCCTTACTCGCACTCGTTGCCCAACTCGTCACGGTAATCAATCATGTTTCGGTTTGCAGAAATGATTCAGAAGAAAACATGTTTGTGACAGCAAGATACATCAAACACGAAGTAACCGAACATTTCAGTTTCAGAAGCTGTGCCTGCAGGAAATATGACTCCAACAATGTTGTCGGGAACTCGGGATCATATAGAACATACTTTACAACAGGGACCGGTCTTGTAAGAACGGATTGTTAAGTGGTAAACAGGAACCGGTCGCTTGCAAATCCAATCGGAATGGAAGTGGGTAAACTTAATTGTACTGTTCTGTTTGATGTCCTTCATTCAGTTTAAAAGGATTTCAATTCTTGCCAGTGCAGCTGCTACTTGGTGTGCTGCATGTCAAATTATGAGCTGCCGGCCATCAAGATGTGCACAAGGCAGAACACGAGCAAAGTTCTTCGGCTGGGTATAGAAAACAAACTATTGTTTTCTTTTCCAATTCGTACTAACATCATTACCCTCAAATTTAAACTGCTGGAGTTTCCATTTCTTTGCCAAATTTGGATTCTCATAAGGCTTGCGCTAATATTGTGGTTTCCTCCAATGCTCCACTCAGACCTTCAGAGTACAGAGAGTGCCCCAGTAGACCCAAAGAGCAAAGACACAAGTTAAAAAAAAATTCGTGTATGAACGCTTTGAGTGGCAACCAAAGTATGGGTGATATATACATGGTTCCAACCATGCAAATGTTGTTGCAGAAGTCATACAAGAACTGCCCTTTTGTCATTCATTTGTCATGGACATTCATGAATTCAAGAACTTATTGTTGCCTACGACCGAACTTGTGTCCAACAGAAAAGAGCATCCATATAGTGGACTAATAACTTGTACTAGATCACAGCAGAAGTGTATAGTCTGATACTCTGATATGCTTCTTACAGCAAAGAATGTGACAGAAACCAAATTAAACCGTTCGTCACAGTGGCCTGCTTTGAACGGAGGCGACTGCTACGCGGCCGTCGCGTTGGCCGACGGCGAGGTCCGCGCCGAGGGAATGTCGCGGACACCTGGTTGACTGACCACGCCGGCGGCGGACGACTTCGTCTGATCGCATGGCGGCGGCTGACGACGTCTCAGACGGCCACACCGCGCGTCGACGACGAGAATCGCGAGGCCCACGCGGATCAAATTCTCCAACGGGCCGAACTGAAACGTGGCTCCAGTTACTGGGCCTCCACTAGGCCCAGACAATGCTGCTGCTCCAGGTTAGTCCGGTTGAATCGTGGCCGTAGAAATCGGATCCTACGGTCCACAGGACCCGGGCCTGGACGGTAAATGAAATACCGTCCGGGGCGGACGGTAAATGAAATACCGTCCACCCCCGACCCTCCCCGTCCGCGCTCTCCCGCTCGCGGCGCCGCCGCGTTCAGCTCCGGCGCACGGGCGGCCGGCCCCCACGGCGTCAGAGAACCTTCCTCTTTGTCATTCCATACCCACGTCGGCCTCGCAGGATCGAATCCCGTCGGCGCATTGCGCTCCACGGCGGCCGCCGCCATCCCCGGCGTCTTCCTCCCTCGAGGCCGCCGTGTCTGTCGCCGGGAACATCACCGGGCAGCGTATCCCGTTCCTCGCTGCCACGCGCATCTCAGTCTTCACTTTCATGTCCGCCGCCAGCAGCGCCGCCGCGTCGGCGTGGAGAATCCGGGGTCCTCGCCGCGGCGGCGCTGACGGCTTCCGTGACCTCGGCGAGATTCGAACTCTGTGCGTTCACAGCGTCTTCGAGCTCTGTGAATTCCAGCTTGGCGTGCATGAATCGGCGTATACGAACGCGTGTACTCCTCCCTGTCCTCCTCCTGTTGAATTTTTAAGCTCCCTTTGACTTACTGCTCGGCATTACAGCACTGGCGTGGTAGCCACTGAATCTGGTTGCCGCGGTTTTCTCCTTTTGAGAATCCCACGGTGGCCGCAAGCCGACGCCTCCTGATCGAGGTTAGTGCACACATACAGTCAGCCGCAGTGCTGGAAAATGAAGTGTTTGTGGCAAAACTTCCAAAGTTAAAGAGAACATGTCGGTGATCAATTTCGTCAGTGGCGAGCTTAATGCTTCAGCTCAGCTAGTCGGACTTGTTGCCCAATTTAGTCACGGTAATCAATCATGTTTCTGTTTGCAGAAATGAATCTGAAAAAACATGTTTGTGACTGCAAGCCCTACAGAACATACTAACCCGAGGGTCTTCTAAGAACAGTTTGTTCAGCGGTAAACAGGAAACACTCGCCTGCAAATCCAATCGGATTGGAACTGTGTAACCATGATTGAACTATCCTGTTGTATGGCTTTCATTTTGTTCAGGCAGCCTTCAATTCTTGCCAGTCCAGCTGCTACTTGGTGTGCTGCATGTCAAATTATGTGTTGCCGCCCCTCAAGATGTGCACAAGCCATAATCCTTAGGGTTCTTCGGCTGGGTACAGAAAACAAAGAAATATTGTTTTCTTTTCCAATTCGCACTAGCACCTTTACCCTCAAATTTAAACTGCTGGAGTTTTCATTTTCTTTGCCAAATTTAGATTCTCACAAGTCACAAGACTTGCACTAATATTGTGGTTTCCTCCAATGCTCCATTCAGACTTTCAGAGTACAAAGAGTGCCTCGGTAGACCCAAAGAACAAAGACACAAGCTAAAAAAATTCATGGATGGAACGCTCTGAGTGGCATCCAAAGTATGGGGTGATATATACAAGGTTCTAACCATGCAAATGTTGTTGCAGAAGTCATACAAAAACTGCCCTTTGTCATTCATCTGTCATGGCCATTCATGAATTCAAGGATTATTTGTTGCCTACAATCGGACTTGATTCACCAGATAAAAGTGAATGAAAGGGGCTGAACTGTTGGCCTTTCTTTTGGAAGTAGAAAATAAATGAAAAGGTGCTGAAAATTGTTTTTTTTTAAAAAAAAAGCAAACTGGCAGGAATTCTACATTTCATTATAAGTACCTAGAAAAACGAGTTTAGTTAGAGGACAAATCACAGGACTAAAAACTAAGACACAGCCTGCTGGACTCCCTCCTACGAACTACCGTTATGGGAGAAAATGATGATTACAGAGCAACAAAGGCCTAAAAGAGTATCAGCCTATCAGGTCAGCAACATGGCGACTTCAGCAGAAATAGCACCCATATAGTAACTTGTACTAGATCACAGCAGAAGTGTATAGTCTGACCTGCTTTTAACAGCAAAGAATGGGACAAAAAAACCACAATTAAACCATCGGTGATCCTTGTGGAGAAAGCGTCGAGTATAGAATTCCAGATGGGCCAGGCCCGATCAACGGCCCGAGGCACGGCCCTAAAAAGCACGGCCCTAGCCCGGCCCGAGGCCCGATCCGTAGTGCTTAGTGCCAGCCCGGCCCGATGGCTCAATAGTGCCTGGGCCGCCACCCCGGCCCATAGTGCCGGCCCTAAGCACGGCACGATGGTGGGCCGGCCCGATGGCGGCCCGGTGTTCCGACGGCCCACGAAGCAGCCCCCGGCCTGCCTCGCCCTCCTCCCCTCCCGACCGTTGGATCCAGCGCCTGAGGACCGTTGGATCCGACCGTTGGGAGGGGGCTATATAAGCCGGCCGGCCGACCGACTCCCCCCATTCCAAACCCTAGCGCTCATTTCCCTGATTCCCTCCGCCTCTCCGCCTCCTCCTGCCTCTCTCGCAGTCGCCAGTCTCGCTCCCCCGCTCCGAACCCTAGATCTCGAATCTCGCCGGCCGCGGCCTTCTCCCCCCTCTCCGGCGACGTCGAGCGGCTGCTCTTAGCCTCTCCGCCGTCCCAGGGACACGGCACGGCACTTCTTCTCGCCATCTCATCCTTTCCTCGGGCTCTCCCTTCCTCGTCCACTCTCTGTCTCTGAGATCTCGTCATCTCCATCGCGAAGACATCTCCTCTGGTGCTCGGATTCGTGGTTCGCCGGTGCTCTGGTGCTCCGGCTTCGTTTCAGGTAAACACACCGAAGCTCTCCTCGTAACCCTAACCCTAGATCTCCTCGAAGTCTTGAACTCTCTGATCTCTCTGTCCCTGAGATCTCATCGTCTCTAACATGTTCTTCATCTTGCAGGTCGCGAAGTCGTTGAGGAACCAGAGGGCCGGCTTGGAGCTTCGGATCCGTAGTTCACCGGCCACAGTGGAGCTCTATCTTCGCAGGTGAGGTTATTTGCTCCTCTGCTCTGTCTCTCGCTCTCTTCTGCTGTCTCTCACCTGATCTGTGCCTCTGTCTCTCGCTCTCCTCTGCAGGTAGATGGCTAGTGACGACGAGGTTCAAGGTCACTCGATCAATGAGGACTTTCGTCTTGCCGGCTTGCCTGGTGATGACGAGAGTGACCTTGAAGCCGATCGAGAGGAGTTGTTTGGCGCTGAAGCTGCTCCTATCGAGGTCGATGGTGACGGTGATGGTGCCCTCGCTGCTGCTGGTGGCGGTGATGGTGCCCCCGCTGCTGCTGGTGGCGGTGATGGTGCCGCCGCCGCTGCTGGTGGCGGTGATGGTGCCCCTGCCACTTCTGGCGGGAAGAGGAAGCGAAAGCTTACCTCTGACGCCTGGCTGGACTTTGAGAAGCTGTACACGATCATCGACGGTAGGAAGGTAAGAACTGGCGCCAAGTGCTTTCATTGTGGACAAGTTTATGCTGGTCGTAGTGCTATTGGTACTGGGCATCTGAATCGTCATGTTAAGGCTTGTGCTGCGAGAAAGGCAAACGTTCGTCAATCTCAGTCTTTGCTTTCGTTCAGTTGTGATGGTAGTGTTCGTCACTGGGAGTACAATGCTGATGTAGCTCGTACTCAGTTATGTCGTTTGATTGCTAGACTTGATCTTCCTCTAAGAATTGGTGCTTCTGCTGCTTTTGAGGACTATATTAGGATTGCTCATAATCCTAGATTTACATCTGTCTCTCCTCAAACCACAGCTAGAGATTTGATGAAGTACTATTTTGGCTTGCGTGATACTCTTATGGCATCTCTAGTTGGCGTTTCATCTGTTTCTCTAACTTCTGATATTTGGTCTGGCAATGCTAAGGAGGATTACCTTAGTGTTGTAGCTCACTATGTTAACTCTGATTGGCAACTAGAGAAGAGGATAATTGGCTTTAGGCTGATTGATGAATCTCATTCTGGGGTTAACATTGCTGAGCGTATTTCTGCTGTCTTAGAGGAGTATGGATTAACGGCTAAGGTTTTTTCTGTCACTTTGGACAATGCTTCTTCTAATACCAAAGCCATTGAAACATTAGCTCCTGAACTTTCTGTTTATGTTGACCATCTAGTCCCTAAGCTTTCTGGTTATGTTGGCACTCTTTTCTTGCATCAGCGTTGTGCTTGTCACATAATCAACCTTATGGTTAAGAGTGCTTTGGATGTGATCAAGCGCTATCTTGAGGACATTCGCTCTGCTGTGTATTTTTTGAATTCTTCTAACCAGCGCATTGCAAACTTTAAGAGGTTTTGTATTGCTGTTGATATTCGCCCTAGAAAGTTTGGTTTG
Organism: Urochloa ruziziensis; assembly: GCA_015476505.1. NCBI lineage: Eukaryota > Viridiplantae > Streptophyta > Magnoliopsida > Poales > Poaceae > Urochloa > Urochloa ruziziensis. The sequence goes on along the minus strand of CM027123.1, from coordinate 7,353,230 downwards.
GATATGGATGTGAGGTGGAACTCTACATATCTCATGCTTAAGCATTTGCTCCCTTACAAGCATAATTTTTCTGTCTTCATTAACAGCAACTATCCTAGAGCCGAGGATGAGCCTCGACTTTTAACTGATGATCATTGGATTGTTGCTGAGAAGATGTTTCAATTCCTTGAACTGTTTTATAATGCTACTGTTGCACTTTCTGGTGTTTATTATCCGACTTCTCCTCTTATGTTGCATCATATGGTCTTGATCTGCAAGCACTTGAAAGCCAATGAGAATGATACATTGCTTAGGCCTGTGGTTACTCGAATGAAAGATGTTTACATTAAGTATTGGAAGGACATTCCTATGCTTTATTCTTTTGCCTTCATCTTGGACCCTAGAGCTAAATTGAAGGGTTTTAGTAAGCTTCTCAGGTTGCTAGGTAAGTTTCTTGGTGTTGATTATTCTACTTACTTAACTGAGGTAAGGGCTGAACTGAATACCATCTTTAAGAGATATGATGACAAGTTTGGTGCAGCTAAGAGGAAAACACCAGCACAACCACCCAATGCTGCTGGTAAGAAAAATAGTGCTTGGGATGACATTTTTGCAGATGATGATGACGATGATGGTGCTCCTGCTAGTATTTTTGCAACTCCTGGACATGGTAACTCATATGGTACCCCTCCTCTCTCTCTGTCTAGAAGAATTAGTGCTTCTGCCTTGCTGCAAGCAGCAAGCACTAGTTCATCACCTGGAGCTTCTCTGGTTGGTGTTGGTAATGAACTCTCTAACTACTTGGACAGTGACAATGTCTCTCATGTTGATGATGGCTTTAGCATCATTAGCTGGTGGCATGAACACAAACTTTCATATCCTGTCCTCTCAATCTTAGCTAGAGATGTTTTGACTGTACCTGTTTCTACCGTATCTTCAGAATCTGCTTTTAGTACTACTGGCAGGATCCTTGAGGAGCGGCGGCGACGATTGAGCCCAGAGATGGTGGAGATCATCACCTGCACCAAGGATTGGGAGAATGCAGATGCAAGGCTTCAGCAACAGGTAGAGGACAAGGCACTTGAAGAAGAATGCTTTGCTGAGTTATATCTAGATGGTGATACTTCTGTAGATGGTGCTGGTGCAGCTGGTGGTGGTGCTGCTGAGTGATTTTTGTAACTGAACATGGTCTGTAATAATTGCACTTGAACTATATTTAAATTGATTGAGCTGGGCTGCACTCTTTTTTCCTATCTAGGGTTTCTCACGAGGTGTGAGTTTTACCTAGATAGGTTTTTAATGAGGCAGCCATTGCACCAGCTCAAACTTTTAAAAATTTTGTGTCTTCTCTGTGGTTGATGAAGTTCTGTGAATCGGTTAGTTGATAAATGTATTGTATGTGACTTGTGCTGTTGATGAAGTGTTTTTTTGGCCTTAGTGCCTGATCGTGCCGTGCCGCCGTCGAGCACTTGCATTGGACTGGTGAGGCGGCGAGGTGTGGAGCTGGTCGTGCCGCCTCGCCACGCGCCGGCGTGCTTGCTTGAGCTCAGGCAGCACGGGTGGCCTCAAGCTTTAGCCGGTAGCCAACAATACCGGCCATGACACCTCTTCAGGCTACATTACGTAGGTTGCCAGTTTGCGACCGTGCGCACCGGCGCCGGGAACTACCTCGGCAGCATCCTCCAGTAGCTGGCGGCGGCGCGGCGCGGGACTGCGCGACAGAAACTGCAGTCCATCAGATTTTGGCGAGACTCCGATCGATCCACAGTGACCTGCTTTGCCGGACGTGGTGACTGCAACGACGCCGTCGCGTTCGTGGATGGTCGCGGTTACAGGTTGACTGGCCACGCCGGCGGCGAACGACTTATCGGCTGACACGGCGGCAGAGGGCACGGCAGAGTGGCAGACGACGTCTCCGACTGCCGCACCAGGGGCTCGCTCATCGACGACGAAAATTCACGAATGGGCCCACCTGAAACGTGGCCCCAGTTACTGGGCCTCCGCTAGGCCCAGACAACGCTGCTCTTCCAGCTCCTCTGGTCTAATCGTAGCCGCAGCCATCAGATCCAACGATTCACATACCGTTCGGGGTGGACGGTAAATGAAATACCGTCCACCCCCGATCCTTCTCGTCCGCGCTCTCCCGCTCGCCGCGCCGCCGAACAGCGTGGCATTCATGAACCCACTGCGTCGGCACCAGCGACTGGTGCTTGGCTGCTGGGCGCATGGATGTCGTCCCCACCGTCCGCTCGTGTCGGACCCGTCCCAAGACAACTGGATTAAGGAGCATATCCACTGACGATGGGCCTCCAGGAAGGCAGGGCAATGGCTCATTGCCGGTTGATGCACACTTCATTGCGGCATCTTTCGGCGCGGCTGTGATAGATGTGCTGCCGCTGCCGTTGACCGCGCTGCTCGGGCCCTGGCCTTCTGGAAGACTGCAATGACACCAGAAAGTGCAAGTTGCTCACCACGCGCCGGCTCGCCTTGTCCTCCTCGTCCTCGCCGAGCGCCTTGACTTCAGCTTCGTCTTCGCGGCCTGGGGATTTCCCGGACCAGCAGCTCCCTAAATATAGTTGCAAATTTCAGGCAAGATCTCTTTATATAATGGCAACGTATCCTATGAGAACTTGAATTGGAAACTGGTAGCTGACACTTCATTGCAATTTTTCAGGCAAGACCCAGAGCAGCCTAGCTTTTTTTTCCTGTGCAATCAGCCAACCAGTTTATTTGGGATCAAAGACTCGAGAGCATTGTCATTCGAATCGACCCTGTATAAGCATTTTTTTTTCCTCATGTGTTGTCCACATGAGATTAAAATGAGTCGCCATTTTAGGAATGAATGCATTCTTACATGGCCATTGTTTGAGTAAAACTTGGACACAACATGATTCCTATCAAAGTTGACATAAATCAATTTGGAGAAAATTGGGATCCTACCATTGTCAAAAGTGGGCTTCGCCGTTTTGCCATCCCGCAATTTGGTTTCGCCCAAATGACATTATCAAAGTGTGTCCAACCGGTGGAATGCCATTTCGATTTTTGACAACTCATTTGCTGATTATAAGGCACGTGAGCTGACCATTTTACCCTTGCCCGCCGGCTGCGCCCCAGCTTTGCCAGTGACGCCTGCTCAACCTCCGCTCCACCCTCGCCGCCGTGGGGCTCGCCGGCCGCGTCAGGGTCTCGACACACGGTGTCCGCGGCGGCGCTGGCCTCCCCGGCGTGGTCCGGCGTCGCGGGACACGTCCTCCGGTTCTTGAGCTCCGCAGGCGCGCCACTCGTCCTCAAGTCCCCCTCGTCGGAGGCCAGCGACGCCATCGCCGACGCCGCGTATGGCGTGATGTGAAAGCTTGGACTGCCGGCCGTCCCCGTGAGGCGCGTGGCAGAGCTTTGTTCCTCTCCTCGCCTCCCTCCCTCCCGGCGGCTCTCCACCCGGCGCGCCGCCGGCGGAGCTCGCCTGGCGTGTGGCCGGCGGAGCTCGCCCGACGCACGGCCGGCGGCGCTCGACCGGCCTCCCCGCCACCGCACCGAGCTTCTCCAGGGGGTGGCTTGTCCAGGGAGCCGAGCTTCTCCAGGGGTCGCCCCTTCTTCTTGCGCTCTCACTGAGGAAGAAAGACGCCAGGGAATCAGTCTTCTTCTGTAAAATATTGGATACTGAATCTCTGTTATCATCTTCCACAACGATCCCTTCTTTAGTACACTGCAACGAGTCGAGGTTACTCACTTCTGCTGAGTGATCAGCTCGGAACACGGCTACTAAAAAATAAACCACAAGCTATTAGAGCAGACAATGTAGAGGACGGGACTGCAGCGGGGTGAGATGTTCTTTGACCAACAACGGTACCGTGGCAACTATGACGAGCCCAACAGAGGCACACAAACTGACTAACATGTGAGATCCATTATCCGAGCCAATTGTGCAACCAAAACCCATCTGCACCAAAACAACAGACAAGAATGAGAAATTAAAAATAAAACTGCTAGAATTTTCTTTTTCTTTGCCAAATTTAGAATCTCATAAAACTTACGCTAGTATTGTGGTTTCCTCCAATGTTCCATTCAGACTTTCAGAGTACAGAGATTGCCCCCGTAGACCCAATGAACAAAGACATAAATTGAAAAATTCATGTATCGAACACTTTGAGTGGCATCCAAAGAATGGGGTCACTCATATATACATGGTTCTAACCATGCAAATGTAAGGATTAAAAAAAAACATGCAAATGTCGTTGCCGGACTCATACAAGAACTACCTTTTGTCATTCAACTGTCATGGGCATTCGTGAATTCAGGAACTTTTTTATGCCCACGACCAAAGTTCGCGGCCATTGCCACCAGCCGACTGCGCGAGAGAAACTGAAGGCGACGGCTGGGTGCGTGCATTTGACAGGGGAGGGGGATGCTTGGCGGCGGGGTTTGCGGAGGTGGCCGGCGGCAGCGCTACGCTGTCGGGTTATGTCGCCGACCGGAATATTTTCAAGGTCCACACGGATCAAATTCTCGAATGGGCCCAACTGAAATGCGGCTTCAGTAAATAACTGGGCCTCCGTTAGGCCCAAACAACGCTGCTGCACTAGTTGGTCAAGTCGAATCGTGGCCGCAGACTCCGGATCCAACGGAGCACATGACCCAGGCCCGGACGGGGTGGACGGTAAATGAAATACCGTCCACCCCCGGCCCTCCCCGTCCGGCGTCCGCGCTCTCCAGCTCGCCGCGCCGCCGCGTTCATCTCCGGCGCACCGTCGGCTGGTCCCCACGGCGTCAGAGCACCTTCCTCCTTGTCATGACACACCGCGTACGCCTCGCCGGCGCGCCTCCCCTCGCCGCATTGCACTCCACGGCGGCCGCCGCCATCCCGGCGTCTTCCTCCCTCGCGGCCACCGTACCATATTTTGTTGCCGACAAGCATCGCCAGTCACCAGGGGGTTTATATCCCGTTATTGAGCCTCGCATTCTCCTGCACGCCGCGCGCATCTCATGCGTCGCATTCGTGTCCGCCGCCCACAGCGTCGGCGCGGAGACTCGGAACGTCCCGCCGCAGCGGCGCTTCCATGGCCTCGCTCGTCGAGGTCGGAACTCATCTGTGGACTCACCGCGTAGCGTATTCCAGCGTGGCATGCATAAATCAGCGTGTGAACGCGTACTCTTCTCTTGCCTGCAAATTGTTACGGCTTGTTTTACTTGCTGTTCGGCATTACAGGCTTACAGCACTAGCGTGATAGCCACTGAACTTGTTGGCCGCGGTTTTCTCCTTTTGAGAATCCCATGGTGGCCGCAAGCCGAGGCCTCCTGGTCGAGGCTAGTACATACATACAGTCAGTCGCAATGCTAGAAAATGAAGTGTTTCTGGCAAAAGTGCCAAAAGTTAAAGAGGGCATGTCAGTGATTTGCATCCCTCCTGTCAATATCTGACCCCTGCATCCTGGAGGGCAAGCTTAATGCTTCGCCTTCCTTACTCGCACTCGTTGCCCAACTCGTCACGGTAATCAATCATGTTTCGGTTTGCAGAAATGATTCAGAAGAAAACATGTTTGTGACAGCAAGATACATCAAACACGAAGTAACCGAACCTTTCAGTTTCAGAAGCTGTGCCTGCAGGAAATATGACTCCAACAATGTTGTCGGGAACTTGGGATCATATAGAACATACTTTACAACAGGGACCGGTCTTGTAAGAACGGATTGTTAAGTGGTAAACAGGAACCGGTCGCTTGCAAATCCAATCGGAATGGAAGTGGGTAACCTTAATTGTACTGTTCTGTTTGATGTCCTTCATTCAGTTTAAAAGGATTTCAATTCTTGCCAGTGCAGCTGCTACTTGGTGTGCTGCATGTCAAATTATGAGCTGCCGGCCATCAAGATGTGCACAAGGCAGAACACGAGCAGAGTTCTTCGGCTGGGTATGGAAAACAAACTATTGTTTTCTTTTCCAATTCACACTAGCATCTTTACCCTCAAATTTAAACTGCTGGAGTTTCCATTTCTTTGCCAAATTTGGATTCTCATAAAGCTTGCGCAAATATTGTGGTTTCCTCCAATGCTCCACTCAGGCCTTCAGAGTACAGAGAGTGCCCCGGTAGACCCAAAGAGCAAAGACACAAGTTAAAAAAAATTCGTGTATGAACGCTTTGAGTGGCAACCAAAGTATGGGTGATATATACATGGTTCCAACCATGCAAATGTTGTTGCAGAAGTCATACAAGAACTGCCCTTTTGTCATTCATTTGTCATGGACATTCATGAATTCAAGAACTTATTGTTGCCTACGACCGAACTTGTGTCCAGCAGAAAAGAGCATCCATATAGTGGACTGATAACTTGTACTAGATCACAGCAGAAGTGTATAGTCTGATACTCTGATATGCTTCTTACAGCAAAGAATGTGACAGAAACCAAATTAAACCGTTCGTCACAGTGGCCTGCTTTGAACGGACGCAGTGACTGCTACGCTGCCGTCGCGTTGGCCGACGGCGAGGTCCGCGCCGAGGGAATGTCGCGGACGCCTGGTTGACTGACCACGCCGGCGGCGGACGACTTCGTCTGATCGCATGGCGGCGGCTGACGACGTCTCAGACGGCCACACCGCGCGTCGACGACGAGAATCGCGAGGTCCACGCGGATCAAATTCTCCAACGGGCCGAACTGAAACGTGGCTCCGGTTACTGGGCCTCCACTAGGCCCAGACAACGCTGCTGCCCCAGGTTAGTCCGGTTGAATCGTGGCCGTAGAAATCGGATCCTACGGTCCACAGGACCCGGGCCTGGACGGTAAATGAAATACCGTCCGGGGTGGACGGTAAATGAAATACCGTCCCCCCCGACCCTCCCCGTCCGCGCTCTCCCGCTCGCGGCGCCGCCGCGTTCAGCTCCGGCGCACGGGCGGCCGGCCTCCACGGCGTCAGAGAACCTTCCTCTTTGTCATTCCATACCCACGTCGGCCTCGCAGGATCGAATCCCGTCGGCGCATTGCGCTCCACGGCGGCCGCCGCCATCCCCGGCGTCTTCCTCCCTCGAGGCCGCCGTGTCTGTCGCCGGGAACATCACCGGGCAGCGTATCCCGTTCCTCGCTGCCACGCGCATCTCAGTCTTCCCTTTCATGTCCGCCGCCAGCAGCGCCGCCGCGTCGGCGTGGAGAATCCGGGGTCCTCGCCGCGGCGGCGCTGACGGCTTCCGTGACCTCGGCGAGATTCGAACTCTGTGCGTTCACAGCGTCTTCGAGCTCTGTGAATTCCAGCTTGGCGTGCATGAATCGGCGTATACGAACGCGTGTACTCCTCCCTGTCCTCCTCCTGTTGAATTTTTAAGCTCCCTTTGACTTACTGCACGGCATTACAGCACTGGCGTGGTAGCCACTGAATCTGGTTGCCGCGGTTTTCTCCTTTTGAGAATCCCACGGTGGCCGCAAGCCGACGCCTCCTGATCGAGGTCAACGAGCTAAAGGAACTAGGCTCGTGCTTGTACGTTACTAGGTTAGTGCACATATACAGTCAGTCGCAGTGCTAGAAAATGCAATGTTTGTGAGCTCGGCATACGTGCCAACCAAAAGTTAAAGAGCACAGGTCAGTGATTTCCATCCCTCCTGTCAAGATAAGATCTGACCCCTGCATCCTGGAGGTGCCAAGCTTGATGCTTCGCCTTGCTTAGTCGTATTCGTGGCCCAATTGCGTCACGGTATCATTTTGCCGTATGCTGAAATGATTATCTGAAAAAAAAAAGAGGCATGTTTGTGACTGCAAGAATGCAAGATACATCAAAAAAACAGAGTAACTGACTGAACCTCTCAGTTTCAGATGGTGTGCCCGCAGGAAATACGACTTCAGAATTGTTGTCACGACCATATAGAAAATACTCATGATTTACAACAGGGAGCGGAATGCCTTCCAGAAAGAGGTTGTTCAACAAATCTTGATTGAACTGTTCTTTTTCATGACCTACATTCAGTTCAGACGGAACCCAAAACTTGCCAGTGCAGCTGCAACTTTGTGTGATGCATGACAAATTATGTATTGCCGCCAATGCACCATCCCCGTATGAAAGGACTCGTGTGCTTCCTGCTTCGGCTGGGTACAGAAAACAAAGAAATATTGTTTTCTTTTTCCAATTCACACTAGCATCTTTGCCCTCAATCTGCAGCAAGCCCGATCGAGATGTTCGCGTACATTCCAGTCTAGTTTGGAGCACCGGCATCGCTGATCTCTCGATGTCTCAAGATCCGTGATCGCCGGTGCTTGGAGTAGCTGCATGCATCCGACCCTTTTCCCCTTTCCTTCGTTCCCTCGCCTCTTCTTCCTCTTTTTTTTTTTCCTTTCTCTTTTTGAAAGAAATCCGTTCCCTCCGCTCTTTTTACGTTTGTCAGACTCACATTTGTATTTGGCACCTTGTACGTTAGTTTACCTAGGATTCACGCCATGTATTTGACATTGTGCACATCTCTCTCTTCTGGAGAACCGAGCACGATTAAGGAACCATTAGAACTGGAGGATTAGGGCTCATGCATGATCTCACACTCACTCGTGGCTAAACTTTTTCTGTGACTGCTAGTTCTTTTATGCTGCTGACGAGCCTTTTGTGTAACAGCAATACAGCATGGTCGGCAACAGAAATGCGTAGTTACTTTGTCACTACACAGCCTCGCATAACTTATCTAAGTTTCTAACATTCTAACTACAGAAGCACAGCTACTGTAACATGATGAGAGTCCTGAACTTGTGTCCTAAATGATGCTTATTTACCACTGAAATTCCTCAAACGCCATTTTCCTTCCTTTTCTGTCTCACCTAGTTTGCATCAATTAGCATTGCAACACCACCTCAGGTTGTAATCCTTATGTAATATCGAGTTCCTGAATGAGCTAGCTCTGTGTAAACAAAACAAAAAAATGATTTTTTTTTCTCAATACAATGATGCGTAGTTATCCTGTGTGTTCGGAAAAAGAAAGTCTGCATCAATTATCAATAAATGTTGATCCTGCGTGAGATGACCAAGAATTGAGATAAGGTCATTTTAAAGAAGGGGCTGGGATAACATTGCCCAAGAAATATATGTGAATTCAGTTGTTATCCCTACTCCCGTATTTTTCAGGCCTAGGACTCTATGAGGAGTTTAAAATAAAATAAAAAATCAGTGGCACTTTATTGAGTTGTTTGTTTCTTTCTACATGCCATTAAACTTTAGCTTCATGGCAACGCTATTAGCTTCCCTTGCCAACAGATTAGGAAGATGACAGAACCAGCAACTTAATGAGCCCGGAGCGCATTGCACGATGAAGCAGGGCTCGTCAGAATTTACGGGCGGAGGGGTGGTTTCAAGCTACTTCTTGTTCCCAAGCCAACGGTGTTGTGTATGACGACGAGATTTGAAGGTAAAGCGACGCAATCATATGCATGCGAGGCGTGCTGAGGCGAGGGCGACTGCTGGCATGTTCGCTTCGCCGCGCGTTCCTGAATGAGCTCGACAGTATTCTGCGAGGGAGAAAAATCTGCTGCGCTGCGTTGATAAGTGAAGCGAAGACTGCATTTGTGCAAACCCTCGCAGCTTTGATCGACCTCGCTTCTCTCGCACTCACGGTCGTCGATCGTGCCGGTTCCTCCTCCTCCAAGCTTCAGTCTCTTGCCGAGGCACCAAGTGATCTGCTCGTCGACTGATTTTTCTTTTTAGTGCCAATGTGATGTGCCACGTTGCCTGCATGCCCCTTCATCTTCTCCCAACGAAGTTGCATTGCATTGCAATCGCCTCCCTTATAAAGGGCAAGTCTCCAGGCTCGCTGCAACCTAGGGTCCCTGCATGATCGCTAGACTAGCCAAGCTTCCTCTCTGGAGTCTGGACTCTTGTATCTTTCTTTCGTTTCCCGGCACAACTCTGTATGCTATAGCTGTAGCTTCAACTCTACCTAGGTTGTGCTCCTGAAAAATTGCTGCGCTTTGCATACCAGATTAAGCGCCATTTTCTCGTCCTGCATATCGAAAAGGCATTTCTTGCTGGCTTTCCATTTCAGCCAAGGTAACAATTTGCGCCTTTCAATTGAACCTATCTGCATCAACATTCAAAGTAAGTCACTGGTGACCATGAAAAAAAGAAAAAGAAAGCCGTATATGTGTTGCTTGTTATTGGCTGTTCGCTTTGCTGCATCCCTACTGCATCACTTGGATGCTCACTAACCAAGCAAATTCATTCATCATTCATAGCCTATATTATATTTTTCTACGCTGAAGATTTGTGTACTCAACACAATCACATAGAGTCGCAAGATGAACTAGTTATATCTGCTATTGCCTTCCCTCTGCAACTCTGAAAGGCGACAGGTCCTCTGAAACTCTTCCTCCTCTGTTTTTCAAACCAGGCCTGGCGTCGGCCGCGGGGAGCTGAGTTCCCGCCATGGGCGTCACCCGCGCGCACATCGTGAAGAACGACTCCCTGGAGGGCATGCTCGGCGACTACGCCGGCGGCAAGGGCGGCAGCAAGCCCTCTCGCGGCGCCGGGGCGAGGAACACCTCCCGCCTGGTTGCCGCGCTGACGTGCCTCCAGCTGGCGTTCGCCATCTACGCCACGTTCCTCCTCTACTACATGAGCCCCGCCGTGGACATGCGCGTGAAGCCCGACCTTGCCTGGGCCTCCCGCCTCGCGCAGAGCTGGAAGCAGCTGCTCGCCACGCAGCCCGGCGCCGGCGGCGACGCGCCGCCGCTTTCCCCGCAGGAGGTGTGCGAGCACGAGAGCATCGACTTCGAGCAGAAGAAGTCGACGGACGCCGTCATGATCCGCCTCAAGCGCGAGCTCTACGACGAGGTGCTCGCCTTCCAGCGCCAAAGCTTCGGCGCCGAGACGCTCCCGGAGCTCCTCCGGATGCGGTCCCGGTGGGGCCCGCCGTCGTCGGGGGCCAGCGTGCCACGCGTCACGGTGATCCTGAACCACTTCAAGCGCCGGACGCTGTGCGCGCAGCTGGACCAGCTGCGCCGCCAGACGCTTCCGTTCCACCGCGCGTGGGTGCTGTCGTTCGGGAGCCCCAACGAGGCGTCGCTGCGGCGGATCGTGGAGAGCTACAACGACTCGCGGATCAGCTTCGTGTCGTCCGGCTACGACTTCAAGTACTACGGCCGGTTCCAGATGGCGCTGCAGTCGGAGTCGGACTTCGTGTACGTGCTCGACGACGACATGATCCCTGGAGCGCGCATGCTGGAGATCCTCTGCCACGTCGGCGGCACGGAGAAGTACGGCAACGCGGTGCTGGGCAGCATCGGCCGCATCCTCCCGTTCCGGCAGAAGGACTTCACGTTCCCGAGCTACCGGAAGTTCCGGTCGAAAGAAGCCGGCCTCTACCTCCCCGACCCGGCCTACGACATCACCGTCGACCGGATCGTGCAGGTGGACTTCCTCTCCAGCTCGTGGTTCCTCCCAGCCGACCTCGTGAAGACGCTCTTCATCGAGACGCCGTTCACGTTCATGACGGGGGAGGACCTGCACCTGAGCTACCAGCTGCAGAAGTACATGGGAGCCGGGTCCTTCGTGCTCCCCGTGGACCCAAACGACAAGGAGACGTGGGGCGACAGCGAGCACCGCCTCGCCTACGTGTCCGAGACGACCGTCATCTTCAAGGACATCGTGCAGGTGCGCGACGAGCAGTGGTGGCGCGCGCTCACGTCCGGGTACGTCACGCAGTGGGCGGCCATGCACCCGCAGAAAGTGGACGCGCTCTTCTACGCGCACTCGCTGGGCGAGGTCAGGGCGCTCGCGCCGCTGCTGGAGCGGTTCCGCACCACGCCCGGGCGCAAGGCGTACCTCGTGGTGTCCGGCGGAGGGCACTGCCCCTGCGAGGAGGCCGCGACCGTGCTCAAGTGGCCCAAGGTTGTGTGCAGGGACAGGCGGTTCAAGATCTTCGACCTGGGTATCGGGGCGCTGTCAGGGCCCTCGCGATCCGAGGTGCCCGTGCTCCAGGCCGTCTATGCTAGCATGCGCGGCATCGTCATGATGCACAACCCCAGCGTGGTGGTCGCCCTCGACGACGTCGACGACAAGGTGAAGCAGGCGCTCCGCATGGCCGCCGACGCCGCGGTCAACCGCACCGCGCTTGTACTACTCCCGAGAGCCTCCGTGTCCAAGGTGCTCTGGATGGCCACCCTCAAGCCCGCCTCGCTGCCAAGTAAGACATGCTCCCTTCTTCGTATCGAAATATTTGTCGCCGTTGATTTTTTCTCGTAATATTTGACCATTCGTTTTATTAAAAAAAATATTTGCAGACTGGAACCGGATGCGGATCTCGGTGAACATCATCACGCAGAACCGGGCGAGCTCGCTGCTGCGGCTGCTGACGTCGCTACGGAGCGCCTACTACCTGGGGGACGAGGTGCCAATCAGCTTCAACATGGACAGCCGTGTGGACGCGTCGACGCTCAAGGTGGTGAGCTCCTTTGACTGGCCGCACGGGCCCAAGACGCTGCGCCGCAGGATCATCCAGGGCGGCCTGATCCGGGCCGTGAGCGAGAGCTGGTACCCGGCATCCGACGACGACTACGGCCTCCTCCTCGAGGACGACATCGAGGTGTCCCCCTACTACTACCTCTGGGTCAAGTACGCGCTCCTCGCCTACCGCTACGACCCCACCATCTCCCTGCCGGAGCTCTCCTCCATCTCGCTCTACACGCCGCGGCTGGTGGAGGTTGTCAAGGAGAGGCCCAAGTGGAACGCCACGGCGTTCTTCGGCAAGGTGCACCCGAACACGCCATACCTGCACCAGCTCCCCTGCAGCTGGGGCGCGGTGTTCTTCCCCAAGCACTGGCGCGAGTTCTACGCGTACATGGCGGCGCGGTTCACGGAGGACGCCAAGAAGAACCCCGTGCAGATCCCGAGGTCGCGGACCAACGGCTGGCAGGCGTCGTGGAAGAAGTTCCTGATCGACATGATGTACCTGCGCGGGTACGTCAGCCTCTACCCGAACTTCCCCAACCAGACGAGCTTCTCGACCAACCACATGGAGCCAGGCGCGCACATCAGCGCCAAGGACAACGTGCTCAAGCACGATAAGACGGACTTCGAGGTGCCGCTCGTCGCCGACGACTTCTCCAAGCTGCTGCCGCAGGGGAAGATGCCGCCGGCGTCCAAGCTGCCCGTCATCAACCTCTTCAACCAGGCTGTCTCGCTCAAGGGGCTCAAGGCCGCCGGAGCCAAGCTCGGACAGGACGTGCTCACCTGCGCCAACAAGGAGCTCGTCGCCGTCGACTACATCACCGGCTTGCCCACCAACTGCACTGCCTTCTGACACTGATCAGTTCATCCTTACTATTCGGTCTGCATATGATCTATGATCAATTCTTTGTTTCATCAGCTCTACTTGTACTTAGTTGTGATTTTTGTAATTTCAGCTTCTTCTGTACTACTGTAGCTCCATTTTAGCACTGTCTGAAACAAAACCAAAGGGTCTGAGATGGCGCGTTTTTGCGCCTAGTGGGATCGGATGATTTGCGACGAGGCCGAAAAGTGGCTTGTCTTCGCGGTGGATCGTCTTTGGAGAATCACTCCATGAATGAAGAGTACAATAAGGCATGTTGTAGCTGTACAGCTTTGATCCCTCTCTTTTAGCTGTACGACTGACTGCAGAATCTTTGCTGTAATGGACTGATGGAACTAAAGTAGTGTGGTCCAAAACTCCTAATCAGTGATCGTCCATGTAGACTCTTATGTTTGTTTGCCAATGGGAGTGTATAGGTAAATCCCTTGCAGCTCTTCTATTATATTCAGACACGTCTTTATTTGTTTCCAAAGATATGCAGAGATTGATTCAGAGTTCAGACTGCCGTACGTTTCCACATTATGCAGGGGAGCTGAGCTGCAAATCATTTTCCTTTGATGAACTTGAAAGGTTCAAACCCCATTATGCCATTCACATTACTTGATAGGCTGCCTAAGAGCAAGCAGGCCGCAGCCCACCATCACATTTGCTTTCATGAATCACTCTTCTTTTCAGACTGTCTGCATCTGAAGGTTAATTGTCTCTTTCCCATCCCATTTTGTCCAGCTCGACTACAAGATGTTTTTAGTTCTCCAGGTTGTCTCTTGACTGCTTATGGCTTCTTTTGGCAATATTTTACACTTTTTATTTTTTCTAGTAAAAGATGAAATACAGTCATTCAGATTCCTCATGGCTGGCTAGCACTGGAACGTTAATCAGTTCTCAGAGGTAAAGGTAACCACCAACCCACATCCATGTGAAGACCTCGAAGGATTGACCTCAAATTGGATGGTCACATGTACAGATTGGGACAAGGCAGGAGCCAGGAGGAAACAAAAGAGATTCTCATATATAATTATTGACTAAAATGTAGCACTACTAGTATAGAAGAAACCAAACAACACTTATCAATCCTAAACATAGATGAACTGCAAAAAGAATTTTCAGAGTTCAGTACACCAAGCTCCAAATACAGACTATGATGGATGATGGCTGTCCCCCTCTCTTGAAGTTTCAAATCCTGATGGGTGATAGCTACTACCTGACCTGACAGAATCTTCCTTCTAATTAGCAAACCAACAAACTCCCCTTTCACTTGCTGAAACACTTCCCTTCTAATTGACTGACTAGCTGCAAAGTTTCCTCTCTAAATCTGTCTCCCTCTGCTGCTGGTTTAGCTCTCCTTCTCACCTACCTAACTTGCAAGCAACTGCAATTGCAATGCAACAACCACTCTGATTCATCTATTTCTCCTGCCCTCCTCTCCCACCCTCCTCTCTTTCTCTCTCTATACAAACAAAAAAACATTCAGGGGGAACCAATTAACCAATAGACAAAAAGGAAAGATAAAATAACACTAACCCCCGATGAAAAAAAAGCCCTACTGAACTAACGCCGGGATGCCCGGCGATGGATTTGGATGGATGCTGACAGAAACCAATGCAGGTGATGATGGATGGGTCCATGGTGGTGTACTGGTGATGATGATGATGACCACGATGAAGACGACGACTGACGACTGATGAAGCAACCATGCATGCATACATACTAACATGTATACATATATAGCTAAGGGGGGACGAGACCGACCGACCGACCGACGGACGCCGCCGGCCTGGACGTCGTTTAATCCCGGCGGCGGATGAACTGCAGGAGGTCGCACGACGGGTCGCGCACAGCCTTCTGGCGCATCTCCACCACCTTCTTGTGGGAGTTGGAGTGGATGGACGGCACGAAGGTGGGGCTCGCCGCGGGGCGGTACTCCGGGAAGAGGCGCCCGGACTTGTAGCGCACGCCGCAGGCGTTGCAGAGCGTCTTGGGGCCCAGGGGACCCGCGCGCCACTGCGGCGTCTTCTCGATCTGGCAATGCGTGCACCTCCTCACGGCGCCGCCCTGCGCCTGCGAGCGCTCGCCGCCTTCCTCGTAGTCGGCGTCGCCGTCGTTATCACCGTCCGCGTCAGAGGCGGCCGGCGCGGGCGGCGCTGGCTTCTTGGCCTTTTTTTTCTTCTTCATGGGCGGCGCCGCGTGCGGGTCGGACTCGGCGATGCCCTCGGGATCCGACTGCGACGAGGTGGACGAGTACATGGGCGTCGGCACGAGGATGGTGGGCGCCTCCGTGGCGCGGGCCGCGCCGGTGAACGCGGACGGGCGGGAGCGCTTGCTCCGCGCGCGCGCCGGTATGACGAGCACCGGCGGATCCGGGCGCGGCGACACGGGCGCCGACCACGCGTGCCCGCCGCTGCCGCTCCCGGAGAAGGACTCCGACGAGGACGACGCCGAGGATGACGAGGAGGACGCGGAGCCCACGTTATTGTTGGCGTTGAAGCCGCTGTGCTCGAGCACCGAGATGGGGCTGGAGCTGCGGAAGAGCGCGTCCTCCATCTTCTCCGGCGGCAGCAGCGCGACGCCGGCGTTGGCCGCCAGCGCGGAGCTCTTGATGGGGGCCGCGCAGTTGATCCCCGGGAGGAACGCCGGCTCGTGCGGGATGGAGGCGTCGTCGAACAGCAGCCACTCCAGCTGCGCCATGTCCATGTCCAGGTCATCGCACTGCAAACCCAAAAAAGAATCATTGCCACGTCAGAACAGAACCAGAATCTGAATCTTGCGCCCTGCCACTCCCATCAGCGCCGACACCGACAACTGCGACTCTGCAGCGACTTCGCATTCAGCTTTACTGCACCTATCTGTCGTGAATTTTTTCCCCCGCCCCCACTTCAATTTTTATTCTATTACTGTTCATCTTCATCATCACGTAGTGAAATCGGATTTGCACCACAGCAATCATGAGGACGGAAACGAACGGGCCCCAGGTTTAATTTCGGTTGCGTAGAGTGGAGAGGAAAAAAGTAGGACTACAGTAGAGTACTACTACTAGAGTAGTAGTACATCATCAGTGGTTTAGTTGTTGGGCTGGCGAGCTACCAAGAAAAGCGACGGGGCCTCCGACGTAATACGGGCCCGCCCGTCCGTAATATCCATCCAATCCAACCAACAAACCAAACAGCGGGCGGTGCGGTAATTTGGCTCACGATCACCAGCGGCCACCGACACCGCCCGCTCCTCCACCCACGCTCCAACTACCCCCCAACCATCCACCGCGCACGGACAGGAAAATCATCGCGCACGCACCACACCCGGGCCGGGCGTAGTGAAACCGCCTGCCGACGCGCGTGGCGTGTTCTGCCTAGCGCCCTTGGTGTGGGGGCGCGGCGCGTCTTCACTGGCGCCCGGCTGTTTTGATTTTTGAACTTCCTTTCACGAGAAATCTTCGGGGGGAAAAGAATTTTTTTTGGAAGGAAAAAAAAAGGAATGCGTTGCACCACCGACAACAGCAATGCGCGCGGTGGTCACAGGCGCCGGCGGCGGGGCCGAGGACTCATCGTGTGAACGCACACTGGCCGTACGCGGAAGAGCCAAAACTTCGCTGGCGGCGGCGGTGGAGACAGGGATGGAGTTGGGACTCACCGAGCCAATGTGGCCGCCAACGTCCTTGGCGTCGAACACCGGCGCCCCGGCGGCGGAGAAGAAGGCGGCGGCGGCGTCGTCCTGCGCCGCGGGGGGCGGGGGCAGCGCCATGAGCGGCTCCATCGAGGGGGGCGCGGGCGGCGGCGCATTGCCGCGGGCGGCGCCGACGTCGATGATGCGCGCGGAGAGCGGGCTCCCCGGCGCCGGCGCGTCGAGGAGGAGCACGTCGGCGGCGGACTCCTCCTTGGGGAAGTCGAGCAGGTCGTCGATGTGGTCGAAGAGGTCGCCGCAGGTCGCCTCCAGGAGGCTCTGCTCCCTCATCATCTCCTCCACGAATCCGCCGCTCGCCATCTGTCTCCTCCGATCAATCGAGCCCCTGCGTTCCAGAAACGCGCGTATAAATAGGGAGGCAGAGAGGCCCGGATGATGGATGAATATATCCCTCACGCCAATGGAAATCAAACTGGATATGCATGCATTTAACCAGCAGCTATTGTTAAAAATGGAAGAGAATTAAGACAACACGGATTATTCACCTAATATTTATTGATTCCAAAGATACGCCTGCATATATGGGAGGGGCGTATGGCTATGGGCCTATGGATGAATTTGTATCTTTAGCAGAGACGTTGCACAATACGAAATCCCTCCCCTCCTTTTTCAAAAAACAAAGACGCGTTCAGAATGAACGGTATAGATGGAGGGTGATGATGACACACCTTGCTAATCTTACCCCTCCTTTAGCACTAATCAAAACGCGATCTTGGCTTTGTGGTATGGATGAGCTGGAGGCAAACTAATGAGGAGAGAGAGAGAGAGAGGGGGGAACAGATTTTTTTTTTCCAAAGTGACGGCAGGGCCATATGTATGCGGTGCATGATGATGCGGGCCGGAGCGCGGGGCCCACGCACCCATGTGAGCAGCGCATGTGACGGCCCGCGGGGCGGGTTGATTTTCTCGCGCTTTCTTTATTCTGAAGCAAGGATAGGCGACCAGATGGAGTAGAGGTACATGCAGGCAATGAATAGTATTTTAATAAAAATATTAAATATTTACAAGTGAAAAAGGAGGTAGAAAAATCAGAGGTTTGATTGATTCACCACCAAGGTGGTGGTGCTAGTGTACCGGTGTAAAAGTCAAAGCGGCCAGCACAAGGAATTTGTCAAAAGAGATGCGCTGACGTGGCGGGGCGCCATTGGCCCGGACGCGTCATTGCGCTGCCACCTGGCCGGCTGCTTCCATTCGAAGCACCTTGCCCCCTCGGTAAAGCAGCTAATTATTGCCAAGTCCTCGGGTGAAAACCCCGAGGAATTCTACTTCCTCGTAGCCCATTTTTAATTTCATTTGCCCACAGTTCACCATTTGCGTTGATCAGATCGTACTGGTGGGAAATAATGCAAGGAATCTTCCTGTCTTTTTACTTGCTACGCATTTCAATTTTTTTGACCCCCTCCAATCCAGTACTGTAGTCGTAGTACTGTCTGCCTGTCCCCTCTGCTTCCAGAGAATCCAGACTGGAGGGGAGCGTATATCTGTAAAAGCATGGGGGGTGCATGCAAAGATACAGACAAGGACGCTGTGGAAAAAAAGGGCCGGCAATGGAATACCGTGTGACCCTGAGTATCCATCCCAGTCAATTCCAATTCCACCAATTCATACGTACATGTCTATCCAAGTCCTTGTAAAAATCGGAAGCTTCGCTAGCTCCCTCCCTCAAGCAATTTTTGCAGTCTTCAAATTCAGAAACAGTCCAAACTGGAGGCTTTTTTCTGTGTATTTCCCTTGTCGTTTTCTTACCCAGGAATTGAAGATGGCTGAATGAATTGTGCAACTACAGAAATGCATGGGGTGAACCGGATATGGCAATGAAGCTGGCGACAATTGGCCGCCAGCCGGGGCGGCTAACGAAAAATGGCAACTCGAGGATGAAAAAAAAAAGAAAGAAAGAAAAAGAAAGTGGTAAAACGGCCACACAAAATGGAAGAATTTGCAATTCGTGCTTTCTGGCTGTGATCAATCCTTGCTATTTTGGGTGCAAAAGATGGCTAATTTGCAGGGGTAATGGGAACGGGAATGGGAACACAACGCATCATATGCAGTTATGCACCGTCATCGGCGATTGACTCACCTTTGTGAATTCCTGCTTGCCTCTGTTCCTCGCAAACGATCGGCCAAAGGACAGCTCGCTCTTCTCCTCTCCCTGGGCTTGGGTTGCTTGGTGCACACAAAACACAAACCCCTTTTTCTAGCTGCTTATTAGGGTATCTCTGCCTGCTGCTCTCTATCTGACGACTAGCTGTTGCTGATCACGAACGCCTGTAAATAAGGGACAGTGGTGGGTGGAATCAAGGAGCTGCGAGCTAACTCTCTTTCTCTGGTTGTACCCTACTCCTCCTGCATGGCTTGGTGGACAGAGAGAGGGAGGTAGGAAGATGAAGAAGAGAGAGAGTCGCTGGGCGCCTTGTACAACTCCAATTATAAGGAGAACTGTACTCCTAACAAGAGAGAGGAGGCCCGGGGAATTATGGAGAGCTATATAGGTGGAGGTAAATGGAAAGGGGGTGACTGAGAGGTGCGTGGGTCGGTGGAATTCAATTCCTGGCCCTGTGCTTCTCTCTCTTACCTCCTGTGCCCTGCCCTCGGCTTCTTCCTCCTCCTGCTCTTAAGAGAGAGAAGAACGAAGGTAGAGCAGAGATGGAGGGCAGAGGGAGATAGAGAGAGAACAAGATTGGGAGCGAGTATATTATACCGGGGCCGGGCCAGGCGACAGGGTGAGCTGAGAGAGGAAAAATAATGGAGGGGCTGTGGCGATTAAATTATGGGTGCAAGAACGTGAGGGAAGGTAAGTGAGAGGCCTCCAGCTACAGGGCTTTTTATCAAGATGAGGAAGAAAGACGAAAAAAGAAAGGAAAAGAGGGCTCCTGGGTTTTGAACGTTGGGGGCCAGGCAGGCAGGTTGTAGCGACGGAAGTGGCGATCCACTCCTCCCCCTTTTACACCTGAGGAGCGAACACGCACGCGGCAAGGGCGAGGTGAGGAAACGGCGACGAGGAAGACAGGGCTACCTGCAGCTGGCTCAAACGGAAGCAAGGGACGAAGCAGACACCGACGCGCGACGAGGTGGTGCAAGTGCAGCCAGCTAATACCAAGTCGTCGCTGGTAACCCTACCCGGTGTGCCGATCGAGCCGCACGGCGCGTCAATCACTCGGGTGGCTAATGGATCCGATCCACCAAATTAACTGTACCGCAATGGAGGGGGTACTAGTACATGCAAATATTAGTGGCGGTAAGTAATTATATTAGCACCAGCAAGCAAGCAACCAACAGGTTGTTAGTTGCACCACTAGTAAGCACTAAGCAAGCAGTGTGCGTGCTACAGGCGACGGAGAGAG
Organism: Urochloa ruziziensis; assembly: GCA_015476505.1. Taxonomy (NCBI): domain Eukaryota; kingdom Viridiplantae; phylum Streptophyta; class Magnoliopsida; order Poales; family Poaceae; genus Urochloa; species Urochloa ruziziensis. The sequence continues at coordinate 7,332,954 of CM027123.1, read as the reverse complement.
AGAGAGAAACTATCAAGCCAGAGTGAGGACACACGGTAGGTGAGCCTTTCTCCCTCACTGCTAGCTGTCGTCCCCCTCCTTTCCTGTCGTGACGTTGAAGTTTCCTCCTCTCTTCTCTCTCTCCACACTCTTTTTTTTTCTTTTGCTCAACCCACAAAAAATCAAGGAAAAGAAAAGAAAAACACAGCTAGGTCCTCAGATCGATTGATTTCCCTGTACACATGGCACATGACTACATGAGGTGGACGAGGAGATGGGATACTCCTGCTGCTACTGCTCCACCACCACCACCACCTCCACCGCTCTGCCGCCACTTCTTCACACCGTTAACTAACCGACAGCCCACCGCTGGGTCTCGGATCCTCTGCGACCGCCCCCTGCGCGGCCACACCAACGCGCCACGCCCGGTCGTCGCGCGCTCACACGGTCATCACGCTAGCGTCCGCGCGCGTCGCGGTTAGTGGCGGCTCCGCGGAACCATCCCCGCCTAAAAATCGCACGGGGCAACCGCGTGCGCCCGCCTCATTGACCGCCGCGGCTCGCGTCGGCTCCTCCTCCCCCCTCTTCTCGTGGCCGCTGCTGACCCGTATTCTGTACACACACCCCGGCGCCCGCGCTGTGCCTGCCATACGTACAGGTCGCCGGGGGAGCGGGCGCAATTGGCTTGGAGATTGAGAGGGACGCGGACCGGCCTCCCCCGTTCCGTGCGAGCTCGGTTTCCCCGGTCCAAAGACGAAGGCGTGGACGATGGGTTGCTCGTTCTCAAAGTTCAAACCCTATCTAACTCCGCCGGCCGGGTCCCCAGTTAAATTCTACGTCCGCGTCCGTAGTGGATTCGTAGCACTCCCAGCCGCCACCGTGCGTGCCTGCCTAACCTTTGGCGCTTCCGTCTCTTCGTTCTGGCATGTGACCCAACCCATGTAATACGTGCTCACATCGTGGCTGAAGCCAAGGTTACTGAGAGTGACCGGTCGATGGTTACCGAACTTACTGAGCTAGTACGTGGCCTCGTGCTGACGATGCTAGTTGAATTAGGCCTGATCTACCCCCCCTGGATTATCTTATGCGAGTACTGACAGTGCCACCAACTGCCAGTGGTGGAGGATCGCATCACTGAACGATCGGGGGGTCGGTCGATTGAGAGTCCATGTAGTCGATCTGTGCAGGACAGTATATAATGCATTCGGCCACGCACCAGGTCGGGTTGCTGGCTGCTGGTAACAAACCTGCGTGTCCTGGCCATGTGATGATCAAGAAGAGGTACTGTACTACTGCCGCTGCAGCAGTTAGCTAGTAGCCGCGCGCAGCTGCGGTTAGCTGAGGAGCAGGGAGTGAGACGGCACGGAAAATGGCTAGTAGTAGTAGCATACTCTAGGGATTAAATGTGGGGGCGAAAAGAAAGAAAAGGGAAAGGTGGTGTTGTGCTGCTGGGGAAAGGGGGCAGGGGAGGAGTAAAGTGACCGCACACCCGATGGTGGTTCGGGCCTCGCTCGCTTGCTGCAAATCATACGAGCGCAGCGACCACGGGAGCGAGGGCCCCGCCGGCTTCGATCGATCTCCCGCCTCGCCTTTTCGCAGCATAACTAACTTGGGTTGCACTCCTTGCATCCCCCCCATGCCTTGAGCTTTACTCTCCCTCCTGAGGCCTCGTCAGCTCACTCACTCTCGCTCCCTGATCAGTGATCACCGCCTATAGGGCGGCCAGCTCGACCGTCCAGTCCACGGCAGCCTCTTGGCTCCCAAAAGGCAGCCATCGAAGTCGAATCGATCACGCACGCACATCTGATCAGCCAATTTGTTTCACCCTTTTTCATTTTGAGTAGTTGCGGTTGCCGCTGCCGTTTTCGGTGGCCAGGCCAGGCGCGCGCGGCTGATGACATGGGCAAAAATCTCGGCTTTATTTCCCCGCAGCAGGAACGCATGCGTGATATGTTGGCCACCGACGGGCGCCTGGCCTGGCCGACCCGATCGAGCCGACCGTGACCCGACGCTGCTATACTACTTCTACTAGGGAAGCGAGAGTGAGGTTGCCATCAGGCGCCACCAACCAGGCCGCCGATAGATGGGGGGAGCGCAGAACGCTGACGTGTGTTTGTGCCGCCAGCCGGCCTGCCTCTCAGGTTTACCCATGTCTGTCTGGCTAGGTACGGCCTCAATTTGTTGGTGTCGGATCCACTCACCGTTCGTGCAGCAGCTTGACCTGACGAGTGTCGTCGATCGGCAAAGCTGCTGCGAGCATCAGCTCCTCTCCACCTCGTCCAACCAACTGCCACATGCCATTGGCCATTGCCATCCATCTAGATGGCCGTCGTCGCTTGCACTCCCAGCAAGCGAACACGGGGAAAAAGGGGAACCTGAAACAGTGTTCCGATCCCCAATGAAGCAGCTGGCTGTTGTGCTGTACGCTTGCTGCTGCGATCCGAGCCCCACACATTATTGTCAGTAGATCGATCGGTCAGGATTCAGGGTCTGCCGACACGGGCACACGGCGCTTAATTAGTGGCGGTTGGTCGATGCGTGCGTTCCGGCCGGGCGCGCGCGAGAGAGAGGCCAAGATCGATGCACCGGCCGGCAGCCGATCATCGGTCACGGGACCATCCAGTAGCCGGAGGCACGAGCAGTTAACTGCTCGTTTGGTGCGTGCTGTTGGCAGCAGCGAGAGCACGTACGTACGGCTTCCTCACGGGGAGGAGGAGCAGGACCAAGCTAGCTAAGCTGTGTGCCGGCCACGCTGTCACGGGAGGGCAGGGCGCTTTGGTTACCCAGCAGCGCTCCAGGTAGATTAGGTTGCATGACACTGCAAGTAATATGCCGGGCTAGCAAAGATGCTGCAGCCTGCAGGCCTGCAGCAGCAGTAATCGATCGATCGGTAGTGGTGGTGGAGGGGCAGACGACAGGCAGCACCCGATCTCTGACAACCCTGGCATATAGAACTCCCTGCCTGCAGCGTCGATCCCGAGGGGGGCGAGGGGAATTATGATTGCTGAACATGCCTCTTGTGCTCTGGCTGCCGCTGAACAAAAGGTCGATCGCGTTGTTACAGCAGGAGCAGGCCAATCATTCGACCAGACGTACCGCGGGTACAAATTACTTACGGCGCCAAATGTTTTCAATTGCAAAGTTGGATCAACGGAAGATTCTCTCGTCTAAGTGAAAGCGTTCTAGGTAGAAAATAAACTATATAAAATGAAATGGAAAGCGCAAATTAAAGCAGATGAGGCAGTGGGGCCGGGCGGACAGAGCCATGTGTGCCGCACATATAATACGGTGGCGCGGTGTGGAGTGGCGATGGGCGATCGATCAGCCATGATCTATCCAACCACCGGGTGAGACCAGAACAGGAGCGTTCTTCGCTGATGGGAGTAACATGCATGGGATTAGGCCGGTAACATGCATCGTGTCCTGTTAGCGTGTGATCGCTCGAGTAGTAGCAGCGATAGCGAATAGTAAGTGCGAGCAGGAGAAAGACAAACACGCATACAGCACCGCATCATGTTGTGCATCTTTGCGCTCGGCCGGGTGCTTTGGTGATAAGAGACGCGATCGCGGATTAGTTTATGACTGCATCACAATAGCTTTTTTCACTCACATAATGCACTGTCAGGGACGAAGCCAGAAAAAATTAAGAGGGGCTAAACAAAAGTATTAGTTGTGCTTTAGGCTTTTATCTTGTTGGATTATTGGTCTAATAAACTTTAGCACATCATAATGTACACATTTTGTCTGAAATTGAACAGGAAATTAAAGGGTCTTTCTTTGGCACCGTAGCGGGAGGGGGGGGGGGGGGGGGCTGGAGCCCCACCCGCCCCACAGCTGCTGGCTTCGTGCCTATGCACTGTCGTCGTCTAATTTGGCATTTGAAAATTTCTTACTCGGTTGCATGTCGGTGTCAAATCAGTGCTTTTTAATTAGGTTCAGTGTAACAAAGAGTAAAAAAAGTTTTCTAGAGGAACCTACGGCAGGCAAAAGTTTTCATACCACAAAAAGTGAAATGTTTTGAGAAATGGAAGAAAATCAACACTGGACCATTAACCTGCAGCGAAAGAAAGAAAAAAATTCGAATGGTTAAAAAATAAAATTGATCGGACAGATGGCAGGAGAAGAAAAAACGATGCAGATGGCATACTGCCACAAAAATCTTGCTTATAATTGCGAGGTTAATAGACAGATACCCCAAGATAAGCGAGTGTCAGACGAAAGCGAGCACATGGCTTGATCGGAGCTGAAAGACGGGGTATCCCAAATTTATGGTTAGCTAGATCACCCAATTGCGTGCCTTTGGATGTCTAGTGACCATAAACAAATGAAAAACAAAGGGAGCAGTGGATCAACCCCCAGTGGCCTGCCTGTGCGAGCAATACGAATCAACTTGACGCTGATGGATGGATGGTTCGTAAACAACCCATAATGGAGCGGTGAAACAACACTTGGGGAATTATTAATTGAGCCAATTATACTATAGTACTAGTGATGGATCACCAGTGAGCCGAGAGTCATGTGTGTGTGATCCACCGATGCGAGACGGTGCCCCCGGCCCACCCGACGACGCCCAGCATGTGGCTGCAAGCTCACCTGGGCTCGCCGCGTCGGTTGCCCGGTCGCTACCTGCTGCTGCTGCTGCTCATGCGCCTGCATGCGTGCGTGCATGGATGCCGATCCGTCTCGCCTCACACCCGCACCACCACCCCCCTACCATGTTGGTGTCGCCGGGCGCCCGCGGTCAGCGCGTGCGGTGGCGCAACATTGATACATGATGCAGTCCAATTCAAAGGTAGCATAATCTCATGTGCGTCGTCGTCGACCGCCTCTATTATTATCGTACGTACTACGTATTCTAGTATTCTACTACCCTAGTGATAGTGATTGATGCCCCTGTTGGGTACATTGACCACAGCTAGCTTGTTAATTTGTTTGATGCCTGCTGCAGCCAAAACAATTGCTTATTTGCATTGCTTATTAACTACATACCCAGCTGGTCTCTGAGCTACTATGTGTGTGCGTATTTACCCAGTCACCACGTGATTATTAACTGCGGGGTAATTAACTTCGTCAGGCTGTAATTTTCCATATGCAGGTCGCTCCGTCGCCGTTTCTTCTTGTTTGCTGACAGGCGACAGTGAGGTTTAACTTTAGGAGGGCAGCTTCGTCAGACTGTAATTTATTCTCGAGCGGTGGCTGTCTCTCTTCTTGTTAATTTGTTGACGAGGGACAGTGGGGTTGACCGTCCTAGGTAACGTCGACTGCAGTCTGCAGGCGACTGGTTCCTCGGTTTCACTTTCACCCTCGAGGTTCTACTCAGTCAAAATGGCATTTTTCCTGTCAGATGTTGAAGATGTAATTAACACTAAACTACCGTCAGGGACTACTGGTGATGCGTGGCGCTGATCTTGTCAACTTACTGAATTGATCGTTTCTTCCAACCTGTGCGTGCATGCGCGTTGCAGCTTCCCTTCAATTCATTGCTGTGTGCAGGGTCCGTGGGTCAAGAAGAGGGGCAAACAATCCGTCGTCATCGTCAGGCTCAGGCGCTTCATGTTCATGAGCTGTAGTAACTTGTTGTAGCCCATTGCGTGCACGATTGCACGTCATGTGCATCCCCTTTCCTCCTCCTTTCTTTGCGAGGATGGGCGTCGTGCATTCCTCTCTTTTTTGCTGTCTTTATTTCTTTCTTTTCAGTTGCGATAATATTTATTGGAGTTCTTGAGGTGCGAACCTGATCCTACAACATTTTTCAGTGGTCCAAGTTTTGACCGGACAGATTTCTAAATATACAGCTCATAAACAGAAATTTCCTTTTGGTTCCGGAATGCTGCGATAACATCTAGCAATGAACAAGAGGAAGCGTCCCATCTATTTAGTTGGAAAAACTACTGTTCTCAAAATGCAAGTCATACTAGAACTTCTACATATCTTTTACCCATTTCTCGTCCTTCTATATTCTATTCCTTGCTCTAACTTAATAATTGCTACAACACCACCCTCAGAAACGAGAGTGTTAACTTTTGAACAAATTATGGCGCCAAGAACATTTGATGGTCTAAGTTATTGATCCTTGCGCAGGAGCAAAAAAATAAAAAAAACAACCTACATATATTTATAATTAGAGGTTAATTAATTTCCTTGAAATAATATACTCCCATGGAGATGCCACAAAGTTTCCATTCACAATGCAAGATCGATCCTCCATGCGCACATGATTGCATTTTTCTAGATTTTTATTTTAGAAATTAATGATGCTATTGCCTTAATGTTACACAATGCGCTGGAAAAATCTGAGAGGAGAATAATCCATTGGGTTGATTCAATAGTATTATGTGAGAAAAATAATCCGTTAGGCTAGGATGATAATCCCAAGCGAACAGGGTGGTAGCGGTTGTGTCTACGTTTGTAATGTGTTTCGCAGAAAAGAAAAATAAAATCCTCCAAACACTTTCTTGTGTATGGAAGAATAGCAATAGACTTTGTCAGACTTAATTATTTGCTTCTGGTTCTCCTTTAATTCAGTGATTAAAGTAGGAGGATATAATAATTGAAGGTTATGTGCCGGAAATTTCCATTATCTAAAAAAATTCTGACCTGCACGATAAAAAAAAATCTTCCCATTAAATCGCGTCCATATTCGATCTAGAATTGAGCGATGCTAGCGCACGGACGTCCGATGGAAAAATTCGATTGGACGGTCGTTGCAACATCGAGAATGTACATTTGCAACATAAAAAAGTATGTTTGCAACATTAGAAACTGCGTACTGGAACACGGCGAAACACCCGGACGAGGGGAGTGAAAATTCCGCCGCAACATCGGAGCCATGTTGCATGCAACATCGTCCAATTTCGTGCAACATCGAACAAAGCTATTCTAACATCGCTATCACACAACTACAACATTGAAAAAGTCGTACCGAAACATAGACGTGTGGATGTGATTGAGTAAAAATTCTCGCCGCAACATTGAGCGATGTTTTATGAAACATTCTCAGAACATAACGCTGCAACATGAAAGATCAATGAGTAAAACATTTAAAATCAACTGTTGCAACATCACACACGACCGTCCGACGAAAAATCATCCATTGGACATCCGTTTCTGGGCATTACCGTCTATAATTTGTTTGGCAAATAAGCAAGTATATTACTCCTAGCAAGTAGTTGACCTCGAAGCTGTTTCCAAAACGGGATGCGACGACCGACGCAAAGCGAGTGGTACTCTACTCCCCAGAACGTGTGCATGTGGCGACGCCCAGCGGGCTGGTCGGCGTGCTATCTATCGGCTGCATTGCATTGGGACACTGGGTACAGCAGGTACTCCTACACGCATTGCAAGCTTCACACATCCAGCAGGCGATGCAGGGATGGACACGAGAAGAGAAAACCATTGGCTGGCTGCTGCTGGCCACCCAGTGCCAGGCCCGGAGAGGAAGAAGCCTAGAGAAACAGAGCAGCTCGGTCGAGAAGCAGAACGTGGCCGCGAGTACGAGCCCACACTTTACTTTCACCAACAACGCGTGCATGTTACCCCCTCATGCGTGCCGCACGTTGCCGGACGGACGCATATAGCTTTTGGCCTTTGGGGATCGGCTACTTTATCTAGCTGTGTCACTGTGCGTGTGTCCAGTCCATCCTGATCCAGCCCACACCTTGACTGCATCTAATCCACTTACTCACTCTTCCCTCTCGCTGCAGCCGGGCCCCACCTTGAAGAATATTAATATAATAGAAGTAGTATAATAGAGAGGGTTGGCTCGCATAATGCGAAGATGGTTAGATGCCGGCGCACACATGCGTTTATGCTTGCAGCTGGTTGCTGCTTGTGACTTGGGAGTGAGAGTGAGCGAGTGGTATAGGACTGCAGGGGCACGCAGGGGTCACTCACCAACACAAGGGGATGGAGAGGCCGCGCGGGTAGGGGACAGCTCAGACCCAGGGGAGAGGGAGCAAACGCGGTCGGGGGCACGTGACAGAACCAGCCTACTTATCCGTCCGCCCGTCCCCATCTCCGCCCATGTGCGGATGTGCCGCACCGCACCTCGCGACGCGCTCTCCCGCTCCCTGTCATCGCCGCCGTCGATCGCGGAGCCGACGGCCGCGGATGGAAGAAGCAAATCCCTTGCGGGAATCGCGCGTCGGCGCGTGGACTCGCTCTCGCGATCGGTGGTGGGCCAGGTTCACGCACGCATTGCGCTGAGAGAGAGATGAGTAACGGTGGTTGGGCCGGTTTCAAAAACCGAATTCAAATTCACGATTAGTCGCATGTGATTTTGAGCTTCCTACTGTACAAATGGTAAAGATAACCTCAGCGCACAAATGGTAAACATAGTACCTGTACAAAGAGTACTTGTTAATATTGCACTCCTCTCTTTTTTTCATGGGCAGATAAACAATGCCCTTCACAAACCTTTTTTTTTTTGAAATAAGGCATGCACTTCACAAACTCCAAACAAACAAAACATCATATGGGTCCGTACACAGCTCAAAACTTGCGCCGTGGATGCAGCAACATGTCGTGAGGACATGACGACGCAACTAGTGAGTGACAGGTGGCGCTATCATGCATGCACCCCCACATCATGCCGGGGGTCCACACGACAGTCACTACTACACAACCGGTCATCACAGCCGGTTCTAGAGGGCTATCACAGCCGGTTTTGGAGGGCGGCTGTGATAAAGCGGCTGTGATGGCTCCCCCCATCACAACCGGTTTTCAAAAACCGGCTGTGATGAGGGGAGCCATCACAACCGGTTTTAGCCAGTAACAACCGGCTGTGATGCCCATGAAAAAATAAAAAAAAATTAAAAATCCTCGCCGCCGGCCGCCATGCCTAGTCCCCTCCGCGTCTCATCCACTTCAGAGACCGCAGCCGCATCTCGCTGCCTCTCGCTGCCGAGCATCTCACCGCCGCGCTGCATCTTGCCGCCGAGCATCTCACCGCCATGCTGCATCTCACCAAGCATACCAGGAGGGAGATAGAGAGGAGGGAGAGGGACGGAGGGGTGACGACATACCAGGAGATGAAGCCACACACTGCCGCATCTTCACCGCCGCGCTGCATCTCGTCGCCCCTCTGCATCTCGCCGTCGTCGCATCCCCGCTTCCCGCAGCCGCTCCGGTCGCCGCCGTCGCGCCGCTTCCTGCCCGTGCGCTGCATCCCGCCACGCGGCGCATCCTCCTTCCGGGCCGCCGTCACCCCTCGTCCCGCCGTCGGCAGCCACCGCCCCTCGCCCCGCCGCTGCTCCTCACTACAGCCAGTGAGGGGCGAGCGGAGGGGGGAGGAGAGGGCTGCAAGAGCGAGGAAGGGGCCGACGGGCCAGGAGGGAAGGGAAAGGGGCGGCGCCGCCGCCATGCCCGGCCTCGCCGTCGGGATTCGAAGGAGAGAGAGGGGAGAGGGAGAGAGATTCGGAGGTGGAGATCGAGTTTGAAGCGGAGGAGATGAAGCGAATCTGAGAGAGCGCTGAGGACTGAGGAGATAAGCGGATAAGGAGAGAGAGAGCGTAGCCGGACTCCAAAGTCCAAAACGCCATTCAATAAAAATTTCGGGTCCGGTGAAACTTTCACACCCGGTTTTAAATACAACCCGGCTGTGAAAACTTTCACAGCCGGGTTGTATTTAAAACCGGCTGTGATGCTAGTTTTTACAAACGGTTTTAATATAAAATGTGTATGTTTACTTAAAAACCGGCTGTAATGATGTATCACAACCGTTTTTTTCAAAACCGTTTGTGATAGCCCGTTTGTGAAAGCTAGTTGTGTAGTAGTGAGTGCTACAGCTCGAAGCAGCATTGCATTGCCTTCCAAGGAAGGATTCATCGGATCAGGCCGCAGCCGCACTAGCACTACTGTGTGCGTGCATGCCTCTGGTCTTATTCGCTCGCGTTCAGACAACCGATCAGGTGATGGTGGCATGCAGCCCTGCCCCATCTCCTCTATATATGCACAGACACAGCTAGCTTAGCTTTCGCCAATAATTCCTCCGCCTCACCTTATGCATATTCCTTCATGGAATTCCCGCCTGCAACTGCAAGTCATATAGAATATATGCTCACCGGCACTGCTAATTTGCCACATCGATCACGGCAGGCATGCACATCTGACATCCCTGCTCGCCAGCTCTCAGCACAAATCAACAGCTTAACTGAAAAAAAAAGCAGACCAGATGTTGATTGTCTAATTGCCACGAACAACAAACTCCAACACTGAATTCTCGTTACGTGCCGTGTCTTAGTCACGCAATTATATACGGAATATCATATATTTTTATATATAACAAATTTATATATATTCCGTGAGACAGGCAGATTGCACGGGCGATTAGCCATGCGGCGTCCGGAATTTTTGAAATTGGAGGAATCGGTGGCTGGCGCCACTCGCGTAGTTGGAGCTAGGCAGTTAGATGTCGAGATGGCCAGCCATTGCTCCGTCGCTGTCACGGTGGATTGCTTGCTTTCGCTTTGCTCTGTATGTTAGGTGCAGCGCAGGCAGCACAGTGTCGTGGAGGATATATTAAGAACCAAACTGATGGAACGGGGCCGTGATTAAATTAGCGCGCGAGGTCGTGGCGTGCGATTAGGTGAGGCGTTTTGGACGCTTCCCCCGACGGCTGCCGATGGCGACCCCCGGGCCCGCACCGCTGCCAATGCAATTCCCGTTCCGTTCCGTTCATGCATCGCTATGCTAGTACTCGTATGCTAGTGTGCTGGGTCCCACACAGCGTGCGCGCTTTGCCAGCTGGAGGGGGCGTGACGCCCCCTGCAACACTGACCTGGCATCGCCCCTGAATCCGACGTGCCACTTGCAGGCGCCCGCACAAGCTGACAAGCCGTCGCCGTCGCCACGTAGGACGGCCCATGGATGGGCCACCGGACACAGGGGCGCCTTCGGAGTGGCCATGCGTTCGGACTTCGGAGTCCTGCCGTTGCGACTTCGTAGTCAGAGGAATATGTGTGCGTGTGTACTGATTCTTTGGAACAGACACAATGGGAGGAGCCCATTTTGTTACCGACAAATTAGCATGATCATCGTATGTGAAGCCACAAATCCTAACGACAAATATCTGAATTTCTAAACCAAAACGAAAAAAATATGAATTTTGCACGCATGGATGGTAATGTGCTAGCTGTGTGCAGCTGCTACAGGCACCTTTTTTTTTTAGCAACGCTACAGGTACCTTTCTCGCTCTGTGGCTACCGAAAAGTTGGTATTGCTTCTAAGATACGGCTACCTCATCATTGTCGAATACTGACTATTTGCTGTTAGTTAGGAGCATTAGGTGATGAGATGAAATTTGGGCCAGGAATCGCATGATCAAGAATTTAAAAAAAATGAAAAGGAAAAGGGAGAATAGAAAACATGGGATCACGTTGGCTGCATGTGCGGCAAGACTCGCCTGGTCCTACCAAGACCGAGTGACCAACTACTAAGATAGGTCTGTTGCACGTACAAAGAAATCAATCAAAGGGGAAGCTTTAGCTTTGTATATGTGTTCTTTGATAACTTTGAAAAAACAGAAAAGGGAAATTAATACACTAAAGGTTGACCATCCCCTGGCAACATCCCAAGCACTACTACAAATACAAATACAATCCAATTATATCAGTATCACTAATTTATTTCATCGCATAAAAAGTTTTAATCTATCATTACGATAAACATATTCTGTCTACAATGCGATTGCGGGGTACGTAGTTGCTATGGAATTTCTTTTGTCCATATCAAATGAGATATTTGCATATATGATCGTGCGCCAAACGCTTGAATATTTTCGAAGTTCCTCTTTAGGCTATTTTGGAGATTCTCTTTCTCGAACTATACTATTTTCCCGGTGAACATCAACTTGGAAATGGGAAATCAAAGTACAAGCAAAGCAAAGCTTGGGACAGGGAAAGAAAGAAAGGGAGCGTCGGTCATGTGGGGATGGTACGGGCGTACATTCTAAACACGCCAATAACAAATTCCCATCTAGTATGTGTAGTACTCTCGTACAGTTCAAGATTTAAACTGTAGCAGAGTGAATTCAGGCGTTGGTGAGCTAGCGGAGCGTCGGCCACCGACACGGCGACTCTACCGGCCGCAGCGCGCGCCCGGCACCGGCGATCGCCGGTGCGCTGGGCTTCATGTTCTGCCGAATTGGTTTATTAACCATTTTTCCTCGGGATTTCCACCGCGGCAGAGATGTCAAATGGTCCCGGTCAAATCACCCCACCCAACAGCATTAGCAGCAGAATTATATACTACTACTAGATATATTATTTCGGTTGCTGCCGGATCTTCAAACAAAAATAGTCCTAGAACAGATGCCCACCCCACGACGTGGTTCCTAGTATACGAGCGCAGAGTGCTTGACAAATGTGTGCACAGCTGCAGCTCACTTCTCAAGCTGCTATTGGTATGGTATGTACCACATGAGAAGCTAAGATGATTGGAGGAAGGTACTGACAAAATGCAATGACTTCGACCCAATATGTTAAAACCAAAATGCTATCCAATTAGAAAATCAGTCAAATACTTCCTCTAGTCAAAGTTGGTTGACGTTTCAGACAATCAAATTGGGCCGCACTTAGTTAAATTTTGTTGTAATAAACGTCAATTATTAATGACAAAAGTTAGTAGCTCTTCTCAAGAATGCTCGATCAACATTTTTGAACAGCTGATCCCTTATGATGATCTTGCATTTTAACAGTACCGTGCATGTGCACTGTGGAGTATAATACTCTTACTAAAAAATATTTTTTTTTCCGATCTGAATCTCAAAGGCAATGTACGTGCCTAGTGAGAGCATAATGTTGGGCGCAAAAGGGAGACAAAAATGGTGTGAAAAATTCGTTGAGTCACATGCATTAAGCACGGATCTATCTACCATGTTGCTGCTGGTGCGGAGATGATGAGAGGGGTGGGCTTCCAGGACAATGCAGGTATGCATCCCATGTGAGATGTTCGTTCTCTTCAGTTCAGGCCCATGCACCTGCTCTCCCATTCTCCTCCCAGCCTCCCCCACACACCCACTCACCAGCAAAATATCTTCATTTCCTCAACGAAACCAGCGGGCTCTACACAAAGAAACGTTACCAGCACCAGCAATGCAATGCTCCAACAACCATACAGTTCAGATGGGCCGTTACCAGGTTGGTGTCAACCAGCATCCAAGACCAGACGCACAGGCACCGTTTAGGATTCAGGCTTTCCTATCTGTATGACCGTATGAACAATCAACTATTAAGAGGATGATCAGGAAATGGGAGGATAAATTGAAAGATTCATTTCCAAGCATACATGGATATTGGATCCAACTGAAAATTCTGCGTAAGGCATGTATCTGGGGGACGCCGTGACATGACAACATTACCTTACAGACCAGTGAAGGCAAATTTGAACACCTTACAGACCACTGAAAACAAATTTGAGCAATCGCATGTGAGATCATACTCACATTCTGAATCTCTTTGTGCATACATTCTTCACAGGATTCTTAATAAAAAGAAAATCCATAAAGGAAAACTGAGTGTCGAGATTGTAGGATTTTTCTTCAGTTCCCCAGGCTATCTGTAAGGAGCCCTGGGTCAGTTCATGTAAAGAAGTGACAACACACTCACCACTTCGGGGGAATGATACGTGGCTGTTATATACCATTTACAAAGTAGCTCAACTATTTACCAATTGCTGTACACGTGAAAGGAGCAAGCAAGTAACTGGCGCCACTATGCAGTATCTATGTATGCCGACTTCATTTTTCTGACTTGATTGAAGTATCTAACTATATAGCTCAAATCTTGGGCACTAGCTTCATCATGAAGTTGTATTGCACTCCTTTAGCAATCTTTGACTCTGGCCATTTAGCTCCTTCTGGTACACGGATGCACTTGAAACCTTGATTTTTGTACTGGCGCTGTTTACATCACAATGCAATGCCATGGTCCGGCATCCGCAACTACTTGCTCACGCCTCTGCTTCTTGAACCCACATTTTATCAATTCCTTTCCAATGTTCCTCCTTTCGCACTGCAACATTTGCTATATAAGCAATACATGCTCTGCACAAGTTGGAATTAACTTTCCGTGTCTGGGGCGTTACTTGTTGCGTGGACATTTAAAAAATAATATCATTGAAATGTAATAACAGAACATATTTAGACATCCCATATAGATGGAAGCATATATACCACAATCAGTGGCACAGACCAATCGATTCCCAATTAGATATAGGCATATAGCTCAAGTTTAGCAAAGGACCTTATAATTCCTCCTGTAGCTAAATGTAAGTAATTGATATCTGAAAGGAACCTGATTACTCTAGTTAAGCTAGACAATAGAACGAAAAAAAATCTAAGTATGATTCAATAAAGGTAGCATTGAGCAGAAACAACAAACTGTCAGCATATTAACACTTCATTCGCAACAGACTCCCAGATGGATAAAAGATAACACTACCACACAGTTCTCCCTTCCCACTTCCATTGATAAGTGTTTGATCAAACAATATCAGACGCCATTTGATCAAATCGAATGTTAATTTTTGCTAAATACCATTACCCTTCTCAAAAAAGGTTAAAGGTGATAAACAATCGCTTTTGCTTCTAATCCTAATAAATGGAGGAAATGGTGAGCTCAGTATGAATTTCCATTCTCATTGCCTCTCCTGATTTGGAGGGCACTAGAGTCTAGATAGGTACTAATTCACCATTCTCAAGGACTTCTTGCGATAATCAGCAATATACCTCAAATTAACTGTACTAATCACCCTGAATAGGTTGTGTATTGCATTTTCTTTTGGAAGCTGTAGATAGGTGGCCTGCATCTGCATGTTCGAGGTGTAGCGTGCACCATGTCATTTGTTTGTAACAAAGGAAATGGTTATTTGCATGTACACCACTATATCTGGATATTCATGTAGTTGGCAGGTACAGTTGACAAGGTTGTCTTTGTCTACCAATAAATCACCTTTTGGTTCCTAGTCAACCATGAAAGGGGAGTCAAGCAAACATAAAAGGCTATGGAGATTCCCAGATCCAATACTGATTCTCCATAAAAATAAGACATCATGTATACGCATCGACAACCTTGAAAACTTAGTTTTGTTTTTCAAATATTGACATGTGTAGTAATGGAGAGAATGACAATGAGTCCAACCACCAGAATGGTGCGCAATTGCAAAAATAATCCAGTTAGCTGAAATATGCCACAACTTGCTTGAGAGTAACGAAGTGTTAACCATGTTATCTTACAACATTGTTTAACTGGCTACGATGATCTAGCAAATAAAAACATAGGAAGGCAAATTGGGTGGGTTAAGGAATCACATTCAACCCTCAACTATTATTTTGGGTTAAGGAGCACGCTATGTTTCTGTAGTAAGACGCCCAACATTTTTTATAGTTAGAACAAAACCTACAGCCCCTCCACTGAAACTAGTTTGACAGATAATGTTTTACCTTTGACAGCAAAGGCCACAGAATAGTATTACTAGTATTGCATCTTTGGCTTGTGAAATGCATTTGTACAGACAAAATAGCCTTTTTCAACTTCTGGTAAATCTCAAGATACATTTGTGTTATACATTTATGCAGAGGGAGGCCCTATAAAATTATGTTATTGTCCAGCACATATTGTCAATCTTTCCATAACATAACAAGCTATACATATACCCTTCTCTAGACTCTAGTGCCCTCCAAATCAGGAGGGGCATCGCAGTATTGTGACAGCTTTCTAAATATTTTAATGTATCATATGTCCAGTTGAAACTTCATTAGTTGCTGATTATACTAACCATATATTCTAAAGAAAAAATATGATTTTTTTATCGATCAAGTCATGCATATAACTAGCAATGATAGATAGGCAAGTTTCAGAACATCATGTCATGTTATTGACAAGGTGAGACCTTTAGCAAAATATATAGCTTGCATCCATCTATCTTGGTAATCTGAGCACATAGATTAATGTATATGTTTTAATGACTAATGATGTACCTTCTCTGAAGCTCTCTGCTTCAGAGGTCCTCTTCTCGGAATATAGTCTGCCATGGTGTCAACTGTAAGAATGCCAACTATGGAGCTCTACTGAGGTTGTATTTCTGAAATTCAGCTTCTCTAGGATCTCCACACTCGATGTTGAAGCCATCAGTTAGAGAATTAGACTTGACTGCAACAAGGTAAGTCCTCATGCACCCAGGTGGAACTGAAAATCCAGATAGGAGAGCAATGTAAATCAACCCTCGAGCTTTGCATCTCTGGCAACAATTTCAGGGTACAACGAAGGGAGCAATTCAACTGCCTGGCTGGATAGCAAATTCCTGAAAATGAAACTTAAATGAAAAAATGTCAAGGACAATGGCCACATGACAGCATAGTGAGATATTCCATAATTAATAGAGCACATTATCAAAATTCCGCCAACAAAGTAAATTTGGCGATTCACTTTGTCTTATGTGATTAACATGATGTACTCTTGACATGGTAAATGTGCAAACATGTTTTTTTAATAAAAATAATCGATGTGCAAATGTGTTAGGTTCAGATAACCAAATTAGGTTAATTTTGCAGTTGTATAGGGGCCAGGCATCGACCATACTCAAAGGCAAATACCCGAATTGGTGCTTGTAAAGTTGCCAAATGATAGATAAGCTTTGAGCTCACGAGGCATGAAGTACGGTCGAAAAAAACGAGGCATGAAGTAATCAGGACAGGTCATGAAATACAATTTTGGGTGGTTAGTAATTTGGTATCACTAAATTACTACGTTCCCAATCAGGAGTGCACATATCAGGATGTCGAATTATAAACCACCACAATAGTAGTAATTTAGTAAACTTGCACCGAGAAAACACAACGCATCATCGCGCACAGAATTACATTGAACCGCAATCAGCGCTCAAATCCCACAAATTGGAAAGGACGCTTGGCTTCGTTTTAAGATACTTCGACACCTTATCTAAGTTTTTTTTCACGGGTTAGGATTAATTCTAATTACACTCCATTATTTGCTTAGATGCAAAAGGCATCTAGTACTTTTGTATTGTGTCTATTATTCTTATTTGGAAATGCTCATCTAATTATATGCATAAAACACCATGTGTGTCATGATCGTGGCACACCGTGTAATGTACTGATGTAAATAGTTTCTCCATTTTTAAATACATGACGTTTAGAATAAGCCAATCAATTCCAAAATAAACTAATTGATAGTTAAATTTATAGTTTCAACCTCATAAGTTTGTCAGCGGTTGATGGCTAAGGTAGACTGACATGACATGTGGTTAGGAAATGCAAGACAAAGATGAAAATAGTACACCAATGATTTTTCTTACATACTGAGATGGTCATGATTGAAAATTAATCTGAGATGGTCATGATTGAAAATTAATTTCTTTACGACCGATTGAATTGAACTATTCGGCATAGTGCACACATTTTTGAATTTATTTCAAAATTCAACCGGCGCTATTCTTTCAATGGTAAGCGATATGAGCGTAAATAGCGAGGCACCATTGATGACTTCATCAATCTCAAGAATCTGCCGGCTCAGTGTCTCAGAAGTCGAAAGTGATCATAAGGGTAGAGTTGCGTGCGCATATTCATAGGGCTATAGGGGTGAGTATGTGTGCATTTGTGAACGTGAGTGTTTCTTCGTTTAAAAAAAAAGGAAAGCACGGACTCAAAAAATGCACAATTTTCTGTTCTCATGATACACATAGAAAAGTATCTAAATTATGGACCATCTTCTGTTTTTTTTCATATATTGTCTCTTATTAACTATTTTTAGAGAATTTAGAGGACTGTGGATTCTCGATTCTTGGAGTCATCCGATTTTTGATCTTAAAAAATCGAGCATTCAAAATCGGTTAGAATCCTAAATAATCAAGGTCTAGGTGGGCCGCTGGCTTTTTACATAGGTGCAATAGTCGGCGGGATGACAATGTCGAAAGCAATGGCTACCACCGCCACAAGAGCGTCTCGACGATCTTGGGAAGTCGCAGCGAGATGAACCAGATGGGAGGACGGATAGAGTGATAATTTGCAGAAAAGGCCCTCTAATTCAGTCACGGTTATTACTCGTGAATTTGTGATTCGTATATTTGTATAACGAGTTTTAACGTAAATATTCATATCATAATTATTACGATATGAATGTTTTGTATTAAGCTGGGATCACGATTATTAATTGGGATCTAACTTTTTACAAAACTCCTCGGTGCCTAGGTCACAATTACTATGTTGAGCCTTGGCCGTATCAATGCATGTAGTGCGGCAGAGTGTTTTTATCGCGCCATGCAACCTGGCGCGGCCAAAAGGGTAATGTTATGCAAATATGGTTCTAAAGTGGTTAATTTTAAAATATTATTAAAAATCTCTATCTCTACACCTATCTATACTATAAGGACAAAACAATTGGTAAAAAAAGTGTTTTTCTAAAACCCTCCGTACCCCTCACAGCGTCCCCACTTGACAGGAATCCATGTTTGGCCAATTTTTCATTCACCGGCGTCGAGTGTACCCGCCCGCTCATACCCACTCAAACCCTGCCCGTGGTTCTCGCCTCCTGGCTATCCTGGCTTTCCTTCTCTGCCGCCCCCTTCCTAACCTGCGCTCATTTTCAATTCTTTTCCAATTCTCATTTCCTTGGATCCAGTCCACCGCGTGCTCGCCATCTGGGCAAGCGGCCGGCTACGCGTCCGGGGCTCGCCGCCGGGGAGGAGCTGTAGCGGCGAAGCAGCCGCGCTGGCCTCGGCGAGCGGCCGCGACGGAGTAGCCGCGCGGTGCCGCGACGAGCAGAGCGGCGGCGGGCTCCGGTGAGCGGCTGCGGCAGAGCAGCCGCGCAGGGCCGAGACGAGCGAAGCAGTGGTCGGACGCGGCAGCGGCTACCGGCGAGCGCGACAGCCGGTGAGGAGGCCGGCGAGCTTTTTAATCTATTTTTCTGAAAAAAATTGTTGTCAATTTTTTTCTTGCGGCAGGGCATCGCGGTGCGGTGGCGTTCGGTCCTGCGGCCTCGGGGCAGGGCATCGCGGTGCGGTGGGGTCACATATCCGGCGGCGCAGTCGTCTGGCCTCTGGCGTGCGCTGTAGCGGGGAGCAACGGCGACCCGCCAGGGCCACGGTGGTAGGGCGAGCCGCGTCGGTCGAGCACAGGAGGCTGGCTGCAGGCGGCGGTGCGGCTGGCTACAGACTCGTGGGGAGCAACGAGGGCTGGCGGCTGTGCAGAGCAGCAGCCCCACCTCATTTCACGTGCTTTGACAGGGGAGAGCGGCGGCAATCTTGGAACGCCATGCCTGTGTGCAAGTCCGTGACAAGCCGCTGTCCACCCACGAGTCCCGGCGGACCGCTGCACTCTGTCCAGCCAAGCGCTGCCCGCCGGCAAGTGCGAGGTGCCCACAAGTTGTCTCCACTCGATCTGTAATCTTGACTGATTTGGTGCTTCCCCTTCGGATCCACTTATCCAGCATTCCCCATGCAAATTCCCCTCCCGAATTTCTTCCCCTTCTAATTTCTCTTGGTCTTTTGCAGCCACGACTGATGCATTGCAATTTCACATGGTACAAATTGCCATATACAATGCGTTAAACTTCAAAGGTATGTTTCTCCTCTTGGGTGGAGTTCGGCAGATTCAACAGTTCCTTCATAATTTGTTTTCTTTGTTTTTTTGTGAGTAATGGTTCTCGTCGATTCACTGGGGAGGGGGCGCTTTTGGTTAGTAGTTTTTATTTTTGTGGCAGAAGTTAAATTTGGTGCCTTGGTGGTTGTTTTGATTTGAGGGTCCCGCATTTTTTCATCCAGGCTGGTTCATTGTGCTCATTCCCTGAGGGTTTTTGCAGGACAGCGTATGGCATCCGGGCTGGCCAGAAAACATCAGACAAAGTTTGTCCAGGTAAGTGTGCCAATCAATACACCCCCGGTTTAGCGTGTGAAACGTGATGCTCGATATAAGATCATTCTCTTATGCATTACATTCCGTATAGGAACGACTCTCGCCGACGGAAGCTGCAAGCTGATCCTGACGCAAGAAGAAGGACAACCCGAGAAGAAGCTGAACGTCATCGCAAGCAAGTCAAGACCCGGACCAAGTTCGAAAGAGCCAATACTAACCTAACTCAGGATTAAGGCAAGCCTCGTAGCATAACCTATGTTTCTAAATTATGCAACTATGTTTGTTACATATAACTATGTTTGTTACATACTTACATATGCTTGTGCATTTATGTTTCAGGAATTGAATTGAAACCTTAGTTTCATGATTCTAGGTACCCATGCTTTGCAATACTAGTATGATAGGTCGATAGTTGCCATGTTATAAGGACCCAGTAAAAGTCGAGTGATTTCCTGTCACTCGCGAGATTATATGAGTTGCCTGTCCACTTGTGTTGGAACCATAAAGATGATGGGCGGATATTTTTGGTCATGTAGTTGCCCCATCCGTGTAAGATAAAAATTACCTAAGGTCGAATGGTGTCGGTACCGCTGGTTAAGTTTTTGAATGTACTAAGCACTTGTCGATTCTATGGGGTCGGTAAGTTTAGTACCTACATGAATTTGGTGTGCGGACTTTTTCCTGCTCCTTTCGGAAACTTTTTCCCCATGCCTCGAACACGTGGGTACGAGGGGCGTAAGTGCTCGGTTCAGCCGGCCTTAGACCTCGTATTCCAGGGGGAGTTTGGCTCCGAACGCAACCTAAGGATTGATGGGAACTACATGATAGTGCTTGCCTTTGGTGAGTGTGAAGGTCCGTGTGCTTAGGTCCACCTTGCAAGGTTAAGAAATCGGTTCGAACTGTCTGTTTCTTGCAGCTAATGAGACTGCTTAACCTCGTTGTCGCATTGAGTAAGAAAGTGAAACATGACGATGAGGATAAACTTGATGCTTGCTTAATTGCTTACTTAACATGCTTGATTGGAATAGTTGCTTACCTAGAATGGTTAACTACCACTAGAACTTGATGCTAGAATATTGAAAGTAAGGATCCACTTTTAGTCGCTCTTTGGCAAAACAAACCCACCGGCCGGAAGCCTTGCATGTCTAGGAGTCGGTGATGTAGTTTTCACCCGACGGGTAAGTCTTGCTGAGTATTAGTATACTCAGCTTTGCTTGTTGAATTGTTTTCAGGTAGTGCTCTTGAGGAGATGGTTGCAGGTCTTACCTGGCCAACCACCCTTCCTCCGGGTTGGACCATTGTTTGGGACGAAGCTTCTTCTGAGTGATATCATGACGGCTTCACATGATATTGCTATCGTTTGAATAAATATTTTATTTCCGCTGCAGTTTGAACTATGAACTCTTTACTTTATGCAAGAACTCGGTTGTAATAAAGTACCTCAATGAGACCTATTTAATGATTTGTGGATTGTTGTAATCTCTGAGACTTGCCTTTGTGTGAGTATTTGCACGACTCGTTTCGATCGAGGTAACTGTTTGTGGTTGCATCGGGCTTGACCCGACAGATTGTCATCTTAATTCGATTTAAGTGTCTGGTCGCGTTTAATGCGATGTTTAGCACACTTAAACCGGATTAATTTGGACGGTTTTGTCACAATTATTGTCAAAATATTTAAATCCTGCCATCTCATCCATGGGTCAATGCTTGATCGTTGATTGCTTCCTAGGCAAGTTCAAACTGAACATGCATAGTCCAAGTTGAATATATAATTCACGGTACAATTTGACAGCACGTTCAAATATGATAACACTAGTTACACAGGATAAAATTTTTGTGAAGGTTCAAGCTGGAGGAGAAAATTATTGATGCCGAATACACTCTGACTTGTGAAGGTTCTCGTATGCAAATTATATTCTTGATAACAAGTCCTACTGTATTAATCTGGTTTATTGATCTCCCATAGTGTTTATTAATCTGGTTTATTGATCTCCCATAGTGTTTATTAATCTGGTTCATTGTTTTTAACTTGTCCCGCTTTACTTTTTATTTTTGGCACACATTAATACCCTTGTGCCCTTGTTTCATTATTTGCTTCTGAGCACATGTTTCTTCTCTAATTTATTATATTGCTGATTGATGAAATAGGTAGGGAAATATATTACAAACTGGAAGCAAGGGACTATTGGTGTGGCAGAACCACCACAAATTATGTCAGCTCAAGTGCATTGTCCTTTAGCTAATGCAAGCAGTACAGCACACTCGCACTTCAACTGACATAACCGTGTAATTGCTGTCGGGTAACTCCCGATTACACCACTGATCACATTGTCGAAACCAATACGAGGCAAGTCTCACTCCACAATGAGCATAGATGATTAACGAGTCACAAATTTTTACAACACCGTACACGTGGATTTAATTTACAAAACAGGACATTGTAAAAAGTTATTACAACACAGAGTTTTTAAAGCACAGCGGAAGTTTAAAACAGTACGAGTCTACGACGATAAAACATAATAATGCACAAGTAGCCCAGCTGGCATTATCAGTCCCTCGGCTCCACACCCTGCGAAGCCGGAACGAACTGCAACTGAAAACCTTCGGGAACACCGAACGGGAAAGCTTCAGCGGCCTGCTCTGCTAAGCTAGACTCAGACTCTGAAAAAGGGTTAACACAAGCAGGTTGAGTAATTTAATACTCAGCAAGACTTAACCGACTAAAGAAATCTAAGACCCCTAGTATGCAAGGCTTTTGGCTGGGTTTTTGTTTTGCCAAAAAGAGCAACTAAAATAGATCCTTACCTTCAAGTTTTAGCATCCAAATTTTAGTTGAGCTATTTGATCTAGATTAGCATTTATAAAAACTTTTACAAATGAGAGCAAGAACTTGATTAACTAACTCACACAGCATATGATCATCAACAATATTCAAGTTCTTAACTAGCGATGCTGCCCAGTGATCAAGAGCTCAATACCGTGAGTACGGCGAATCGATTCGGTTTTATCCCTTGCAAGGTTAACCTACCCACACGGCACAAACGAGCCCCGTCGAGCTGCTCATGCCAGCCGTTCCTTCAGCTAACACTAAATACTTGACCTACCCTGCTACCCTCAAGTACCAGTCCCCACCGATACCAACGACGGGTCAGCCATGAGTTACTCTAACCGGTACATGAATAGGCAGTCAGGCGTAGTTCAACATACCAGTGCGAGCTAAAGTACATAAGTTACCAGTTTCAACTACCTCTTACTCCCAGCATGTGAGGTAGTACAATTCAATCTTGATCCCAGAGCCAACAACGAACGGGCCTTAACTGACACAGGCGGAGCTACAACATTCCATTCCTTTCCCTACCAACATTCTCCGCCCGGCCTAACTTTCTTTTCCAGTCTAGATGACATGTTAACAAAACTTTGAAAGAACCAACTTAGCATCTCGCGAGTAACAGGCAATTACTCGACTTCTACCGTTTAACCAGCCTAGCAATTCTATCGACCTACACATACTAGAAAAACTCTGGGTTTTCCTATGGATCATGCAACTAGGTTTTCATTCAACTCCTATGAAAACTTAAATGCATAAGGTAAATACTTTGTAAAGTAAATAAATTAAGTTGCGGCTGCGTTAAAAAGGTTGGATGCACTCCGGTGCTTGCCTTCGCTGGCCTTGGGCCCTTCCGAGTCTTGGCTCGGGTCTTGATCTGTTTCAACAGCAACGACCTCGAGCTCTGGCTGCTCAGCTTCTGACTCAGGCACCAAGTTATAAACCCCGTCAGCTAGCACGTTCTCTACATGAAGATGCACATGTGTGAGCTTGGAATAACAGTTGAAAAAGAGACAAAATCTTAAATGCAGCAATTCAATTATACAGCTTAAGAACAAAACAAAAAATGCACATGAAAACACATGAAATGTTGCTAAATCCACTTTTAGTGTTTTATAGAGTAAGTGCATATCTCTTTAAGCAAGATTAACTTATCACTAAGAAAGAAATATAACAACAGATTCAAACTTAACTGAGTTCACCAAAACTTTTTAGAAAACATTTTATTAGCATAAAGATATATATAAAACCATTTAAACACACATATAAAGGGTTATTTAGCAACTAATTAAACAAACAAACCTACACAGGTTATCTAACAGCACAAAAACTTCTCTGAGAAGCTTTTAACTCAAGATTACCACTGAAAATTTTTCAACACTTTATTCTAACAGAAACTAATTATTTTGAAAAAAACAAAAAGGCTATAAATCTACCAAAACAATCAAACAGCAACAAGATTATGCACAAAAATGTAAAACTTCACAGAAACACTATCTACACACTAACACAGATTTACCATGATTTATTGAGCTCAAAAACATACTCACAACTATTTTTAACAGCACAAACAAGATAAACATGGAGAAAAAGCTTAACTTAAATTACACAGACAGCATGCACCCCAAAAATTTACTGTGCTCATAAAAACACATCTTAAAGCTACTGTGATTTTCTCAAAATTTTTTGGACATGCAGAACTATTTATTTTGACAGAAAGCTAATAAACTAACTAAAACTTCTACACAGAAAACAGCATATAAACAACATGATTTTATATTTTTCTGCTGTAGCCAAAGATGCAACAAGTACAACAAAATTGGTTTCACAAATTTCTCACACTCCTATGATTTTCTATGCATTAAACAAGAAATACATGTATGCTGAAATGAAAAACAAAAGAAAACCCGAAAACACTTTTACGCTTAGGCCCCTGGATCTAAAAGATCTATTACCAACCAGTCCTTTCTTCACATATAAGCCCCTAGATTTTCCAGAAAACCCCCTCGATCTTTTCCACCTTAACACTTAAACCCAAAACTCTTGCACATAACCCCCTGGAAAGACTCGATCTTCTAAATGGACACCCCTGGCCGAACTCAGCCGTGCACAGCGCGCCGCCGCGCGGTTGACCGGCCGGGCTCGCCGGAGAAGAAGGCCGGAGCTGCGCCGGAGATGACCCACGGCCTCAGGACTCCAAGCCGCACCACCTAGGCATGAAAAACCCAAGGATTAGCAAAGGATTGGCATGTGTCCACGGCCGGCGGCGGTTAACCGAGAAGATGGCCGGTGCTCGAGCTCACCAACGCCTCGGAGTTCACGATGAGAGGGCGCACGGCTTCAGGGAGTCATGGAGTAACCATTTGAGCGATTTGGAGAGGCGGAGGAGGATGGGAAGGCTAAGTTCCACGGCGAGGTGGGGTGGCGGCAATGGCAGCCGGTTTTCTGGGAATTGCCGGCGTTGGAAAGGACGGCGGAGCTGGCGGAGTGGACGAGGACGACGAGGGCGATGTGAGAGAGTTACTGGCTCGGTGAATTTTGGATGAGAGCGAAGTAACCGCGGTGAATCCCCAGCTGGCCCACGCGCGGCTGCATTGCGGTCCAAACTCGCCGCTGAAGCGGTGTTGCCGGCCGAGCTCGCCACCGAGGCAGCGCGCATGGCATGGGGCACGACTTGGCGATGCAAAGCGAGGGCGCGTGGCAAAGGCCGGCCGAGCACGGCGCGCGGCACGGGCAACGCCAGCGCACGGCACGAGCGACCTCTCCCTGCTCGCTTTACTGAATCGACGAAGTCGATTCAGTAGCTACAGTACCCGCAAATCCATCTCCAAAAATTTGATTCAAAACTCGAGATTTTGTGTAAAAACTTTCCAAAACTCCAATACAAAAGTTGTAGAGGACACCAAGGGGAACAACTTTTGTTAAAGTCACCAGGTTCAAAAAGATTTGGTTTGGGAGATAAACTCGATCAAACTTCGGCCAAAAACTTGAACTCAGAAAATTTTCTAAGTCCCAGAACTGAATTGGATTTAGCTGACTTTGAGCATGAAAAAGAAATAGCTAGAGTTTGAAATCCTGGAGTTGTTCATGATTTTTGAAGAGTTCAAACTACCAGCTTTCAAACCATGAACTTGATTTGGTTTGGATAGATTGAAAAATAAAGATATAGAGTTCTAAAGTTGGCTAAAAGCTGCTGTCAGGAATTGGACTTAGCCAATTTTCAGAAGTGCTGAAATCAGCAGTTTGACCACTATTTGACCCAGAGTTTGAGCAAGCAAAAGATGTTTTTGCTCAAAACCAAAACTTCTAGCTGAAAGTAGATAGTTCACTAATGAATTTTCAAATTGGCCAAAAGCCACTTGTTTAAACATTTTTAATTTTAAACAAGCCCCCAAAAGGGTTAAAAGGAAAAGTTTCTAACTTATCCAAATTTGAATTCAAAGGAGTTTAAAAACGAAATTTGACTTTTGGGAGTCCATTCAAACTTGATACTCAGTTCAAAAACATGATGAGCACCATGAACTTTGTACAATGAGTAGATGTGCATGATAAATTTTTCAAAAGTGACACGGGGTGTCACAATTGGCATCCATATTTATTCACTTTTCTCCAAATAAACTAATTGTGCATGTGTTGTGATTTCTTAAATATTTCATCGTTAGGTTCTGGTGATGTCGGATTGACTGGTTGAGTCTCCTTGTACAAGAGATTTGTATATTTACACACTATGTTCTGTTCTTTTATTTATTGATGATGACCTAAGATGAAACCTGCGCTGATATAAGAATATAGGAGTAAATATTATTTAACCAAAGGGACTATTGGCATCCATATTTATTCACTTTTCTCCAAATAAACTAATTGTGCATGTGTTGTGATTTCTTAAATATTTCATCGTTAGGTTCTGGTGATGTCGGATTGACTGATTGAGTCTCCTTGTACAAGAGATTTGTATATTTACACACTACGTTCTGTTCTTTTATTTATTGATGATGACCTAAGATGAAACCTGCGCTGATATAAGAATATAGGAGTAAATATTATTTAACCAAAATCTATGCATGACTAACTGTAATTATACTGATCTGAGATGATGTTGCAATAATACTGGCTATTTGGAGTCATCGTATACCAATAATAACCTAATAAAATAATCTAAGCTCGGAACTTAGACGAAGAAATGGCCCGGCTCGCCCCCAGACGTTCATCTAGACGACTAGACAAACAACGGCACGCACGACCATAGAGGATGGCTAACGGGCAGGCATAGCCAAGCGAATTTGTCATGTAACAAGCACATGCACACCAAGCAATTTCTCAGGGACAAAGCGAACTGCTACAATAGGTGAGGAACAAAATTCGAGCTTTTTCCTGCATCATGAACAAGCACCGCACAACTAACAAGCCAAGCATTGGTAGCTCACGTGCAAAAATTCCAGTAGGCGAAGACAGTACAAATAAGCCACGGCCTGTCTGGTATATGGTTTACCAATATATTTCCAGCATGATTGTAATGCACAAATTTATAGTCATTAAAAATTCCAGTAGGTGAAGACAGTACAAATAAGCAAAACCAAGCCTTAAATTAGCATTCTGCAGTGCCGGCCAGGGGCGGGCCCAAGATTTCAAGTTTGGGTATTCAAAATTTTTAAAAGGTGCAAAAATAAATTTTGGCAGCCTAAAATACACATGGATATAGTCACATAGATGTACTCAATAATCAATATGGCCTACTTTGTAGAAGAGAAATTAAACTTAGATGTTGAATGTCATAAGATCTTATTATCTTTTCCATTTGTTTGAATACAGATACATTGATATACTACATGTACTTAGCTTGTTTGTGAAAATAATGGGTATTCAATGAAGACCATTGAATACCAAGTGTGCCCGCCCCTGGTGCCGGCAGAACAATTTTCATAGGTAGCGATGGCATAGTTTGTGCCACACACCAAGATGGATGTATGGTGATCTGATCAAGTTCTTGACAAGTATTGCTTGCGCAGTGTCTCGTAATCTTCCCTTTGCTGTAACAAAAAGGAAAGAGCCATGGATGAAATCAGCTGACATGTCACAATGGTCAACAGAGATTAGCAAGAAGTAGCATGTCATCCTAGTTGACGCACATACCTGTTTGGATACTGATGGCTTCACCTTTGATAAGGCTTGTTCAAAGTGTGATAGCTCAATCAGACAAGATGGATTCACTGATGTCTCGTTGTCAAGGAACCGCCATCTCTCTTCCATAGCTAACATGGCTGCCTCATCCACCTGATAAAAAAAAACATGTTAGTTCCATTTCTTGCATGTTTTAAAATCATCAATTGTCATCACACAAAAGAGTGCTGCAATTATTACAGCACTTATTAAGTCAGAATGCATTCCTCAGAGCCAAAAAGAATCTGCATTTTATAAACTTCACTAATGCACCCTATGGGCAAATTCAAACAGATATCCCATAAATTACCAGTGATGCTAGGTCGGCACCAGTGAGATTGCTGCACTCTTCTCGACGTGCCAACACATCCAAATCAACGATTGACGAGACGGGTGTGCGTCGAGCGTGTGCCTTTAATATTGAAACCCTTTCGCGAGCAGAAGGTAAAGGTACATAATGTTTCTTCCCGAATCTACCAGGCCGTAGAATAGCATCATCTATCACATCAATTCTGCATCAGAAAGGGGCTACAGTTATTGGCCTTCCATTCAGGGTTAAATGTGTATAAAAAAAAGGTACATTAGAAGCTGATAGTTACCTGTTTGTAGCTCCTATCACATAGACACCTTTACGCTGATCAGCACCATCAAGTTCGATAAGTAACTGCAGGCAGAAGAGTCAGATAACATACATCAGAAAAGCAATGGCAAGGAAAACATAAAGTTTTGAGAATGTTACAAAGCATTCAAACCTGGTTTAGCAGTCGTTCAACAACCCACCCCCCCTCTTTACCTCTTTTTGTTGCCAATGCATCTACCTATCAAATGAAAGGGGATAAACACTTGAACACTATATTATACGTATAAAAACAGTTTCACACCCAGCACATGAAGCATCCCTACTTGTTAAAAGTGTTTGACACAAATTTTACCTGAACATAATATATAGTAAGACGGCTACACAAAATCCCTTACCTCATCAAAAAATACAATGCATGGGGCGTTAGTACGTGCTCGGTTGAACATTTTCCTAATTTCTGATTCACTCTCCCCAACATACTTGTTCAATAACTCAGGCCCCTGGTTCCAGAAGAGTTATGTTACGATCATTTGTGTGAAGTTGATAAGGTGAAAAAATGGAAAGGTCATCAGTTACCTTAATATGAATAAAATTAGCCCCTGCCTCATGTGCCACTGCTTTTGCTATGAGTGTTTTGCCACAACCCGGAGGTCCAAACAGCAGGAAGCCATCTTGCATGCTCACTCCAAATGCCTTAGACATGGAACAAAACTATGTATTACTTTATGAAAGATTTAGATATTACAAAGTATCGCAAATAAACACTATGGATGTCTGTAGTTCAGTTTCTGAAGTGCAAGAGCTTCTAATGTGCCAGACACTAAAGGCACCATGCCAAATCGTAATGTAACAAGCGTAAAACACAGTCCGATGGGATTGCTAGTGCAACATAACTCACATCACAATCTTCAGGGCTCTTAATACATCTTATGTAGCGGTGAAACTCTTTCCTCAATGAATCAAGACCTCCAACATCATCCCATGTGACATCAGGAACGGAAGAAAACCCTTCCCTCCTCAAAGAGGGTTGGACCAATTTTGTTGCTTCCTTTAGCAAGTAAAGTGAATCAAGTCAGAGAGAGAAAAGAAAAGCATGAGAACTGAAAATGCATATTTAAATTGTATATATAGTCCACAGTATCTATAAAAATTCCAATAACAGAAGCAAGTGGGTGAAAAATGGGTGCCTACTATGAACGCAGCTGGGAAGGAAAAGGTATCAATCTGTTATAATATTGCAAAATTTAGCATCTTAAACAACAGAAACTTAATAGCAGGGACAATTACATAGATTTTTATGGAAACAGATCAAGCTACAGGATTCTTGGCGTGAGCTCTATATGTAAAAGGTATACCTCAAAGTCGTTCATGGTAACATGTACACTCTCCATCTCGCCTGCATCCCAAGACTGCTGCTTCCACCATTTTACATTTACCTCATTCTCATAACAATACTGAGCTCTTCTTTTATTAATTATTCTCTTCATTGCCAGATACCCTGCATTATTGACTAATGCTTTCAAGTCAGCACCAACAAAACCTGGTGTGGCCCTTGCTATCTTTAAAAAGTCAAATTGGCCTTCAAGTCGAAGCTTCCGAGCAAGCATCATCAGTATCTGTTTCCTTGAATTCACATCTGGAACCCCAAGATATATCTCTCGATCAAATCTTCCTGGCCTTCGAAGAGCTTGATCCACAGCATCAGGCCTATTTGTAGCTCCAATGACAATAACATAACCTGGTTTCTTTTCAGATGAATCGGCATCAGAACCATCACCGCCAATATTCTGGTGGAATTCATCCATGCATGTCATCAGCTGAGTAACTATTCGTCGCTCCATCTCTCGTTGCAGATTTTCCCTCTTGGATGCAATTGCATCTATCTCATCTATGAATACAATTGAGGGAGCAGTCCTATATGCCTTCTGAAATAAGCCCCTGATGTTCTCTTCAGAACCTCCTGCAAGAACACAAGCATTATGTGATGTCTTCCGCATGAATCCTGGGCACAAGTTGAGGGACAAAAAACTGGATATCCTTCAGCAGCTATTCAGAAAGATAATGATTTCATGATAGCAGCAGCCGGATTGAAGGTATCACCTTTTCAGTATACTATTCATCACAATGCAAATGATATGGGACTTATTTGTCCAAATACAGAGCGTAAGAATTTTTCAACTGTGATGCAAGCGTCAGAAAACATACCAGATATTCCAGACACGACATCTGGGGCTGAGATCTTGTAGAATGGCACACCAGTCTCATTGGCAATGGCATGTGCAAGGGTGGTCTTCCCGCAACCTGGCGGTCCGTGCAGCAGTAGCCCAGCAACAGGTCTAACCCCAAGGTTATGCGGCAGCTCCGGACTGCACAGGGGCACCACCACTTCTACCAGAAGCTGCTCTATCACCTGCTCCATCCCGCCGAGATCAGCAAAACTCGGCCCCTTGTCCCCATTGACCACTCCTTCGGAGACCGGAGCCTCTGGCTTGGCATCGCCACCGCCGCCTCCACAATCAGATGTGATGAGGCCGCGAGCCTTCTCAGCGGTCATCTCGATCTCCAGCTGCTGGTTAGTGCCCGGGTTCTGTTTGGACGTCTGCGAGGCGTATTGGGAGCGAAGCATGGTCTTGGTGACATCGAAATTGGGTGGAGGCGGAGGGTGGGCGGATTCGTCCGAGAGCGAGGTGGTGGAGGAGATGGTGGCGTGGGCACCTTGGTGTCGGCGGGAGGCGGAGTCGTCATCATCGTCAAAGTCAGAGGACGGAGAGGGGATGGTGGATAGGACGCGGCGGACGGCTGCCGTGAAGGGTTTGAGCTTCTTGCGGCGGAGCTCGGGGCGGTGGTTGCGGAGAGCGTGGGCGACGTCCTCCGCAGAGGAGCCGGGGACGGCGAGGTCACCGTCCTGTATGAGGCGGCGAATGGTACAGACGGAGAACGTCGAGTGTAACCGGCCGGGGGCGGCGTGACGCGGTCGTTTACCCATCGGCGGCGGCGGCGGCGGCGGCTGCGAGGGGATATTTAACTTTTTAGTCAGATATCACTTTAATGTTGCCAATACAGTTTTACCATCACCGAGCGAAAAAGTTAACAGAATTACCACTTCTGCTGGCGTGGCAGGCCAGCTACACACGCCACATCACACCTTGTCCACCTCATTGCCACATCGCCCCTTTCCCTCCCTTCTTCTCCCTGTTCTCGCCGCGAGCAGAGCAGGATCAGGGGCAGCGGCCACGGACGGCGCCCACGACGCCGAGCTGGAGGGCGGCCGCGGCGGACACCGGCGTCGGGAGGAAGGGGACGGCGAGGAGGAGGGACAGCTCGGCGTGGAGAAGCGCCTCGGTGGCATCGACGTCGACGGCGGCGCAGGTGCTGAGGGCGCAGCCACCAGGAGTGGCGACCCGTGGCGACGCGGCGGCGGCGTCCTCGCCCTGGAACGCGGCGAGCGACACGCCGAGGCTGTGCGACGAGGACTCGTCGGGGAGGGTCGTCGATGGAGGTGGGGTGTGAAGGCGGTCGGAGAAGGCGGTCTCGTCGCGGAGGTTAAGGACGCCGGAGACGACCACGGGCGCTGCGTGTAGTTGTCGCAAAATTACTGGCACCAGACAAGTTGCCGCAAAATTACTCCTGCAATTCACCTGTGTACAGCATGTTCGCCACTGTTTCAAGGTGCATGGGTCCTGCAGGGGAGTTCTGTTGATGTCATTCCATGAGCACTTATACATGTGCAACCCCATGACCCGGTGCTGGGCTCGATTTGACTATGTCCACAGGGCTGGTGATATGTTGTGCCTGCATCACCGTTCGGGTACTGATGATTACCGCATTCTGAGGAAGGAGGACAGCAAAGCGAAGGCCTCCTGCGCTCAGCCCTTGTTTAGTCCAAAACGAAATCTTTTCACCCATCACATCGAAGGAGCATCTTAGATGCATGGAGCATTAAATGTAGACGAAAAAGGTGAAAAGTTATATGGATAGGCTGTAAATCACGAGACGAATCTAATGAGCCTACTTAATCCATGATTTGCAATACTAATGCTACAGTAACCATCTGCTAATTATAGATTAATTACCCTCTAATTACCATCGTTAGATACGTCTCGAGATTTTCAACCTATCCATATAACTTTCCACCTTTTTCATCTACATTTACTACTCATAAATTGATAAAATCATAACCCGAAATCTTTTCACCGAAAAGTTTTCGGCAGCTAAACACGGCCTTACTCGGTTATTGAGCTTGACTCTGAAAGGAATTTGTTGACACAGCGCCAAGTTTGTCAGAGAAGCTTTGATTTGGTTGTGGACCCTGCACCTGTGCAGGTGGGTGAGTGTGTTTACTGGGTTCATGTGTTGAATGGGAATGTTGCAATATCAGTGTTCGATGCAACTTCTGAGGAGCTGTACTCCATCCCTGTGCCACGTTTGACTGAGAGGCAGGTGATAACTTCCACTGAGGTGCTGGAGGTGAATGGTCAGTTGGCTGTATGCCTGTATCAGTTGCCTATGGATCAGCTCAGACAGCAACTCCTGAAGGACCATCATCCAAATATGAAAACAGTACCTGGGTGTTTGATCTGAGAGTGGATTTGTCAAACCATATCAAGGATCTTTCTGACATGTTTGTGCACTTTGGACTAGCGAAGGCAGGCTGGAATGGTTTCATTACTGATGGAGATGGAGATGGTAATGCATTGATTCGCGTCGGAAACAGGGTGGCCTGGTGTGATAAGAATGGGGATGTGATAGATGTTTTCAAGGGTGATAGTACACAACAGCTGATTCCATTGCGATGTACGCTCAAGGAGAGTCTTCTTTCTCATCGTAAGCTACCCTGCCGTTATGATCCGGAGAATCTGGTGCCGCCTTTCTTTGATGATCTCGCATCATCGGACACCACACTGAGGTGAGATGCGATAAATTCAAATACATGGATTTATTCAAATATAGTGTATTATTTTGGGTACAAGCATCCTGCATAGTGTATCAATGTCTATACACATTTCCAACATGGTAGAATTGGAGTGACGAATTAGTTTGGTAACCAATATTTGCAGTAATGTTCGTTTTAGGCTTTGACGGGGGCCACTTGAACATATTGTATGCAGTAACACCTTGTATGTGCTTGTTCTGAGCGTTAACTACAGTTTTTTGTGGATCAAACTCTATGCCCTGTATACATCAACGTTGAACTTGATGCTTAATGTGACCAATTGAGTACGAGTCGCGCAATTGTAGATGAATTCAGGAAACTTATCTTAAATCTGCATTCTGCTACACGGTAACAAATTTTTGATGTACCGTGATTTATTGTAGGAGTAAGACTTGCCTCATATAATCCTATTCGCGACCCCACCTTGCGTGGAAGCTTACAGCACTGGGTCTGTCCTTTTATTGCTTCTCTTAGATCGAATGTGAAAAAGTAACAGTATAGATATACATCCAGAAAGGGTTTAAAGTACCTTGTACTTGATAGTGATTATGTGTTGGTAATCAAAGCCAGTTACATTAAGATATCTCATGATGCATTAGAAATCAGTTCACTTCATTTTTTACCTTGATCATGTTACGGAAGTTGAAAGTGGCTTCTATATGTGCGTCCATGGACATCCTAAGCATTAATAGAAAATTCAAAGCAACCTGATCAAATCTATGTTCAAATCCATAGATGTACTACTAGGTTATGCCTTTTACTGAAAATCTACAACTTCATGAATAAATCGATGAAAGTGGCTTCTATATGTGTGTTCCTGTTCATCTAAACATTGATAGAAAATCCACAGCAACCTTTTACTTCTAGGTTGTGCCTTTTACTGCCCCTAGCTAAATTATGTGTTACACATAGGATGCAATTCATACTTATATTATAATTTGAAACGTTTCTGATTGTGCTGCTAAATGGTTCGGTTTAAAGTGACGAAAAAAGCTTTGTATATGTTAGGCTAAAGAGTTTGTGTTAGTGTTTACTGTTAAGAGGAATTTATTTCAGGGATTTAGACATGGAAGTTTTTAGTATTGGGCTTGTATAGGTAAATTTTGCAGGAGCTTCTTTTCTATTTGCCAAATGTATCCCATTGCATCTTGTATTTATTACTTTTTGGCAATGACTAGAATTGTAGTGGAGTGAAATTTGCACTCCTTTTGAATTGAATAGTAGTTGAGTTTAAATGCAATCTGCTATGTAGGAACATCTTTTCAATGCTTTTAGTTTTTCATGTCATATATCTTTGCTAGAAATTACTCTCTCCGTCCCTATTTAAGTGTCGCCGTTGGTGTGCGTGCCATGAGTTTGACTCGATTTGTAGAAAATACGTGCAACATTTGAATCTTCAAATAAATTTGTTAAAAAACTAGACGAAAAGATCTTTCCAATGATACTAATTATGTACCATAAATAATAATATTTTTTAATATAAAATTAAACAAAGATTTTTCTCTGGAAGTGAGAAAGACAGTTATTTAGGGACGGAGGGAGTATGTTGCAGTCCACTTGGCACTGAGTTCCAAAATATGGTTGCTTTTGCAGGTCTCTTCCCAAGACTCCGTGACCCGGTGCTAGAAGATTCTATAACTAGCTATGCTGTTCAGAGTTTTGGATATTGCTACAAAAATTGCCATCAGCCCCATGAATTGCTGCTGACTAGATTTGCGCTTCTTTTTTTTTGGCATGCTGTGAAATGTTACGCTTAGGTTACATCAACATGATTTTGTTAGGGCATGCCAACATGTGATGCTGCTCGGTTACTTCGTCTTTATGCCAATATGATACTGTTGCACTGTTCACAAACCCTAAAGAAATTTTTCTCGGTTGGTGGCCCATCTTTTTATTTTAACCCAGTTAGCCTATCAAACTGTTGTTAAACTGTTGTTGTCGGCCGGCCAAAGAAGCGCTTCCAGTACCAGTGCTGCTCATCACGGTGGCCATGGACTCGATGGGGGCCTTTGGATCCGGCAGGAACGCTACAACAAACGCCATCATGAGGACCCACCACTGACCCGGCGAAGGAATGTATCACTCCGGCAGGAATATGCTACCACGAAAGCCCATTGACATGTACTTATACTGCATGGCCCACCACTGAAACCTGGCATGGTTTTTAAAGCGTTAGGCGAGGCGTGCCGTCACCGCCTTATCACCTAGGCCGAAAGCCCTTTGACATCTACTTATCCTTAGCATTCACCACCACTGAGACCTGACATGGTTTTTAAAGCGTTTGGCGAGGCGAGTCACCACCGTTTATCGCCTAGGCGGGCTAAGGCGACACTTTAGACGAGACAAGCCACCATCGTCTTGTCGCCTTAGAGACGCCTTAAAAACAATGGTTGGTGGAGCAGCTCACATTTGTTTGCGCTGGTAAAGGCAATATCAAATCATGGTCTGCGCCAACAGCATGTCAGTCAGTGGGGGAGGAGCTCGGGTCGGCCCATCCATTGGGCCTCCAGGTAGGAGCGGTTATCCCCCGAAGCGGATTCGCGAGCTGTTCGTTTGCCGTTCGTGGACGCGCTGGTGAGGTGACCCGATGACGTGTGCGGCGTCGAACCACCAGTCTCGCTGTCCTTCTCGGCTTCACCTAGTAGGTTGGAGTGACTGGAAGCTCGATGCGATGGCGACGCTGGTGCGGCCGCCCGCGCTGCACATCTGCGCCGTGAGCGGCGCCGGCGGCGGGAAGGAGAAGTGGGCGCCGCAGCCGCAGCGGCCGTGGTGGGTCTGGAACAAGCGGAGCTTGCCGCGGCAGTCGGGCGGGAATGGGGGCCGGGGAGGTGGGGGTGCGGGCGAGGCGCTGGACCAGGTGCTGGGCGTGCTCCGCCGCGACGGCGAGTTCCTCCAGGCCGCCGCGGGCGCCCCGCTCCGCGATGTCTTCTGGCTCCGCTTCCTCGAGAAGCAGCGGGAGCAGCCGAAACCTAAGCCCAAGCCCGCGCAGCAACAGCAGATGCTGCGGCAGGAGGAGGCGGAGGTGGAGGAACTGCCTCGTGAAGCTTCAGCCTTCCCGCCTCCCGCGTACCCGCCAGGTTCGTAGCCGGCAACAAGAGCGCATCCATCTCAATTCAGCTCCAATGCGCGCGCATCGCCTTGCTGATGACTAAATTTCTCCCGATTTTGGTAGGGTTGTCATGCGTGGAGCTAATGGCGGCCGACTTCCAAGCCCTCAAGGTCTACGCCGGTAGCGCTAGACACTCTCTCGCGCGGCGATTCCTCGGAAGCAAGGAACAGTCAAAAGGTCAACAACAACCACCTAAACCCAAACCCCAGGAACAGCACAAAGAGCAGCAGCAGATACTTCAACCCCCGACCTTCCCTCCACCCTCCTACCCTCCAGGTTTGTAGCACAATGCAGCAACAGCTCTACTAGATTTGGTACTCATTAAGCTAGTCTATTTACATTATTGGCTAATCTTCTAAGTGTTACAAATTACAATAGGCTTATCCTGTATGGAGTTGATGATGGCCGATCTTCAAGCTCTCCAGTTGTACATGAACTACTATTCCACCATGCTCACCATCCCGCTTCCCCAGCATTACGATCCTGACCTACTTGCTCAGTACTTCGCCTCACGTCCCCATGTCCTCGCATTTCGCACCATCCAGGTTTAACTATGATTAAGCTACCCCTGTGCTTTTATTAACATCTACTACATTTTTCTAATTGTTGTTGCCAACAGCTTACTGTCAATCTTTGCCGCAGATACTCTTCACATTTTCCTCAGCTGTGGTAAAGATGCAAATTTCTAAAAGATCACAGTTGAACACAGATTCTAACTACGTCAGTGGCAACAGAAGCAATGGCCTTGATGCTTCTCAATACATGGTTGGCCAGCTTCTCAAGGAGACGTTTCTTGATCTTGGACCTACTTTTGTAAAAGGTCAGGTAGTCATGCTTGAGAGCTTTAAGACAAGGTGGTAACCACATGGCTTGGAATGCTTTTGATATCTGTCTTTTCTTTTATATGCAGTTGGACAATCCCTTTCTACAAGACCTGATATCATAGGTTCAGAGATTTGTGAGGTTAGGTAAATTTCTCCTTGTTCCTGCATTGTTGTTGCTTCATCAGTTCTTGCTTGACATATCAGTGGTCCTTGTATTCTTTCTCTAGAAATTAACTGATCTGTTGCTACTCTATTTAGGCCCTATCTGAATTGCATGAAAGAGTTCCTCCTTTCCC
Organism: Urochloa ruziziensis; assembly: GCA_015476505.1. Classification (NCBI taxonomy): domain Eukaryota; kingdom Viridiplantae; phylum Streptophyta; class Magnoliopsida; order Poales; family Poaceae; genus Urochloa; species Urochloa ruziziensis. The sequence goes on along the minus strand of CM027123.1, from coordinate 7,295,382 downwards.
AAGAGAGGATGCAATGAAGATTATTGAGGAAGAATTTGAGTGCCCTGTATCACATATGTTCAGTTACATTTCGGATGAGCCTGTAGCAGCTGCCTCCTTTGGACAGGTAATATCTGCATGTGCTTCCTTTGTGCTTGTGCTATGTTAGATCAAGTTATTTGGTATTTCTGATTTATTCTATTCATTTTTCTACATCATTGTTTATTTGTTTTCAATTTGTACCGTTATGCTCAAAGAATTGTAATTTTACTTCAGGTTTACCAGGGGCGGACAGTTGATGGTGCTATTGTGGCCATAAAGGTTCAGCGGCCAAACCTTCTACCTTCTGTACTGAGAGACATCTATATTCTACGTCTTGGGGTATGTATATTTTCATCTCACATATAGTTTTGTTATTCAATCATCTGTGTTTTTTTTTGTTGTTTCTGGTCATTATCCTGGTGGTTGGTACTTTTATTTACTGTTTCTTAATATGCTATCTGTGATTTTTTTTTCTTTGCGTGTTCCGGTTCATGGGATTTGTTAGACAACAACCTTTTCCAAAGATTAGTAACTGTCCCGTAAAAGCTAGACATAACTTTCTTCCATTATGGATAGACTTTCTCTCGCCCTAAAAACGCTGCATGTTGCTTCCATTGTGAACTTGCTTTAGCTATCAGTTCAGTACTATGTAGTGACTGTAACATTGATTACTTTAGTCCCATTCATGTGATGCTTTTCTATTCAGTTGTTTACTTTCTATAATTTATTTCAGCTTGGTTTCATACGAAAGGTAGCCAAACGAAGAAGTAATATTTCTCTCTATGCTGACGAGTTGGGTAGAGGTTTCGTCGGCGAGTTGGACTACAATATTGAAGCTGCTAATGCTACCAAATTTCTGGTGCTTCTTTGTTCTTGTATCCTACACATGCTTTTTTGCTAACATATGTCTTGTTCGGTTTGGTGTTTCAGCTAATAATTTCCACTCTTGCAGGAGGTTCATTCTAGGTATCCTTTTATGTTAGTTCCTAAGGTTCTTAAACAACTTACTAGAACGAGGGTTTTAACAACGGAGTGGGTGGCTGGTGAGAATCCCAAGGAGTTGCTTTCTTTGTCTAAAGGAGTTTCTGAAAAAGTTACCGAAACTTCAGAAAAGCAGAAGTTGGAAGCAAAAACTCGCCTTCTTGACCTGGTATTTACTTGATAGTTAATAAATTATTACCAACCAATCAGTGTTTCCTCTTAGAAAATATTTGGGATTTAAGTTCTTTTACGGGAAAGAGCTTATCTATCATTTTCACATCGTAACATAGGTAGTTCAGTAGTTGTGTACCATTCTGCGCTTATTTCAAATCGGCACTTAAAAACATATGTCTTGATCTGGAGAGAGTATTCTTTTTTCTGTTGCGGTGGGCATAAACATGCCTGAACCGTGATCTTTGTTTCTTCTTTTGTTTACCCCTAACCTTACCTCTGGTCTTGTGCCGTTCCTGTTTTTCTTATCCTTGTTTCTTTTGGGTTTCATCTCTAGCCTACCCCAACTTGCTTGGGACAAAAGGCTATGTTGTTGTTGTTGTGGTGGTGGTGGTGGTAGCATAAACATGACAATGAATGTACATTTGAAAAGTTCAATTTGAGCTTGCTGCCCAACATGTTTTAACATCTTATTACTTACTTGTAAGGTCAATAAAGGTGTTGAGGCTTCACTAGTGCAGCTTCTTGAGACAGGCTTGTTGCATGCTGATCCTCATCCTGGCAACTTGCGCTATACTCCTGAAGGTCGTGTAGGGTAAGCTCTACTACAACATAGCTTCATACGCCTAACTACATGTCTTCTTTTTTAGTTTTCCTTCACTGCACATTTCGTGTGATGAGATGTTTTAGCTCCATTTTGGATTTATAGTTGACAAAGAAGCTTTGTGATAAAATACTTCTGGAACCATTTACAACAACTTCCTAAACATATCAGGTTTCTTGATTTTGGTTTGCTTTGCGTGATGGAGAGGAAACATCAGCGTGCTATGCTTGCAAGCATCGTACACATAGTAAATGGAGATTGGGCTTCCCTTGTCTACGATTTGACTGAAATGGATGTTGTTCCACCAAACACCAATCTGCGTCGTGTGACGATGGTAATTCATCAAACTGCAGCTGTACCGTATATGTTTCCTCTCTTTTGTGTGTGTGTGTGTGTTGGGGGGGGGGGGGGGGGGGGGGGTTGTTTTGAGGGAATGGTTGGTCCCACCTTTTGCATTGAGTGGCATCATGTACATTGAATTGCCACTTACATGGTTTCATGTTGATGTCTGGCTGAAATGAAATAATTAAACATAAGAAAGAAGCTAATTAAATTGAAATGAGGAACATAAGAAAGAAACTAAATGAATTGAGGAACATGAGTAAAAACTAGTTAATCAGAGTCCATTTGCATACTTAGAATTCATGTAGAAACTACATGCCACTGAAAAGTACATTGGCCTATGTTAGCGAGATGGTTAGGGTAATGGTTTAGGGGCCCATTGGGCCCAGTGTGGCTGGCGCCCAAGCCTCCCTGGCTTGGGCGTGCCCCCCCCCCCCCCCGATAGGCTTGGCGGCAGGATCCCTCCTAGGGTTCCCTGCCTATATATGTACATATATTGTGCCCCATATCAATCAATCCATTATTTCCCTGCAATCCCTATTGCTTACATGGTATCACGAGTTAGGGTTTCACCCCGGCTCGCTTCCGCTGCCATCCCGCGCCGCCACTAGGTCGCGCCGCGCGCCCCACCGGCGCGCCACCCCTCGGGCACCATGCCCGACACCCCTCCTCCCTCCAAGGCCGGCGACCCCAAGGCCAACGACGACGTCCTGGCTGCCTCCGCCTCCAAGCTCCCGCAGGAGACGGACGCCGAGCGCGACGCTCGTGTCCAGGCCACCAAGGACAAGCGCGATGCTGCGCTTGCCCTAGCCGCCGAAGCGGAGCAGGAAGCCGCCGCGGCCGCGCGTGAACGCGACGCCGCGGCCGATCGCGTACGCGCCGCTCATGAACGAGCGGCCCGTGCTCGTGCCGACGCTGAGGCCCTCCTCGACGACCAGGAGAAGAAGGAGGACGGCCCCAAGCCCGACGGCGACGGCCGCGACATCCACTTCGGCAACGACTGCAACGACATGCACTTCGCCATCCTCATGCACGAGGCCACTGCCCTCGTCAATCTGCACGCCCAAGCGATCAGCGTGCAGAACATCCGGAATCTCGTCCACGTCGTCCTTGACATCGCCGCCGGCAACTACACACGCTGGCGCGATCAGATTCTCCTCATCATCGGCAAGTACTCCCTCGAGTCCCATGTCCTCGCCGACCTCCCCGCGCCTGAGTTCGCGGACTGGACGCGCATGGACTGCGTGGTCAAGTCCTGGATCGCCGGGACGATCTCCTCCGACCTTGCCGAGATGGTGATCGACCGCGACGACACCGCCAGGACCGTGTGGCTCGCTCTTGAAGACCAGTTCCTTGGTAACAAGGCGACACGCGCCCTTCACCTCGACATTCAGTTTCGTAACTTTGTCCAAGGTGATCTTTCCATTACCGACTATTGCAGGCGGCTGAAAAGCATGGCGCAGCAGCTCACGGCCCTTGGGGAGACGGTCACCGACCACACGCTCACGCTCAACCTCATTCGAGGCCTCGACGAGCGCTTCCGCGACATCGGCCGTCACATCCGCTGCGGCACGCCCTTCCCCACGTTCAAGAAGGTGGTCGACGACCTGCTTCTGGAGGAGCTCACCATGGCGCATCAAGCTCCCCCCACCGCTCTCCTTGCGACCACCGGGAAGACCGCACCACCAGCCGGAGCGCCATCTCAGGCGCCGTCCTCCCGCCCCCCTCAGCAGACCTCTCGTTCCAGGGGCAGCAACTCCGGGGGCGGCTCGGGCGGCAACTCATGGTCCTCCAACGACCGTCGCAGCAGCAAGCCCCGCTCCTCCGGCGGTGCGCCTCCTGCCTCCACCAGCGAGGCGTCGGGGGGCGGGAAGGGGGCCTCGACGCCCAGCACAGGCGGTGCTGGGGGCACTACGGGCTGGCCCTCTTTCCTCCACCCATGGGCCGGGGCTATTCAGATGTGGCCCGGCCCCCGGTCGGGCGCACCTCTCCCTCCGGCGCCACAGCAACAACAACAGGCCCTCGTCGCGCAGCAGGCCCTGCTCGCCCATCAGGCGCAAGCACACGCCATCCAGGCGGCCCAGGCTATGGCCCAGCCTTCCTCCGGCAGCGACCTGATTGTCTACACGGATGCAGATTGGGCTGATTGTCCTGATACACGACGTTCCACATCGGGGTACGTTGTCTTCCTCGAGGACAACTTGGTTTCGTGGTCTTCGAAGCGGCAGAATACGGTCTCCCGTTCCAGTGCAGAAGCAGAGTACCGCGCCGTGGCAAACAGCGTGGCTGAGTCCACCTGGCTTCGGCAGCTCCTTCTCGAGCTGCACGCTCCACCTCGTCGAGCCACGCTGGTGTACTGCGACAACATCAGCACGGTCAACATGTCCTCCAACCGGTTCAGCACCAGCGCACCAAACATATTGAGATTGATCTCCACTTTGTTCGGGAGCGTGTTGCCATTGGTGATGTTCGCGTCGTCCACGTTCTGACGTCTGCTCAGTACACCGACATCTTCACCAAGGGACTGCCTACATCTCTTTTTCAGGAGTTTAGGTCCAGCCTTAACGTCCGTCCGAGGCATCGACGTTTCGACTGCGGGGGCGTGTTAGCGAGATGGTTAGGGTAATGGTTTAGGGGCCCATTGGGCCCAGTGTGGCTGGCGCCCAAGCCTCCCTGGCTTGGGCGTCGCCTCCCCCCCCCCCCCCCCCCCCCCCCTCCCCCTCCCCCTGATAGGCTTGGCGGCAGGGATCCCTCCTAGGGTTCCCTGCCTATATATGTACATGTATTGTGCCCCCTATCAATCAATCCATTATTTCCCTGCAATCCCTATTGCTTACGGTCTACATGTCCCGCTTATGTCTCAGTGACTTATGGACCTTGACCCTCATGTCAGTGACAGCAAGTGTGGCATGTGGTATATTTTGTTGGACATGGACTTATTTGGTGACTTGTAGTAGACTTATTCAAACCTTAAGAATCTTTCTGGTAAGAGATGCAATTGACAGTACTAGATTTAGACTTCGTTATTGTGGGTATATTATCAAATACACATGGCTACTAAAGGTTAATTCTTTTACGCTTGATGCTTTTTTGGACCATTATCTAATGTTATAGGGAAAATATGATTTTTGCCAAAAGATTATGGTATTGATTGACTCCCACGTCTATCTGCTATTTCACATGCTCCCTCTTTTCCAGTTGGATAGAGAGGAGTTAATTCATGGCTTTAGTACATTGACCGGTGTGCTTTTTCTATGTTCTTTTACTTATAACATACATATTACTGTTCTTTAGTGTTTTTAGTGTTTGTAATCATTGTGCCTTCCATGTGTTAGGATTTGGAGGACGCACTGGGCGAGGTAACCTTTGAAGAAGGAATTCCAGAAATCAAGTTTAGTAAGGTGATTAGTTTACTCTATTCGTATTCCGTTCAGTGCAGCGGTGGTGTTTTGATATCTTCGTGGCTATCTTTTATTTCAAAGTGCCATAGCTAAAATTCTTCTCACATTGCATATGTGCTTGTTTACTGCAACATACATCTTTTAGGTGCTTGGAAAAATTTGGTCAGTGGCATTTAAATATCACTTCCGTATGCCACCTTACTACACACTGGTTCTCCGGTCACTTGCTTCTTTGGAAGGTAGGTTAGCCTATTCAGTTGAAATTGAGATACCAAATTGGTTTAGCACATGATGGCTTGTTTCTTTCCAAAGATTTCTGTCTGTTTTTCAGAGGTTTATTGTCTTCCTTCATTTCCTATCGACAGGATTGGCTGTGGCAGCGGATGGGACTTTCAAAACATTTCAAGCAGCATACCCATATGTTGTTCGGAAGCTTCTTTCTGATAATTCACTTGCGACAAGGAGACTTTTGAATCAGGTATCATTCATGATCTCGTTTGGAACCGTGTGTGTTTAATTAGCCTCTGAGCATGTGGTACTAGGGCCGTCATTCTGGCCTTGTTCTCTTCAGTCCCAAAGTTTGACCAATATAACCATGATATGCTGCTCTCCTTGTGGATTAGGCTTCATTTTGTAGTTAAGGTGGATGAGAGTATGAGACTGCACTGATGTGATAACTAAGACCAATCAATTTTTTTTACACAGGCAATCTTCAATAGAAGGAAAGAGTTCCAATGGCAGAAGATTAACGCATTTCTAAAATTATCTTCAGCAAGGTTTGTTTCATGGTTCTTATTATTTAGTAAATTGGCTCTGTTCATCTTAATAATAATGATAGTGCTATCTTCTGGCTAGTTAAGTATTGATTCTTCATTGATTGGACTTAAGAATCCAACGTTGAAACTGGTTTATCCTATTAATATTGGTAAGTTGGGGCATAATGGTTAACGTTACTTAGTTTATTAGTTGTATGTGCATCACAACCCTGGATTGGTTTCTCCGGACTTAGGAAAATAGAAGCAACAAAAATGCATGAAAGTTAGCTGCACAAATATGAGACGGATGTACTAACAAATACCTGAGCAGTGAGCAGTCTTTTTTTTTTCTAATGCTTATACTCTCACTGATGTCATTTACATATGTGAAGGAGCAACTTCAAATATAACAGCGCATCTTTGCCTGAGCCCGACGCAAAGGATGTGAGTGTTGCTAGCCTTGTTGAGATCAGTGGTTCACTTGACCGTGCAACAGCTGCACCAGAGAGGGCATTGCATACTGCAAACCTGTGTGTGAGGCTTTTATTGTCAAAGGACAGCGCTGTGATTAGAAGACTTATTATGACAGCGGTATGTATCACTCTTATCTCCACACTCCTCTACTTGTACCAACCAGCCCTCCTGGATGACTTTTCAGAATGGCCGAGTTCTGAGCTCATCCTGTGTCCCCTTGTGCAGGATGCAAAATCTCTTGCCCGTGATCTGATCTCTAGAGATGCATTAATGTTCCGGGTGCTCCTCAGTAAGGTCATGGCAGATGTCGTCTACCAGTGGATGTTGAATGCCACAGGCTTCAAACGAGTTGCAGAGACCAGGATCCGGACGCCCATGACCGTAGGAGAGAACGATGATCATCTTGTGCTGTCTGAAGAGTCATCAACCCAGATGGCACTCCAGGCTGCCGTAAGAGACCGCAGGATGCAGGTCATATTCTCCAAGTTTGTGAGGGAGTTAAGAGAAGAGCCTGTCCTGATGGTCAGGATGAGCTGGAACATGTTCGTCATCTCAGTCACATCTGCCGCCGTCGGCCTGCACCGTTTCATAGTGTTCCTGTCGGAGGAATACTTGCCGACGCTGCCACCGCCTGTGCCGTCGCCGCGGTTGGTTCAGATTCAGACCCTATAAAGCGTAGCGGCCAGGCCGTGAACATAATTATGGTTATTTGTCGCTCATGTACACGCTGTCCCTGTATATAAGCTTTGCAGGATTAATCAGTAATTCTGTGGCGTGTTCCGAGCCACACGTGTTTCTGTTACACGTTGTTCTCCATTGAGTTCCGCTAATGGATCTCGCGGTGGTATGGTTATCCATTAAGCTGATTTCGCGGGAGCAATGAAGAAACCGACGCTGAACAAAAGATCGTAATGCTGGGTTGAGCAAAATAGCACTACTACACCGTCTACACGTACAAAACCAATTGAGTTCAACTTGATTAAGCTGCTTACTGGTGGAGAGATGCAGTTGACAGTGGCGTCACATCGTTGTTTATTTGGAGGGCAGTGGCGTCACATCGTTCAGCCGGGCAGCCGGCTCAGTGTGGCCTCAGCGCTGTCTGGGCTTGAAGGCTGAATTCGACGACAGAGTGGGCTCTTTGGGCCAAAATTTGGGCCCATTCGTGTCATCGTGTACCTCTGCAGTCTGCACTGCTCGACTCGGCTCGATTCGCGTCTGACAGTACCTGATGTCCGAGAGCTGGACAGAGTTTCAGATTCAGAGACGGTGCGACGCTGAGGGCCGAAGGGAGGAACCGGCGGAGGATGGTGGGGGGACGAGGAGGAGGGTCGGGGCGGCGGCAGGAACGGCAGGCCCTGATGGTGGCGTTCGCTCTGGCGCTGCTCATGGGCACCGCCGTCTACTTCCGCATCTGGGCCCGCCAGTCCAGCGACCCATCGTTCACCGCCGACGACCGCGAGGAGCTCCGGTTCGCCCCCCAAATCCTCTCTCCGCCTTCCTTCTTTCCTGCGCTGACAAGTTTCGATTTCCTAAACCTTACGTATTCAGTCATCAACAGAAAAAAAAATGAAGGAATCAAATCATCTTTGTTCAAACTTATGAGGAAAAAGTCTACATCACCCCCCACCTATGGGGGTGGACTACGTAACCGTCAACCTATGAAACGGTCTATATCACCCCCTGAACTTTCGAAAACCGGTCAAATTACCCTCTAAAGCAATTTTGAAAAATCATAGTAAATCACAGAAAAATCATAAAATGAAAAATCCAATTGTGTTGGACTCCAAATGAGCAGATCTACACAGTGAACATATAATGTGGTATGTTGTAGTACAATTTTTTACAGTTATGAAGAAAAACATAGGTATAAAGCTACAGCAAAAAAAAGTACTAAACCATACCATATTATATGTTCACTGTGTAGATCTCCTCGTTTGGAGTCCAACACAATTGGATTTTCCATTTTATGATTTTTCTATGATTTTCTATGATTTTTTAAAATTGCTTTAGGGGGTAATTTGACTGGCTTCTGAAAGTTCAGGGGGTGATATAGACCATCTGACCACTGGCAAGTAATAGATCCATGTGTTGAATTCCTAACGCTTTCGTGGTAGAAATCCATTGGTAGGATCGGCTGCGGCCATCCGTTTCAGTAAAGTGGTGTCCTATTGATTAACGTTAGGAAGTCATGGATTGAGACGAGACGGCCTCCAAAAAAACTAGTACTAAACCCAACAATCACCTCTTGGGAAACAATTCAGACAATTGACTCACCAAATTCGGATATTACAGAAAACAAAAACGAATTGTTAGCTGGTAACTGTAATTTTGTTCTTTGATGTCTGAAGTATGGTTTATCAGCTGTAATCATACAGCACTTGGATCAGCTGATGGATTCGTGATGTAAGTGGGCTTATTTGTGAGTTCGCAAATAGGGTGTGAACCAGGACAGGCATGTATTAGGTTGTTCAGCACTGTTTACACGGTCCGTTCTCTTCTACCAATGGCTTATTTGTAGTGAAGTACAGCCTGGCTTGATCTTGTGTCTTCGACATCTAGCAACCTCTTTATTGTATGGGTATTTTCATGGATACCATCAACATCTTTAGCATTGGAAAAGAGCTGCAATGATCATCTTTTGCTGCTTTATGTTAGTTTTAGCTTCTGCTTTGCTTCTCTTTTCTTACGGTTATTTTTTTTTTCTGCATCAACCATCAGGAGGCAGTTTGAACAAGCAAACCTGGAAGCGATGGATGAATCTGCTGAATGGAGAATGAAATACGACAAAGAATTTGAGAAAAGTAGGCAGTTGCAAGAGGAACTTTCAAAGGTATTGCTTATTTACTATTTACTAGATACTTGTAGGTGGCTATGCTCCTCAGTCCTCATACACTAATGCTATGGAATTCTCTTCACAGGTTAAGGCCTCATTGGCTGGTACAGTCAGGCGTCTTGAGTTGTTGCAAAAGGTAATTTTTGGGGCTATATTTTATTTCTTCTATCTCTATTATAGCATGCCCTTTAACCCGGGGCCACCTTTCAATTTTCTCTTGTGCTTGCTCTCCACTCTTTATGTGCATGCTCCCATTTAATCATTTCATTGCTGCAGGAGAATGAGATGTGGAAGCGGCAAACTGAATCACTGAGGCAGCAGTGCAATTGCACTCTTCCATTGAAAACTATGCAAGATTAAGGACATGGCAGGGTTTTTTTCAGCTTCTTTAGCTGATTAGCGCAAAGCTTTGTGTTTGTTCAGCACCAGAGGGAGGAAAGCTAACATTGAGGTCTGGGAATTGGGATAGGTGAACTGAAGAAATGGCTAACTCAGTGCTGGTGCGTTTGCTACTGATGATGAGTTTCACACTTCATCTGGAGTGATCGGTGGCTAGTTCATGGGTAGCAAGGCACAACCTGAGATGGCAGCTAGCTCCTTTTTCATTAAGGATTTTGATTTTTAAGTAATATTTGGATTGACATTCTCTACTTGTAAATACGCAGTGTACTAAGGAAAAAAAAACTGGCATAGTTCAAACCAGGACCGGCTTATTGGCAAACACTTAATGACCTCCTGTGTTAATGGTCATCTTCAGTATACATTTTATTGAAACTCTGCTTATCATTAAAAAAAAGCACGAATTAGATTACAGCATATGAAGATGGCCTATCTCACGCTTTCGCTTGAATCACCGGGCGATTTTTTTCCTCTCTTTTATCCACAAGTTGTCCAATGATAAGGGGGAAACGGCTCCCTCCTTTTTATCCACAAAGTTGTCTAACGATGAGCGGGAAACGACGCATTTTAGCGCCAAATTTTGCAGCACTTGGATGGTAGTTTCAGCCGTTCGAATGCTGGCTGACAGGTAACGCTGAAGATCAAGCAGCCCAGATCGGCAGCGGTCTTAAAAATTGTACTCGTGACAAGTGTAACTGTGTAAGGGTATGATACAAGACCATGCGCCAGATTTTATTACATCGCAGTTCAAAGAAAGGTGTCATAAGCAGTTACTCCAAGGATCGAATTTACATGACAAAAGGAAGGCATGGCCAAACTGACTCCTCAAGGTCGTTACAGAAGTTGTATTTGTGCCCACACTGACTCAAGGGAGCAGCAGTATCTTGCCAATGTGGGTGCTAGCTTCCATCAACCTGTGTGCCTCAGCTGCTTCAGATAACGGGAACGTCTTGTAAATCACTGGCTTCACCTTGCCAGCAGCGACGGCAGGCCACACATTCTTTTCCACCTCATTGACGATCTGAGCTTTATTGGCAGTGCTTCTACCCCGTAGTCCAGCAGCTGCACAAGATTTTGACAGTTTAATCCATAGCTAAAATGGAAGAACACAGCATTTAGGAAGCCTACAAGCGCATACACCTATAAAGAGAACGGCCAAAGACTGATATATCAAATAGTGAAATGACATCAGTGAAATTTAGAAGGGTTGTTGTTACCTATAGACCTAGGCAACTAAGTAAAAATACCTTGTATGGTTAAGCGCCGTGCAAAAACAGCTTGCAGGTTCACTTCAGCAACAGCACCTCCTTGGAAGCCAATGATGAAAAGTCTACCATCAACGCCTAAGCTATTCAGATTGCGCTGGAGATATGATCCTCCGATATTGTCCAGAATGACATCGACACCTGGTAAAGAGATTTTCAGATTACAGCGTGTACATGCTACATACATACTAATGAATAGAGGTAGCTCCTCCAAGGAGAAATGCTACACATAATGCTATCAGCATTCAGGTACCCACAGTATAGTACGACAGCAACCTTGTGTGCAATATAAACAAGCAAGGTATTTCCGAATACAGTGGTAGGTTATACCCTTTCCATTGGTTTCCTGTTTGACACGTTCAACGAAGTCTTCAGTTTTGTAGTTTATGCATACATCGGCACCCAAACCTTTGCAAGCCGCTAGTTTTTCTTCGCTTCCTATAGTATTTTGATGGAATTAGTGCATACATCAGCACCCATATCAATAACATTTGACCATAACATCATTCCCATTACAGTGAACAAACCTGCTGTCACAAAGACCTTAATTCCAAGGTGCTTCGCAATCTGTATAGCGAAAGTACCAATTCCACTCGATCCTCCGTGGATCTGCAAAATTTAAGGTACACAGCAATCAGTAACAAACAGAGACAAAGAGATTCACTTTAATCCTGTACTAAGAACATCAATTGTTTCGTTGACATTTTCATGACAATTAAGTACTATCCAGAGACTCTGCAACCCATTAGGTGCAAGTGAAGAACTTGGAACCTCTTTTAGTACCTTTATTTAACCTGCCAACTTGCTTGGGATTAAAAGGCTCAATTGTTTTTTTAAGAATCACTTTGCTGTTGTTTTACTAAATTATTTTAGGCGTCCTTTACAATTCTCAGCTTCAGCTACTGAAGGCATGTTATTTATAAACCAACAAGTAAATAATCAGCTCATCAAATAATTTGTGGTGCTTGTATCAAGGAACAGGGTCCTATCCTATCCATGCATATCAGCTGCTGAAAACTCTTGGACCCAGCTGTGCAGAGCGGAGACGAAGAGAGTGAGCTGTTCTTACAAGGAATGATTCGCCGGGGGAAAGGCGGCTAGTCATGAACACGGTAGACCAGACGGTGCAGGCCACCTCAGGTAAGCCGGCTGCGTCCGTCAGCGACACCCCCTCCGGCACGGGTAGCAGCTGCCCCGCCGGCACCACAATTTTCTCCGCATATCCGCCGCCGCTTAGCAGCGCGCACACCTGCGAGGCAATAGCAAAGTGCAAAAAACCAATCGGAATTCGTAACAACAGAAGTAGCCAAGTGCCCAAGTCTCAGTTTGCCACTGGATAGCTGATCCGCTTCACCTTGTCGCCGACGGCCCATCGCGAGGGAACGTTGGGGCCGAGCGCGAGGATGGTGCCGGAGCACTCGAGCCCCGGGTACGGGGACGCGCCGGCGGGCGGCGGGTGGCGACCGACGCGCTGGAGCGTGTCGGCGCGGTTGACGCCCGCCGCTGCGACCTGGAGGAGGACCTCGCCTTCTCCCAGCGGCGCGGGATCCTCCACCTCCTGGGCCTCTAGCACCTCCGGCCCGCCGCCGCGCGTGATCACCACCGCTCTCATCTTCCTTCCCTCCGGCCGCCTCACTCCTCGCGTCCGCTTGGTCGCTGCAGTTGCTTGCTGCTTTCGGTAACTCCAGTGGAAAACTGTCTGTGTAGAAACCTACGAGGCCACGACTCTGCTATTGGGCTGGACCAATTGTTTGTATGTGGGCCGAGCCCAGTTCGATTTGGCGAATCAAGCACTGCGGCCTTGTCTTTCTGGTGACAAGTAGCACTGCCTGAGGTTCTGAGCCGTCCATGCGGGATCCAACGGCAGTGCAGCTAGTGGTTTGCCTCCCAGGACAGGAGCGCGCGGGGTTTTAGTCCCACCTCGGCACCCGAAGCAGCAGCGAGCGGGCGCGCTTCCTATAAAACTGGACCATGGGGCTCCCTTGTTCCATACTTACCTGGACGGGGTCGATGGTCGATCAAGAAGGCCCATGGCCTAGATCAGTGGCCCACATTGCACTTGGTGGGTGCGCTGGTCTACCATCTCCCCAAGTGGGAGAGTGGACGTCATAATTTGTGGTAGAGGGGGTACGCGTTCGCGCGGCCCCTGCTAATTCTAAGAATTTAAACTTTGGTCCCTTAAGCATGGAAAGATCTTTTTATTCCGGTCCTTCCAGTAGTCAGCGGGGAGGGAGCGTAGCGTAGTTGCAATGCTCGCAGACCCCTTTGGAAATGTTGAAATTTCACCTCGATTCATAGCAATCCTTTGAATTAGTTGCAATACACTCAGACCCTTTGGTTCCATGTTGAAAATTCACCTTGGTTCGTATAGCAATCCTTTGAATTTGGCGCTCTTCCGTTATGATAGAGGCAGACCTAATCACTATGGCTCCCGTTGAAAACTATCCAAAATTAAGTACATGGCAATAGTTTCTCAGCTTCTTCGGCAGGTTAGCTCAAAAACTTTCCTATTGCTCGGCACCATTGAGAAATGTCTACCGTAGTTCTCGTATGTTTGCCACTGACACGCGAGCTGCGCACTTCATCCGAACTGATAAGTTGCAACTTTATAGTGGCAGTGCAAATTGGTATCAAAGTTTACCGAACAATGTCATCAACACTTCACGGATCCAATTTAATACATAATTTCTCACAAAAAGAAATAAGCCAATTGCAAAATAAGAAGGCATGCTATACAGTATCCAGTACTCTCTTTTTTTCAAAATGGAAATAAACCCGGCCTCTGCGACAAACGCTCACAGCCAATTTTTTATTCATGATACGTGAACGTTGCAGATGTGCTAAAATTGTAGTTATGGAAGCAGAAGTATCTTGCCGATGTGGGTGCTAGCTTCCATCAATCTGTGAGCCTCGGCCGCTTCAGATAGCGGGAACGTCTTGTAAATCACCGGCTTCACCTTGCCAGCGGCGATAGCAGGCCACACATTCTTTTCTACTTCGCTGACTATCTGTGCTTTATTGACAGGGCTTCTGCTGCGCAGTCCAGCAGCTGCACAAGATAATGAAATTTTAGTTAAGCATTAAAATAGAACACAATATTTAGAAAGCCTATAAGTGCATACACCTATAATGGGAACAGCCAAAGACTGAAGAGACATAATAAATAGTGAAATGGCAAAACAACACATACAATGAAATTTAGACGGGTCGACATTGCCTGTAGACCTATGCAACCAAAAAATACCTTGTATGGTTAAGCGCCGTGCAAGAACGGCTTGCAGATTTACTTCAGCTACAACACCTCCTTGAAAGCCAATGATGAAAAGTCTACCATCAACACCTAAGCTGTTCAGATTGCGCTGTAGATATGATCCTCCAATATTGTCCAGAATGACATCAACACCTGGTAAAGAATTTTCAGATTACAGTCTTGACAGCATGTAAATTTGGTGATGCACATAACAATGAGTAGAAGTAGCTCATCTGTTTTTTCAAAGAAAACAAAATAGCTCATCCAAGGAGAATGCTATCAGAATTCAGGTACCAGCGTCGCTGTATGACAACATAGACCTTGCGTACAATACAAACGACCATAGATAATAAGATGGTAGGTTATACCCTTTCCATTAGTTTCCTGTTTGACCCGTTCGACGAAGTCCTCAGTTTTGTAGTTTATGCATACATCAGCACCCAAATCTTTGCAACCTGCTAGTTTTTCTTGGCTTCCTATAACATTTTGACAGAATTAGTAGGGACACTACCAAAGAATAATTAACTAGAATATCATTTTCGTTACATTGAACAGACCTGCAGTGACAAAAACCTTAATTCCGAGGTGCTTTGCAATCTGTATAGCGAAAGTACCAATTCCACTTGATCCTCCGTGGATCTGCAAAATTGAAGATACACATTCATAGTGAACAAAGAGAGATTCACTTTAATCATGTGGTAACAACACCAATTGTGCAAACAATTTCCTGGCGGTTTAGTAATTGCAAAAAGACTCAGCAGCCGATTAGGTGGCAGTGAAGAATTTGCTACCCCTTTTAGTGCCTTTATTATTTAGCTCCCGGTATCGCCTTCCCATGCCTGCTCCTCACCGGAGCCCTCCTCCGTGCGCCATTGTGCCACCGTTGTCCTCGCATTGTTCTCCCCGCCCACGGCGGAGCTCCTAGGTGGAACCTGAGCTCGCTCGACCGGTGGCAAGGCTCGCTCGGCCCGCGGAGCCATGATTCCTCGTGATTCCGGTGGTCCCTTTCACCGAAGCTATTCAATAATGGTTCAGGGCAGAGCTAGGGAGGTGAGAGAGCTTGTGGCGTGGGGAATTGGGTGGAGATGGAGCGCCGACGCCGAAGTTGGACGACGGTTGGAGCTCGGTTGGTAGGGAATCGTTGAGAAAGAAGAAGGGAGAGAGAGAGGAGGAGGAGGAGGCTGACATATGGGCCCCACATGTCTGGTTCCATGTAGGCATCACAATCAGCGCGTCATGTCAGCTCTTGGATGTCCCGTGGCAGATTTGGACCTAGATGACCCACTTAGATAGTTTAGGGACCCAAAAATGCAATTGCATGCCCAACTTTTTTGGGCTGTTGTTATTGTACCTTCATTTTAGGCGTGCTTTACAATCCTCAGTCTCGAAGCATGCAGTTTCTAATAAATATCATTCTGATGTTTTGCTAATACAAAATCGGGATCAAAGGGTGAAGGGTCCGATGTCAACCATTCCCTAGAGGCATATGAAGTTATGAACTGACTACTGGGTCTTCTTCTTGGACACAGGTGTGGAGAATATATAAGAGAGCTATTCTTACCAGGAATGATTCGCCGGGGGAGAGGTGACTGATCATGAACACGGTTGACCAGACGGTGCAGGCCACCTCGGGCAATCCGGCTGCGTCCGTCAGCGATACCCCCTCCGGTATCGGCAGCAGCTGCCCCGCCGGCACCACCACCTTCTCCGCGTACCCGCCGCCGCTAAGCAGCGCGCAGACCTGCAAAGCAATAGCAAAGCGCACAAAACCACTCACAACAGCAGCAGAAGAAGAAGCAAGCCCCAATCCACCATAGGTAGGAGCACGCAGGCAGGCGGTCGATTCGCTTCACCTTGTCTCCGACAGCCCACCGCGAAGGGACGTTGGGGCCGAGCGCTAGGATGGTGCCGGAGCACTCGAGCCCCGGGTAAGGGGACGCGCCGGCCGGCGGCGGGTACCGGCCCATCCGTTGGACAGTGTCCGCGCGATTGACGCCCGCGGCGGCGACCTCGAGGAGCACCTCTCCTTCGCCTGGCGCCGGGGGATCCTCCACCTCCCGCGCCTCCAGAACCTCCGGCCCGCCGGGGCGCGCGATCACCACGGCCCTCATCTCCCTTCCCCTTCTCAGTCGGTCAGTCCTCGACTCCTCGTCGCGTCCGCCTTCCTCACTGCCTGCCTGGAGTTGCTTTACCCTTTCGATAACTCCACCCAATTGTCAGTGTCACACTCGCACTGTGCTAATGTACAACGGCCCTCCTCTTGGACCGGGCTTATTTCTTGTCTTTGGGTCGGGCTCAATTTTACAAGAAGATAGATAGGGATGACTCGATCGCTCAAAAAAAAAAAGATAGGGATGACTCGAGTCCCTCGATTTATCTCGGCCCAATAAGGTTGGACGGCCAAATGTATTTTCACTTGTTGGGGTTTTCTTTGCAGAAGTGATGGAGATTGAGCAGCATTATAGCTAGCAAGCTTATCCACTTACGATCGAAGATGGAAACACGAATGGGAGGGAAGAGAAGAAGAACAAGTACAAGAAGAATGAGGTAAAGACGGAGGTGGAAATGTGGAATAGAAGGGAGGAGCCCCCCTACCAGCTTGTGCTGCCTCCGCCACTGCATCGAACGTAGTTCACACAAGAATGTCCACTTCGAAGGATCAAATTCGAACCATTTTGTACCATCGACCAATCACATTGCAATAACCATACTATGATGTTATTGATGTATCCAAATCGACCCACAAATATCGTGCGTATCCAGCAAACAAAACATACTGTTCGGTCGGGCCTGCTCCATTCACGCTGGTGGGTGTGGGGACGCGCCAACACGGGCGCGCACACACGGCAAGGAGGATGGATGACAGGGAGGAGTTCGTTAGCACTCACGGCCGGGGCCCCTCGCACGGCCGCACCTGGCCACCTGCACCTGCGCTGCTTCGCAATCGTGCGCGCCGCCGGCGGCTAACAAAAGCAGTGGGGAGCCGAAGCATCTCGGAACAATCAGATTCCTGCTAGCATTTAGATCGATCGGCATCGGCCCAAGCATCAGACGAGGGCGACGACAGGCGAGGGTTAATCCGGTCGGATTCGCTCGGGCTCGGGATTCCGTCCGTCGCCATGGGCACCCTCCGCCTCACCGGCTGGGCGGCCGCGCAGCGGGGCTTCCCGGCCGCCACCGCCGCCGCCGCGCCGGAGTGGGGCGCGCGCCGCTGGTGCCACGGGGCGCCGCTGGCCCGCCCCCGCTGCGCCCCGTCGCCGGCTCCGGCGGTGGCGTCCTCCCCCGCCCCCGGCGCCGCGGGGCAGCTCCGAGCCGGGGCGGAGCGCGAGTGGCTGTGGGACTGCCGCGGGGGCGGGGCGAGGGATTACGCCAGGGAGATGGAGGTGGCGGTGCGGGTCGTGCAGATGGCCTGCACCCTGTGCCAGCGGGTCCAGGACTCGCTCCTCCGTCCCGGCGCCGGAACCGGCGACCGCGTCCATTCGAAGCTCGACAGCTCCCCCGTCACCGTAGCTGGTTCGTATGCTGCTGCCAATCCGTCAGTTTCCCTTCCCCTTCGCGGCTTCTAAGTACTCACTCTATTATCATACGATTAGCAAAGAGGATTAGGTAATCTAACACTGCGTTGCAATAGAAAATTGAAATGTGCTGGTAATGGATAGATTATTACCTGGGTCTCGACTCCCCACAATAAAATGAAATAGAACGTCGTCCAGCTAATTATCGATTTGTTATTGACCTTTGTTGGGCTGCGGCATTTGATGAATATACCTGGATAGATGATGATTGCCAGGTATTATTTGCGTGGAACACAGTTTGCTGCATTTGGTGACTCACAATTAGATATTAGTACTTGGACTGGCTGACCAGGGTCTAATAATTGTTCCATGTGTTAAGGAGATACTTTGCCTAATATGTGAGTAGTTTGTGCCTTTGTAAATTTGCATGTGGTGACATTTTTTGTGCTCCCTCATTACAGATTGGGGTGTTCAAGCCATTGTAAGCTGGTTGCTTTCCAATTCCTTTCCTGATGAGAACATATCAATCGTCGCCGAAGAAGATGATGAGACGCTATCTAGTAGCGACGGTGCAGCTTTGCTTGAATCCGTTGTTGAGGCTGTCAATGGTTGCCTTGGTTGAAGCTCCAAAGTATGGGCTGAGATCCCCGGAGAAAGAGCTCAGAGCCCATGATGTTATTCAAGCCATACGGAAATGCAGCTCTACTGGAGGTCCTAAAGGAAGATTTTGGGTGCTTGATCCTGTTGATGGCACCCTTGGTTTTGTTAGAGGGGATCAATATGCTATTGCTCTAGCCTTGATTGAAGATGGAGAAGTAATACTTGGTGTTCTTGGCTGCCCAAATTATCCAATGAAAAAGGAGTGGCTCAATTATCACCAAAAGTACTACAGATTGATGTCTAAGGTCGCTCCTCCTCCGTTGGGCTCCTGGCATAAGGGTTGCGTGATGTATGCTCAGAAAGGATGCGGCCAAGCTTGGATGCAGCCTCTGGTTCATGACTTTGGTAAGCTTGATTGGCGTCACCCAAGGGAGATTCAAGTATCGTCCATCAGTGATCCAATTTCAGCTACATTCTGCGAACCTGTTGAGAAAGCCAACTCAAGCCATTCCTTTACAGCAGGACTTGCTCACAGTGTAGGATTAAGGTCAGTTCTTACTTTTATTTTCTGTGTCAAATTTCTGATGTTATTTTATGATCTTGAAGGTTTCTATTAAATAGTGTATTGGTTTTACATTTCAAACAGAGTGTCCAACTCCTATGGTTGGGCTTGCTTATCTTTAGTAGCAAGTAAATTGCAACCATGGTTTTTAATGTACTGTGTATTCATATCCTTTTGGTTTGGTTCCAGGAATCAACCTCTGCGCGTGTACAGCATGGTGAAATATGCTGCAATAGCACGAGGTGATGCCGAGATATTCATGAAATTTGCAAGAGCTGGATACAAGGAGAAGATATGGGATCATGCTGCAGGGGTGGTTATCATTCAAGAGGCTGGTGGAGTAGTCACAGATGCTGGAGGCCGCCAGTTGGACTTCTCAAGGGGTGTTTATTTGGAAGGTTTGGATAGAGGCATAATAGCTTGTTCCGGAGCATTGCTTCACCAGAGAATTTTAGATGCTGTTGATGCAAGCTGGAACTCATCAACACTATGATCAAAACAATAAGATGTTTGCTGCAGATGACCTCATGTTGATCATAGGATGCAAAAGGTGAGTTTTGCAAATAATTGTAGTTTATGTTTACCCCTGTTCAAATCTGTTTTGTCATCTTACATTCTGATATCTTATACAGGCAGCTTGGAGAGTCGTGCTAAGTATTCAGTTTCTGTATTGTTATGACTATGGGGGGTAATAGTGCCAGCATGTAGATTAGTATTAGCTTGTCTGCTCATAAACAAGTCTTCCCTTGAGACTTGACAAATTGCTGGCTTTGGCCATCGGTGGCATATGTAATTTTGTATAGGTGTTTGTTAATGAAAATTGAAAAGCATCTGCGCATGCTTTTACTGATTGATCCTTTAATTTTAAACTTCTGCTTGTCAAGTGGCAGGCGAATTGGTTAAGACAGTTACCTGTTCCTGCTCAGCACCATTTGCTGGCAATCAAATGCCTGAACCTTTGATTAATTCATCAGATGATGTTATTGTCTGCCAGTTTTCATCCTCTGTTATGATTCCAGTTCCTCGTTTCGTTACATGCTTCCTTACATATGAAATGCTGATCCATAGTCATTTCAGAAAGAACTAAACAAGACAGACCATTTCTTTCATGCAGATTTTTGTTATATGGATCAAACATATACAGCACAGGACACAGGAGCACACGTACAAGATTAATAACAGGTCTATAGATGAGACACAATGCATGAATGCTATGATCAAAACCATGATGCATATGCTGCGGAGTGGACTCTCTGTGATTAGCTAGAGAGCTGCACCGAGCAGCACTGACTGAACAGCTCCTTGCTGCCGTCCTCAACGTCATCCGGCTCCATTGTAGGCTGGAAGCTACTCCATGCCGGCACCAACCCTGGCGCAGCGCTGGTGTCGAAGCTGTGCACTAGCGAGACGGTTTTGAAGCTGTCTTCGCCGGACGGCACCTGGTACCCGGCGAGGAAGTAGAGCTGCGTGCCGACGGCGGCCATGGTGAGGTAGAGTCTCTGAGCCGACGACGGGAGGCTGGCCAGCAGCGACAGGTCTGGGACGGCGGAGTGGTCCCAGATGCTCCAGATGTTGAGTTCGCCGTCGTAGACCTCGACGTGACCCTTCCAGCAGTTGAGGCAGTCGCCGGAGCTGAAGAGCCTGTTCGCCACGGCCACGATCTGGTTCGGGGGCACGTCGAGCTGCCACATCCCCGGAAGGATCTCCCATACGCCCCTCGAGCAGTGGAACACCTCCGCCGAGCTCCGCTCCAGCGCCGACGACTGCAGCACGGTGGCTCCCGGCGTTGTCAGAAGGGCGGCGCCGCTGCCGCTGGCCGTCAACGTGCTCTCCGCGAATCCCCCAACGACGTGGAAGCTGCCCTGCCATGTCACGCCGACGCACTTGTAGCGGAGCGTGCTCATGTCGGGGAGAGCCAACCACTGGCCCTTCTCCTCGTCGTACACCTCGGCCGCCGCCGTGCCCCGGGCGCCGGCCAGCGAGCACTGCCCGCCGGCGACGCAGATCCTGCCCCGGCACGGCGCGCACGCGAAGTCGAAGCGCGGGAGCAGGAGCGGCGCGCAGTGCTGCCACTCCCCTCGGCGCACGTCGTACCGGAGCACGTCCGCCCTCACGCTGACGTCGGTGTCGTGGAACGCGCCGGCGGCGGTGCCGCGCTCCCTCTTGCACAGCCGACCGCCGATGACGTACACGGATTCGCCCAGCGCCACGACGGCGAAACCCCTTCAGTATGTGGCCTTCAGGGATGCCCGGGAGCGCGCCCACGCGGCGCCATGTGTTGGCACCGGGCTCGTAACACTCGAGGCTGTTGTTGCTGCCGTGCGCAAAGCAGGCGTAGATCCTGACACTGCCATCCCTGCCGGCGACGTTATCACCGCCGACGCTACTGCTAGCGATACTGCTCCCGGTGCTAGAGAAGGACGGGGAGGCAGCGACGTCGCAATGCAAGGAGCCCATGGTTCTTCTGAACTCACCAACCAGGTAACCAGCTAGCCTCTGCTTTTTCTTGTGCTGCTCATCATGTGATTACCATTGCGATTAGTGTAGCTGGGTTGGCCGGGGGAGTTTGCAAAGCACGACACAAGTGCCTATTTATACTGATTTGCATAGGGCGTTTCCGCTGTGCAATTTGCCATGTGGCTTTTGGCGGACGGAGCGATCGATGTGGTGCATAGGAAGGTGCTTGTTGGTAACTCCGACCGTGCTGTGGAATGTATCGAGCTTCTAGAGCTTGTCTTCTTCCTCGCATGAACAACGATGCTGTAAAAATATAATGATGGCATCGTGCAAGCTGATAGCGAACAGGGAAAGTGCTCAGCCTATCTGCTTGTACTCATGCATGGGCATTGACAATGTTGGGACAGATTCAATGTTCCATCCGGAAATATGTCCAGCTTCCTGCCAATTACAGAACTTTTTTTCATTAAAAACTAACAATGAGATTAAATTTAGTAAGATTATTAACAGCATAACTCCCAAAAAAGAATAAGACCAGCTCGTGACATTTCAAACCGGAAAAGCTGAGAGGTAAATAACTTTTCCACCACCATATCACTGTCATGTCCTAATCTATACAATTTCCAACCATTAATTTAGACATTTCTAGTCAGTCCAGAGCCCATAGACTCATGTACATTTGACAGGTGCTGGTCAATGGCCACGATGTGCAAGCATGTTGGAAAAAAAATGCACGATGCTGGTCAGTTTCGGAAATCACTTTCCTTCAGTTCTCGTCCACCCAAGCTTATGACACGCATGGTCATTTAGGTTGGTATGTCTACCTTAAACTGGATCCTTATTTTTAGCCAGCCCCTGCGCTAATTATAAGCCTTGCTCCGTTGCAATGGCTCTGTTGCTGTCACAATAAGTCTCTGCCATTCTTCATCTGTTTCTTTGGTCCCTCCTTTCTTCTTCATCTCTCTCCCTGCATATATCCGTGCACATTGTCCTTGTTTTGATGGGGCCGCTCATTCTCTCCGAGAGTCCTAATGTCCTGAAAGGGATTGCTGGATTCTCTTGGAGGCCCCGTGCTTCTGATACACTCGGCCACAATAGCACAACAATCACACCTACATGATCAGTTAATTCTTCATATTTTCTGTTGTCATTTTTTTCCCTGTGATGTAGGCTTCATTGATCCAATAACTAGGTGAGGGTAACAGAAAGCATGGTCAAGGATGGCGCCGAGCATCCTTCACCGTGCATTGTCCTTCTCTAGCGTGCCCGTTCATCGCTGTGATGTGTCACCATTAAAGGTCTCAGTTTGTTTGTCTTCTACAACCGATGCACCCATGAACATTGGCAATCGGATTGTGTTGATGAGGAATAGATTAATTGGTCAATTAATCTGGATAAAAAAATTGCAGGAAGCCTCATTTGCATCCAACAGACATGAAGGCCTCGCATTATTGACAACAATTGCTGAGGAAACTGGCTTTTGCAATCCTAGTCCTTCATTGCCAAACCACTCGGCATTGGAGAAAAGAATCGTCAGCAAGATCCTTCGTCTGAGAGAGGCTCTGGATCTGCCATGTCGAAGTTCGCGTGATGCCTTGGATGAGGTTCATGCCAAACCTTTACATTATTTCCCATTAGGAGACCATGATGGGCATGTACAAATCTGTTCTTCCCACTTAATGCAGGTTCTTCTGGATACCCTGGAGGCTCTGAAGATTGCATATCCGAAATGTTTATCAGACCTATCAGGAAACCAAACCTCTTCCGTACAGCAGGTATGTTATCTGAATTGAACCCCTTTTATATGCACCGTACTCTCAAAATCTCTCCTGGAAACCATCCATAAATAAAGCATGTAGCCTGCCAAAGAGCATCTTTTTTCTCAATGCTATCTTAAGTACTTCTGATCCAGTATCTACTACTGAAAAACAAACAGGGCCTTGTTCACCTCCGTAAGGTTCTCATGTCGATTCAAGATTGCCATGCAGAACACAGCCAATTGAGTAACTTGGGCTTTGAGAAGCAAACAATCATAGAGAGCGAGGGCATAGATCGTGTAGGTATGCAGTTTGGCTTGCCCATGTCAACGTTTTGGTGTCAACATATTGACCAGAAGGCTTGTATCATCGTACTGATCTATCGCCATCGGGTCCATTACTCTCTGTTCAAACTGGATTGTAGGTGAGCGTGTCGCTGAGATGCTTGATCAGGTGATTCCAATGGCGAAAGAAACGTTAAGTTTCATGGAAAGCTCCAGGAGTACAAATGCAGTATCATCATCAGCTGCTGCAGTTTGGCCTGAGGATCTTCCAGAAAGGAGGAGCCTCCCTCCTGTTCTCTGCCACGCCAAAAGTGCTACCCATCATCCATCAGACAGTGCCGAGGTTGCAACATCTCGCCAAGACGGTACAATGAGGCACACAAAACGATTGACAATTCAGGATCCGATGCAACGGCAAGAGGCGGATGAAGGCGGTTGCACCGGGGAGGATGACCAGACCAGCAGGCGTGATCCATCTTTGCTTCTACAGACGACGCCATCATCCGTGTCTCCACATCTGCTGTCGGCGCCGCCGCCGTCCCCCATGCCCTTGCTGGGCTTGCCCATGCTGCTGCAGTCGTGGGACTCGTTGCAAGATGACAAAGCCACCGTGGCAACGGTGCCATCTATGGATGCACAGCCTCCTCAGGAGGCTGCGCCGACGGCAGAGCTAGACACGGCTGATATCAGCGGTAGCAAGAACGAGTCTGCAGTCTCTGTGTCAATGGAGGCAGGTCAGCCTTGCTCACCGTCATCCATGGACGGCAATGCCACCGTGCCAAGTGTACGGCTGCCGGCGCTTCCAGCGCACATAGAACAAGGACCATCTGCGGACAAAGCCGTTGGGGCAGTGGTAGTGGCAAGTGCATCGTCGCCCCCGCGGCCACCGTCTTTAGAACAAGGAGGGCCACCTGTCATTGCCAAGGTCTCACGAGCGCCGCCCCCTCCGCCAGCTGGAAACATTGCCGCTGCGCTGCGCACCAAGAAAGCCGCTTGCAAGCTGAAACGGTCGACGCAGATGGGCACCCTGTACAGGCATCTGCGGGACAGAGTGGAAGGTTCTTGCACGCACGGCGGCAAGGCACAGGCCAGGAAGAAGGGGCGGACGCCGGGCGGGCCCAAGAGCGGCGCGGGCCAGGGCATGGCCGACGCCTTGGCTGAGATGACGAAGAGGTAGGATAGCACATGCTGGCATGATTCACCGCCTTTAGCATAACAGATCAGTGGTTCATTTCTTTAATGCTGAACTGAATTTTCACCATGTATAATTTCTTTCTGTCGAAAACTGCTGGGAACTGGAAGATCATCCTACTTCCGGCAAATCGAAGAGGACGCGGAGAACCACGCGGCGACGATCCTGGAGCTGAAGGACGCCATCGGCTCGTTCCAGACCAAGGACATGAGTGAGCTAGTGAGGTTCCTTCAACACGTCGAGCAGCAGCTGGTGTGCCTGACCGACGAGACACAGGTAAGAGGTTCCCGCCCGTCGAGCTCAGTCACCAGTTGTCCTCTGCAACTTAAGACAGCCGGCCTTTTGACATGCTGGCCGATCTGCAGGTGTTGGCGAGGTTCGAGGGCTTCCCTTCCAAGAAGCTGGACTCGTTGAGGATGGCCGCCGCGCTCTACTCCAAGCTGGACGGCGCCTTGTCGAAGCTCAAGGGCTGGAAGCTGGCCGCCGCCCCGGTATCGAAGCAGCTTGACAGAATCGAGGGCTACTTCAACAAGGTGCGTGCTTGCTAGTGGAAGGCGTGCTGCTGTGACACACGCGCGTTCAGCAACACAACAAGCTCATGCTATATGCGTGCAGATCAAAGACGACGTGGACATGATAGAGCGGAACAAAGACGAGGAGACGAAGCGGTTCCTGTCTCACAACATCCACTTCGACTTTGGCGTGCTGGTCCGGATCAAGGAGTGCATGGTGGACCTGTCGTCCAACTGCATGGAGCTAGCCCTGAAGGTAGTACAGTAGCATACTTGACATCAACTTGAAGCACAGCATCTACACACTCAAATTCACCCTTGCTGTACGTTGTTGAGCTGATGCAGGAGAGCCAGGATGCCAAGGAGACGAGTGCACTGTCGTCGGCAGGTGCTCCTCAGGCCGTAGCAGCGGCGTCGAGGATGCTGTGGCGGGTGTTCCAGCTGGCCTTCCGGGTGTACAACTTCGCCGGAGGCCAGGACGAGCGGGCAGAACGGCTGACCGCCACCCTGGCGCGCGAGATCGAGGCCCATGCCCATCCCCTCCAAACAAACAGTGTCCCAAAGACTCATTAAAAAGAAAATTACTTGTACTTTTCGAAAAAAGAAAACTTCTTCCCGTGTACGTGTATTCCGTACGTGCTCCATAGTATGCACATCCGTACAGTGTGTAACAGTATAGTCGTACAAGTACATGATGGAGTACTTGTACTGCTATCACTTTTTACACACCTCGCGTTCCCCAACCTTTGGTCTTGGAGGCTTGGAGCCTTGGACACAACAGTAGCATGGCAGTGCCAGTACTGTTGCGAGTCACAGGCTGGTCTGGTGGGAGGCTGGCTGGGCGGAACACGCCACGCCATAAAGGCGTGCAGGGGCATAAATGTTAGGGCATGTAGCAGCAGCGCCGAGCGAACCGTCCCGTCGTCCGTCGCCAATCATAAATGCGCCCCGGCGGACGCGACGGCGCCCGTGTCCGTCCGGCCGGCCGGGGGGAGAGAACCGAGGCGGAGGCCGAAGGCCCGGCACCGGCACCGGCAGCGGCAGCAACTGTGAAAGGCAGCAAAAGCCCCCCTCTCAAAAGCTCTGCTGCGCTCCGCTGCAGCTTTCTCGGGCCGGAGAAAAGAAAGCCGAAACAAACAAACCAACCAGCACGAGGAGCGAGAGAGAGGGTCAGAGGGGGGCATCGGAGGCAGTGAGCCAAGGCGCTGTCGCTGGTGAGGACATGCTCGCGGCAGCGAGGCATGGGCGCAAACCATAGAGGGTGCCAGGGAGAGCGGCGACCACTTCTCGCGTTCTCGTCTCAGTCCTCACGCGTGCGCTTCCTGGGTTGGCTCGCTCGTAGGGGGTTTTCGTGGTGGCTTCTTGCAAGCTGAGCTGCAGTTGGGGGGTGTGGGCGTGTGATCTGTAAGCTTGCTGCTGCCGGCGATGGATGCGCAGCAGCTGGATTTGATCTTGCGTCACCAGAGCATGGCCAACGTCTGCGAGAGCGAGGTGGGTGCTTTGTCCCTCTCTGCCCTCCCGCGCCGCGCGTCCCAATTTCCTGCTTCCTCCTTCCGATCGGTTGCTTGGTTGGTTGGTTTTGTTGCAGGACGCGCTGGGGTCGTCGGAGTCGGAGCCCGCGAGGCCGGCGCGCCCGCGAGGCAAGAGGAGCCGCGCCGCCGAGGTGCACAACCTCTCCGAGAAGGTGGGTGCGTGCGTGGCCCTTGTCGCTCTCTTGCTCTTGCCTCTACTAGTACTAGCCACCTGCCCACCTGGTTGGTTGGGTACTGATTTTGTGATGAGATGGTCCTCCTGACGCCCGCCGATGGAATTGGTGCAGAGGAGGAGGAGCAGGATCAACGAGAAGATGAAGGCGCTGCAGACCCTCATTCCCAACTCGAGCAAGGTCGACCACCTCTCTCCTTTTTTGTGTGGCCCATTCTTGATACTTTCTGTTCTGGGTTGTTGGAATTTGGAAGCTAATTTCACTTCTCTCGACTGCAGACGGACAAGGCCTCCATGCTTGATGATGCCATTGAGTATCTGAAACAGCTTCAGCTACAAGTGCAGGTGAGCAAACTGATGCTGCGCTGCTAGCTAGTTAAGTTTGCTACTACTACTGATTGCCGAGAATTGGGATATGCTGCTGGACGACCCAGTACCTAACCACAGACGTGAATGCTAAACCATTAGCAATTCAAATGGCCGTTTACTTTATAGTAGTAGCTGAATGCTCTGCACAACTGTGAAAGCGTGAAGTGAAATACCAGTAACAATCTAGGCGGTGAGAAACTTGTGGTGCTAGTACATTGTAGATGTAGCATACCAGTAACAATCTAGGCGGTGAGAAACTTGTGGTGCTAGTACATTGTAGATGTACCGAGATTTTGTTTTACACCAAAGCGAACTGCATGAATAAATTATCAAAGTCCATTGCTTATGCATATGAGATAGAGTCATGTAACAATTGTGCCAAAATGATGGCTCCTGCGAAGGGGGGGAAATCCAGTCTCACATTGGAGTATGGTCTGCTTAGTAACTGGATTCAGAGTGATCAGGAGCCAGAAGGTATAGTGTACAATAGATGCGTTAAAGTTGTTTTTATATCCATTATAGAGTATGTAAATCTGGGTGGCCAGGATTAATCACAATGCACGGTTCCTATCGTTAAAGAGGACAAAATGTTTGCCTGTAATGTTTGGAGTAGCTTAGAAATGCTTTAGTTATTCCAGTTGCCATTCTTGTTTTCCTCATTATGCAGCCTAATATAAGTTTGTTTGCTTTTTCTTTCAGATGTTGTCTATGAGGAATGGCTTGTATCTGCCACCAGCAAACTTATCTGGAGCACCTGAGGCTCTGGCACCCTCAGAAGTGTGTGCCACGCTTAACCAAATTTCTCTAGCTCATCGGTCATTTGATCCATCAAATCTTGACCAGCGACATAACAAACCACTTGTCTTGCAAAGTGTCCCTACTAATTCAACCACCATAGAGTCTCGATTCCTTCAAGAACCAGCACAAGCCAACTTTCAATCCTTTCAGCTTGCTCTACCTCCAGAGGTAAGTAATAATCATTTTTGCTTTGTCTAGAGCATAAGCTTGACATGAACCTGTCTGTTTGCAAACATTTAGTTATACCTATGGGTTTTTTTTTCGGTGATTCGTTTCTTGCTCACCTTTACAGATGATCTTCAAGGAGGACATGATGTTAAAGCATCGTCTAGGTTCAGTGCAAGAAACCACATCTTTACCAGGTTAGAAATATACAGTTTGAACAACTATGGTACATTTGACTTCTTACTTAAGTTCCCTTAATTTGCTCCTTCAATAGGACATGAGGTCAAGCCTGCTAGACAGGAAACATGCATGGTGAATTCTGATCATTCTGATAGAGGTTCGCTTAGGAAAGAAGGAGCACAAGACATGATGCCGAGAAACAGTGGAAGTATACTATTTATGCCGTTCTTGCATAGGTAAGCTTCACTTTTGGCGCATAAAGAGATTAAGTAAACATTATCTCTATTTAAGATGAAAAGGGGTTATCCGAAAAATTAAATGGTAGCAATAGCTTTGCTTCTAATTTTAAACATTTTTATGAAATCAGTGGTGATGGACGATTGTATATGCACTATTCACTGTTTGGTATAATAACTTAATCTTCTGCTCAAGGTTTTATACTACTTCGGAGAAAGGGATTGTGCAATAAAGAGCTCCCTTGAGCTTACTTTCCAGTTAGTGATTTTGATGCTGGTAATTGTTATTAGATTATACTTGCAAGGTGTAGCATGATCCTGTGAACTTGATGAAAATTTTCCACATTCGTCTGGATTTGATCTCCTTAGGTTTTGTTAGATTATTATAAAAAAAGGCAAATATTCAGAGCATCCTTTGCTTTCTCTGTCTCTGATCAGAACTGTGTAGAATGTTGTTCTCAAATCTCAAGAAATCTGGTGCCTCTACGTTTTAAGTACAGATTAGCTCAAATCTGTGATTCTGATTCTCTTGCTAACCATGTTCAGCTTGCAAAGCGGTGACGCTGAGGGAGCTCTGAGGGCAGAATCAAGCTAGCTGCATGATCTATTGATCATCCTGAATGCTTTTGCCGTTGCGATGCTTCATTTTGACAGGACAGTGCAAGATACTAAGAGAAGCAAGTTTCGGTGATCGTCAGTCCCACCTTGGCACCTTGTTCATCTGGATGTTAGCAGCTAAATCAGATAGTAGTCTGAATGTCCGATAAACTATTTTGTAAAAGAGACAGTTCGGTCTACTTGCAAATATATCCGTTATGGACTTGGGAGATATATCATGATGCATGTGACTTAGTAAGGCCGCACACAGACTCACTGACCTTGTTTAGGCGGGTAAATTGGTGACTGGATTGCAAGGCCATCTGCTCATCCCATAATCCAACTTCTGTAATGCCATCTGAGGTATCCAATACATAATGCTAGAGGTCTTTTACGGTACCCAATACTACATTGTACTACCATTTAGAAAGGACTCGTATGTAATAAAAAAGGACCTATTTCGAAAGATTCGACGGCTGAAATTAATTATGTACTACCGGTTTTTTTACGGTAGTATGGGTAGTATTCATAGGTAGTATAAGGGTATGATTGGAAACAAAAAAAATAATATTTTTGTAATAAATGAAATCAAATATATAAAATGTTTTATCTAACCTAATCTCACGTTATTCATGAATTCTAAATAATATATTTGTGTGTAAATTACCTTTTTATCCACAACAAAAAACCGGTTATACTACCATACTACCATTAGGCAGTACTGGGTACCGTAAAAGAGCTCTAATGCTATCGGCGTTTTTAGTGAGTTGATTGCACCTGGAGCTTTTCAACGGCGCAGGCATGGTCATAGTGACATGCCCCTTGCATATCTTGAACATCGGAAGGCCTGTTCAAGATATGTCGAAAGAAGAGATGTGAAGAATAAAACGCCACATTTTTTTAGGGCACATGAAGCTTCCATTAGTGAAGGAGCTCTTTTACGGTACCATTAGTGAAGGAGCTCTAGTGAAGTTGTGAATTGTGATAGGCTAGCGCTGAAACCCAACTTGAGCCACCAAAAAGGGAACATGACCTTTTAAAATTTTAATATAAGCCAAATAAAAAAATGTACAGAAACTGTACAGCACATTTAGCAGGACAAATTATTAATAACAGAATAGGGCTATCAGTTCTGAAGTTATTTGCTTTCTTGTAATTGTAATCCTTTCTCAACTCTTATACAATTGTCAATGTCAAACAGATGTAACCGTGTGTTGTTGGGTGAGGAAGATAAACGAGCTGGTCAGCGGTTGCCTTACGGCTTCTGCACTGCACCTGCGTGCTACTCCTAGATGCGGCAAAATCTAGCGAATTGCTAATTTGCCTTTTGTTAATAATAACGTGTACTCCCGTTTTTGTCTGCAAATATCGTGCGTTCCTTTAACCTTCATACAGCTAAAGAGCATTCCTTTTACATCTGCTCAGTGTCTTGCAGACGTATGCTTAAGAGGCGTTGCTATTTCTAGAATCGGAATGAGGCATTCACAATTTGGGATTAGCGGCCACAGGCCCGAACACAGAAAGTGTACTGAGCTCATGACATGGTGGGAAAAAACACTGCCTAAACGCTGTTATAAGACTAGTGAGGGACTTATCCTGCAACTGAATCATCAGCTCATACCTGTACCAAAAGGCCCATTTTTCTCTCCTAATACTAAAGAATATGATGTTGACCGAATAGAAAGGAGCATATAGCTGCAACATGCACAAAGCACAACCCCCACTAATCTAGATTCACTGTAAATCCATAGATTCACATAGCAGTCACAAATACAAGTAGCTAAAGCAGTCTGGCCTAAGAGATCGCATAACATCTTTTTTTGCTTCCAAACAATTAGGTAAGCAAACGATGGTTGGAAGACAAGAAAAGTAGGCAACATAAGCATTACATCATTCATTAGGACTTCATCTCCTCATCTTCCTCAATCTTTGGCGCCAGGTAAAATCTAATGTAACCCATCTCTGCTATCTTGTACTCGACAACCACTGGCAGCTCAGATGAAAGGCTGATGGTCACTTGTTCAGACAGTGACGATGCCTTGGTGAAGGAGTTCATGTACCTCAGGGCAAAGGTCAGGGAAACTGGTTCTTGCATCTCTATAAGGGTAGCTTCTTCTGGCTGCATTGATCAAAACAGAATCCATTAGCCAGTGCAAACATATCACCAATGCTTACTACAGACAGTGTACAGATTCATGACAGAACCAATTGCAGTTGATATCATACACAGATTGCAGAATATAATTAGACCACATCATTCAGATTTTACTTAACTAAAAGCAATAGGTACAAATGTGTCTGATTAAATTCAGTGCTTTTAATTCCCATTCAATCAACCAAATGAGATGGCAGGATGTGCTTTCTGAAATATCTAGCTTAACTGCTAGTTAACAGATAGCTGGTATTGAAATAGATATCCAATCATATACAGTGAACTAGTACAGGTACATTAACAGAGAACCATAACATTAGCAAGCAAAGTAAATTAACAACTTGAACTGTTAATTGGTGCCTATTTCAGACAGGCAAGCCAGGGTAGCCATCTATTAACCTGAGTAGAATCTATGCAGTGAGCAGTGCTAATCTATTACGAAACACCCCTACTACCACTATCTATTGAATTTTGCACGCCACAAACAAGAGATAAATTCAGATGATGGGAATTTGTTCCAGTTAGAGGTGACCACAGGGTTAAAATGTACCTTGTCAACAGTTTGGTTCTGCCTGCAGACAATGTTTGCGCTCCCAATTTCTCCTGAGGTCGAGAACTTGACGCCCTCCTTAGTCACCGAGATGACAACTACAACAATAAACGGGAACTGTTCAAGCCACAAGAACTAGAACCAGCTATGAGCAACAGTAAAAAAAATAGCCTACTGCATAAATCAACTAGCACAATCTATGTACCTGTGTCTCCGATGCTGCTGAGGTCCTTGCAGATCCTCATAAACTCAGCCGACGGCATGCGGACGATGGCCTGGTACTCGGAATCAGGGATGCCGAGGTGCTCGCTGTCGATGTCCATCAGCTTCATCTCGAAATCGGCAATCTTATCTTGCTCTGTTCATTCCAAAAAAAAACCAAGTACCCACGGTCAGGGATAAGATAAAGAGCCTCCAGAGGCAGCGACAACAAAAAAAACACAGAAGGCAAGAAGCGATTGGGAACTTACTGGGCGACTCGAACATGAAAGTGACGGTGTCAGACCCGTCGTCGGCCTTGATGGTGATGATGTCGTCGTTGCCGGCGCAGCGGAGCATCTTCGCCATGTTGTTGAGGTTCATGCCCATGGAGAGGTTGCGGTCGCAGCGGTAGTGCTCGAATCCCTCGGCGCGGAGGAGCAGGGCGACGAGCGCGACGTGGCTGGAGTCCATGGCCTGCAGCGAGAACCCGGTGCCGGAGCAGTCGAAGTTGGCGTCGGTGACCAGCTCGCGGATCGCCTCGAGGACCTTCTTGAGGAGGCTCCCCTGCACCAACCTCAGCTCCAACATCGTGGCGGCGCTCTCCTCGTCGGCGGCCGGGCGGCGGTGGGGGAGGAGGAGACGGGTAGGAGATCGGGAAACAACCCTAGGATCTGGGCGCGCAGGGTCTGGAAGGGGAGAGCGGCGGACAGAGGGAGGGGAAGGGGAACGGGGAGATTTAATAGGGAAGCATTTGGGGACGCGGAGCGAAAAAAGGGAGGGAGAAATTTTGGCGAACCGCCACCACTGCCGCGAAATATTTCCCGCTCCTTGCAGCGAAAGATTCACCTGACAGGTGGGACCTCATTACGTGGCTCGGGAGCGGG
The DNA here is from genome assembly GCA_015476505.1 of Urochloa ruziziensis. Taxonomy (NCBI): domain Eukaryota; kingdom Viridiplantae; phylum Streptophyta; class Magnoliopsida; order Poales; family Poaceae; genus Urochloa; species Urochloa ruziziensis. The sequence goes on along the minus strand of CM027123.1, from coordinate 7,262,171 downwards.
CCCACTTGTCATTAGGGGAACAATGGCCGGAGGTGGTCCCTGTGCTTGTGATTTCAGAAGCGCGGGCTATCCGGGAACAGAGGCGGGAGATGGGAATTGCTTTCCCAGCCTTTCCCGCCATCTCGCTGCCTGCACTAGTTCGTGCTTCCCTCCAGTTTGTTTTGACCTTTCTTTATTTGTTACGCAATCGTGTTTGAATACGAAGCAACGTAATGCGGCGAAATTTATAGAATTACCGCTAAAAATGGTAAAATTTTTGGGACGGGTAGAAATACATGTTGTTATAGAGGAAGCTTTTTTTAGGCCAGTATGTACAACCCAAAGATTAAGGCAAACTTTTTACCATCTTAAAGAAATGTCCACTGATTATAGCATGTGATGAATAAAATTTAATAATATCTTAGAATCTGATTTGAAGTATGTCAAGTTTAAGTTATAACTTTTGGGCTTTTTTGATATTTTTAATCTTTTTAGTCATCGGATCAACTCATCGAGCTCGATCCTGACCGTCTTTCTGGTACACAGAATTGAAATTCACGGGCGCTTTTTTTTAGAGATCAGAGGAAGAAATTGTGCGTGCCATAGGATGGGCTTGCGTTTGTGCGGCCTAGTCCGGAGAAGCACAAACTGAAGTGGGCCGAACTCCCGCGTGTGAGCTGTACTGGTGACCGTGGGCCGTGTCCCCGTTGCGTGTTTGTGGGGCCATCGTTGCGTGGGCCGCTGTGGCTCCCTGGTGCCTTTACGCTTTTAACTCTGAGGTCTAAATTTTTTTTCTACAGAAAGACAGAAATGTGGAGCACAACAGAGCTGCCAGCATTATTATCGCAAAACGAGGGGGAATCCCCAGTTAAGTTAAGATTGTCAACTGATTAGGGAGAGAGGTTATGTGCTCTTTAGCAAAACAGGTAGAAGATCTGTATCTTATATTATAGTATATGATCAGCTGCAGCATAAACTGCATGCTCAAAACACAAAGACAAGTCTCAGAGAACATTCTCACAAACAAGACCTGGCCGTATACGTATTGTCACAAGAGGTACCCCTACTACTACTACTGCCTTGACTCTTAACACCATTCTTTTGGAACAAAAAAGAAACTGATAAAAAAAAACATGTACATCAGTGAAACCAGACTTGTGCAGCTCGTGTAGTCATCCCAGTATCTTCAGGCGTTTGACGGACCTTGCAAAATCACTGCAAGAAAATAAAATCACAGAACGATGTCAGCAACAATCCAATCCCCTAAAACTTGCTCTAATAAACTTGAAGCAGCAGGAAGGCAACTAATGAACTTACTCCCATGGCACATCTCCAACGAGCATCCAGTCCCCTTCTCCATCCTCGTAGGTGACCACCACACGGCTGGTGGAGCTGCTGATTTCCTTGTCACCTGCACATCATCGCAATAATTCAGGAATCAGAATAGGTTGGTTGGGGGAAGTTGGATACTCGATCGGATGGTTAATCATTACAGCAGATCTTCTGAAAATTCTAATGGAATATACAATTCTACTAATGGTGCGTGGAGTACCTTGGCTGGTGGTGGTCGGGAACATGCGGCGGAGCGTGGCGAGGAGCTCGTCGTAGGAGGCGTGGAGCGACAGGTCCACCTTCCTGCCGATGGCGTCCCCTTCCTTCTTCACCTTCACGTAGTTGCAGGCGCCGCCGCACGCCCTGCTGCGCGCGGAGCTCACCGGCGGCCACCCCACCAGCGGCTTCTTGCTGCTCCTGATCCTGCTGCACGAGCCGTCGTCGAAGAGCGGCAGCGTCTCCTGCTGCTGGAACGCCTCCGTGAACCCTCTCTTCCCGCCGCGGGCTGAAGAATCCGACGAGCTGCTGCTGAGCTCGTCGGCGGCGAGCTGGTGGTTGCTGATCATGGCTGGATGGTGCGCGTTCGGCGGCGCCAGCCCGAGCTCCAGCTCCATGAGTTGCTGTGTTGATCGACCGATCCTCTTGCAGAGCTAGCTGTCTGATTGTCTGTCTGTCGCTGGCCCAAAGCTGTGAGTTTGATGCTTCTTTTGTTCTGCAGACTGGAGAGAAGAGGCTTGGAATTCAGATGAGATAGCGGTAATGAGCAGGGAAGAGGAGATGCGCAGCATATATAGGTGGGGGAGAGAGGAGAGACGTGCGGTGCTTGACAGCGGGAGACGATCAGGAGGAATCGATGCAGAGGTGGGCAGCTTGTCGGGGTTCAGGGGGACCCAAAGGCGGCCAATCTGTCCGCCTGCCTGCCTGTTACGAGTTTTGAGCAGGACCGTGGCTGTCCAAATGCCTTGCCCTTGATTTCTTGTAGCCTACCGACAGGACCCGTCAGTCTCGTGTGTGCTTTTAGTGGTAATCCACTGCACCTGCGCCGGTGGCTTTGCTCTTCCCTTTCGTGCTGTTGTGCTGGGGTGCAACAGCTCGTTGACAGCCCCCTGGATTCGGAGTCAACCTGTCAACAGGCAGGCAGTGTCATCCGCTACTGTCACGCGACACTCGTGTTGTCTAGTGTCAAATTCAGTGCGTCTTTCAGCTGCAATGCGGAGCAGCAGTTAAACCTCAAATTTGGTAGCTACGGTAACAAAAAACGATCAGGCCCTCTTCGTGGCCGTTGAAGTTGCAGTCGTTCGTTGCATCAAGCCATCGAAGGATAATCGTAGTATGCACGTACGCGCGCATGCCCGGTAGTTGAGATGCGCCGGCGCAGCAGAGGCCACGAAAACTCTGAGCAGCCGCAGTGCCTGGGCGCCCGGGGTGCAGCCAGGCAAGGCAACGCGCGGCCCTGGAACGTGGAAGCCGGCCGCGGTCGGCGAGTCGGGGGTGCGAGCAGGGCACGTGCATGTGCCTCGCCGCCCGGGCGGCCGGTGCTCGCGTGTCAGCCGTTGCGCCAAATATAAATCCGTGGCGCGCGTGCGCGGCCCCTCAATTATTTTTGTAGCAGCTATTCATCCAGGTCAAGGAACATCGCAGCCGCGGCCGCCGGCCAGTTGCTCCGGCTGTGGGTTGGTTGCCCGTGGAATCGCCGCCAGCCATGGTGGGTTGGGCTCAAGTTCCAGCGGCTCTCCTCCGTCTTCCTTGCCTCTTTGGCGTGCACCGCACTGCATCGCCGGGGTCCGGCCGGGGCCGGGGGGACACGCACAGTGTTCTGCTCCGCCGCTCTCCAGCTCGGCACCGAGAACCAATGTTTTAAATAGCTGGCTAAACATACAGCTATAGCCGAATATAGCCGTTTCGAAAGCATTGCAGCTAAGATATCACACTTTTAGCCACATCCTTAGCTTTAGGGCTAATAGCCGCTATTAGCCGGCTATATCCGCTAAACGGGCCTTTTTTTAGCCGCGGCTAAATCAATCCGCGAGCCAAAATCAAGCGCGGGCTCTCCGAATTCCATGTTCTAATAACTTTGTGTCTTGGACTAGAGCCATGTACTAATAACTTTGTATCTTGTAGGCTGAGATGTATTCTTGTGTGTATTGTGTTGTTGGTGGTGGTGGTCTAATGAAGTAATGATCTGTTATTTTATAAATTTGTAGTGTATTACTCTTTGTTGCGGCTAAATGTCTTAGCCGCGGCTATAGCTAGGCTATATCTGTCCTTAGCCTTTTTAGATAGCAACAGCTAAGAGGCTTAACCAGCTATTTAAAACATTGCCGAGAACCCGATCGAGCCAGATGTCCACAGACATGTCGAGCGCTCCGTTCGCTCGGCGGCCGCCACGTCGTGGGGGAAAACAACAAAAAAAAGATCCTCTCGGACTCGCTCGAGACCAATGTGCCATTGTTTATTACGCGCAATGCTGCTCCCAGCACGAGATATTCGGCTCCACCCATCATCCACAGCTCGATGCCGCACCCTAAACTAGACTCCGTGGAAAATCGCATAGCTTGGCGTAGAAAAAGGGCACGCAGGAAACCTGCAGATCCGGTGTTGGTATGAGCGCGTGGCTTGGGGGAGAAGCGTCGAGGGGAAGGGAGACGGAAACTACCGTATCTCGCGTGTCCCCCGGCCATGCCGGGTCTCTCGGACACCTTTGTCCCGTACCACTCCGCCCGGTCGGCGTTCCCGCGCGCCCCTGACGTCATGCGCCGCGCAGCAGAGGATCAGGCTTGACTGTTCGATCGATCGATTTGTGGCCCTAGCTTGTGTTTTGCTGCTCTGCTCCTGATGCGGTCGTAGAGCTAATGGAAACGGTCATGGTCAGGTCAGGTGCACGGCGGCCATTGACCGAGCCACGTACAACTTTGATGTTGGACTCCTGTACGTTTCGGTGCACTTCCATATATACTCGGATTAATCGACGTTGGAGGCTTCATTGGTTACCTAATTCACGTCAACACACCTGATTCAACACGTATCACTACACGAATATCTACAAAAATTGCTTGATCTGGCGGCGCCAGGCAAAATTCCATACACACGGACCATAGCCATGGAACGAGCGACGCCTCTTGGATCACGGCCGAAACGACGACGACGGTGCGAAGTTGGCGTCGACGTGTGGCTATCGCTACCGCCGGAGCTCCTCGTCGAGGTCTTCCGCCGGCTTGACGCAGCCACCGACGTCGTCAACTGCGCTGGCACCTGCAAGCCGTGGCGGCGTGCCATCATCGACAACGCTTCAAGCCTCCAGCCCCGCTCCGACCGCTTTAATCCAAACCTCCTCCTTGGTTTCTTCTACCAGTGTAAAGCGGGCGTGTTCCTGCGGTGCATTCCGGGCCAATTCCAGTCCACACTCTTGACTACTACTAGCGGCAAGGAGGGCAATTATGAGATGTGCATGCCCCGTGACCTCATCCTCACTGCCAACAGCGGCAGAATGGACTTAGCTTTGTACAACAGGCTACTGTCGTCACGTGGTGGGCTCGTATTGCTCAAGAGTAGTCTCAGCAGGGATGTGGTTGATCTTTGCCTATGTAACCCCATGACCGGTACCTGCACGTTCCTCCCCGACGCCACGTTGGAGGCACACGCCTATTTCTTGGTCACCGGCAACGACCTCTCCCCGTCTGAGCCTGACGACACGGAGATTGGGACTCGGATTATCGCGGTGAGAAGTGAATACAATGACAGCAACACGACCCTGCAGTACCAGCATTTCTCCTCTACTTCGTCAAATGGCACCGGCTCAGTGGGGGCCGGTTATGCGCTCCGGGAAGTTTAAGGAGCATCTCATAGTGAGCGTCGATCGCGGCAGAGAGGTTGTGTGTGGCGGCACAATCTACTGGCTTGGTTATTCGATCCGTACCATAGTGCCTGCTCACTCGGTTGCCGCCATGGACATGCGCACTGGGGAGACAAGGACGATAGACCTGCCCAAAGAATACCGGATAAAACAAGGTTTTGTGTGGCGTGTCTTGGCAACCACAAGCGATGGCCGGCTCTCGTTGCTCGGGAACGATCGACAAATTCACAAAAGCGACTATATACAGGTTTGGATGCACATTAAAGGAAAACAATGGTGCCTGCAACAAACGATCCACGTTCCCAATCTATGCTTCAAGAATGACATCTTCTGGCCAAGGAGCGGGTACCTGCTTGTGGAGAAGGATGGAGGACAGCCACTCCTCATTGACGTTGAGACGGGTTCGTCTTGCCCGATCAGTTGCCATGCCACTGTCCCCAATTACGACGGATCACGTTATCCGTATGAGATGGATTGGTCAACTTACTTGTCCAAAATGAAGCCTTTTGTTACAGCCACAGAAACGATCTCTAGTAACTCATTGAAGCAGCGACGCGTCTGGCGTCCAAATCCGAAGATTTATGGCCCGAACTGGGTTAACTGAGCGAGATCAAGCAAGCCTGCGGCAGGACGTATCTATATAGACTTATTATTCACCATCATATCGTCCTGTGGAGACAACTTGTTGGGCATTTCTGATGGAATTCTATTTTGATTTTGTGCTGCGCAGTTAGGTTTACACGTTTCGGATGCGCAATACAAACTGATAGCTTCTTGTTTTTGATTAGCCAACCAATCCTTAACTTGAAGTTTCAATGAATGTTTTTAGGTTTCGTGTATTGTATTATCTTCGTTTTATATTGGTAGCTACATCTGTATTTTTTTCAGAGTCAATAATAACTAAGGCATTTTTTCAAAAGAATTGTTTCAGCCCAAACTTGTTCATGTTCCAAAGGCCTCTAGTTTTTTTCAGAGTCAATAATAATTAAGGTGTACATCGTCTGTCCGTGTATAGTTCACATCCATCGTTTTTTTAGGCAAATCCTCTGTCCATGTATACTCGGATTAATCGGCGTTCGAGACTTCATCGGTTACCTAATCCACGTCAACACACCTGACTGAACACGTATCGCTACACGAGAATATATCTACAAAAATTGCTCGATCTGGCGCCAGGCAAAATTCCATACACACGGACATAGCCATGGAACGAGCGACGCCTCTTGGACGATCGCTGCCGAAACGACGGCGATGCGAAGTTGGCGTCGACGCGTGGCTGTCGCTACCGCCGGAGCTCCTCGTCGAGGTCTTCCGCCGGCTTGACGCCACCACCGACGTCGTCAACTGCGCCGGCACCTGCAAGCCGTGGCGGTGTGCCATCATAGAGAACGCTTCAAGCCTCCAGCCTTGCTCCGACCGCTTTAATCCAAACCTTCTCCTTGGCTTCTTCTACCAGTGCAAAGCAGGCGTGTTCCTGCGGTGCATTCCGGACGTATTCCAGTCCACACTCTTGGCGACTACTGGCGGCAAGGAGAGCAATTATGAATGTGCATGCCCCGCGACCGGGCCGCCAGAGCCGGAGAAGAAGGCCCTGGCGGCGGCAAGAGCATAATGGACTTAGCTTTGTACAACAGGCTACTGTCGTCACGTGGCGGGCTCGTATTGCTCAAGAGTAGTCTCAGCAGAGACGTCGTTGATCTTTGCCTATGTAACCCCATGACCGGTGCCTGTATGTTCCTCCCCGACGCCACGTTGGAGGTAGACGCCTATGTCTTGGTCACCGGCAACGACCTCTCCCCGTCTGAGCCCGACGACATGGCAGTTGGGATTCAGATTATTGCGGTGAAAAGTGAATACAATGACACCAACACGACCCTGCAGTACCAGCATTTCTCCTCTACTTCGTCAAATGGCACCGGCTCGTGGGGCTCGTCGGGACCGATTATGCGCTTTGGGAAGTTTAAGGAGCGTCTCATAGTGAGTGTCGATCGCGACAAAGAGGTTGTGTGTGGCGGCACAATCTACTGGTTTGGCTATTCGATCAGTACCATAGTGCCTGCTTACTCGGTTGCCGCCATGAACATGTGCTCTGGCGAAACAAATACAATAGACCTGCCCAAGGAATGCTCGATAAAATATTTTTTTGCGTGGCGTGTCTTGGCAACGACAATCGATGACCGACTCTCATTGCTTGGGAACGATCGACAAATCGACAAAAGCGATAATATACAGATTTGGGTGCAAATTAAAGGAGAACAGTGGTTCCTGCAACAAACGATCCATGTTCCCGATCTATGTTTCAAGAATGACATCTTCTGGCCAAGGAGTGGCTACCTTCTTTGTGGAGAAGGATGGAGGACCGCCCCTCCTCATCGACGTTGAGATGGGTTCGTCTTGCCCGATCAGTTGTCATGCCACTGTCCCCAATTACAGCGGATCACGCTATCCATACAAGATGGATTTGTCTACTTGTCAAAAATGAAGCCATTTGTCATGACCAAAGAAAAGGATATTTAGTAAGCCATTGAAGTAGCAACACGTCTGGCGTCCAAATCCGAAGATTTATGGCCCGAACTGGGTTAACTGAGGGAGGTCAAGCAAGCGTGTGGCAGGACGTATTCATCATCATAGCACCGCACCATCACTCCTCTCTGGCTTTGTACAAGGAGATACAACTCATTCTCGATCCATTGACTAGTTCCACATACAACTTCAAATTGACTAATGACGATGGTGAGATTTTTATTCTTCTTTTTATTTTGGTTTACATTTGTTTGCAATCAAATTAACTTTCTTGGTTTACATCTTTGGATGTATATGACATAGTGTCTCCTTCAATTTGAACACATGTTTCATATTCGTACTCTCCCCAAGAGTAATACCTGTTGATATATTTAGGGTTTTTTTTTATATATGCCATTGCAATTTTCACCCCAAGAGTAATACCTGTTGATATATTTAGGGTTTTTTTTATATATGCCATTGCAATTTTCACGGATTGGAGATCTACCATTAAAATTCGTCTATTCGCAACCGTGCCATTACAATTCGCTCTTTGTCTGAGATATGCCATTACTTACCCCTTTGATATGTTTCTCAAAATATTTAGACCAAAATGCCCCTATCTTCCTCCTCTCTCAACCCGTTCATCTCTCCTTCCTCAGTTCCTCCCTGTTGGCAGGTCCTCCCCGCCGGCACCCTCGCCGGAGCCCATGGATGCGCCTCGCCGCCGGCAATGGCCTACGTCGTCAGCCCGTCACTACCACAACACGTGGAAGCCGCCGCCGAGCAAAGGTGTGGGCGGGCGAGCGCGTTGGGATAGTCGAGCTGTCGTCGGGCTCGCGCGTGTGCTGCTGCACCGCCGCTAGACGAGGAAGCCGTCGCGCCATGGCCGGCGAGTGTGTGTGAGCCTATGAGGGCCGTCGCGCTGCTATGGCATCACCGGATGAGGAGGCAGCCGCGCCATTGCTGGCAAGCGCGCAGCTGCTCCGGCCTCTCCCTTCCAACTCCGGCAACCAAAACCAAATTCACCCCACCCAAGACTCCCTTACCTTCCCAGCTTCCTCCCAAGCCATGTCTCATCGCCGGCCATGGCCCCTTGCACCAGGAATTGCACATCTCGCAGCCACAGTGGCTGGCGGGCGCTCGAGCTCTGCCACACGCCGCCGACCAACCAATTGCAAAAACAGAACCCCGACACGGGGTCGGGGTGGAGCGCGGCCGCGGCGGCGCACGTGCGGGGTCAAGGCGGAGCGTGCCCGCGGCGGGCGGCGACGTCAGCCAACCGAAGGTGAAGGTCTGCGTGACCATGTGGTTGGAGGAAGAAGATAAGGGGCATTCTAGTCTAAATATTTTGAGAAACATATCGAATGGGTAAGTAATGGCATATCTCAAACAAAGAGCGAATTGTAATGGCATGGTTGCAAATAGATAAATTTTAATGGCATATCTCCAATCCGTGAAAATTGCAATGGCATATATCTAAAAAAACCCATATATTTATACTATCAATTTATTGTTTTTTAAAAGCTTGTAAATTCTTATTCATTCCCGTGGTTATATGTTGTTTACGTGATTAACCTATTAGAATGCGCACATCCTCCTTGATTAAATGATTCGATTTTGTATGTGCGATCTTAGTTATGTTTGTTTTTGTTCCATATACCAACCAATTTGAAATGTGCACCTTGTCCTTCTACAAATCCCAAGTTCATTTTTGCGCCCTGACCTTTTACAGATTCCAATTTATGTCCGTACTACAGGGTGTCTGTAATTGATTTATAGCTCCGTTGTAATTTGTCAACTACTCGTCTTTTATTATCCTTGAGTACTCTATTTTTCTAAAAGGTAGATGTACAACTTCAGTGGTTCGATAACGTGTGATACCGTGATCTTATAAAAATACTATCCAGTTTTTAAATATATAATGTTTTTTAGTATCATTAAATATATAATGTTTAGAATAAGCCAATAAATTAAAAAATATATACCGTGATCATATTTTAATAGTGAATATAATATTATACAGTATATGCGAATTTTCTCTTGTAAAACAGGACACAATCGTCTTGCTTCTGTGCATAAAAAGCATCAAACATGATGGGTACCATAAAACTTCAACCTCCTAGTCGATGATGTCCGTTGCTAAACTTAGCAAATTTCCTAATATTCACGAGTAAATAAAATACACAATCTAAAAATTCATTTGGAACGTGAGAGATCTCCTAATGTCTTGGGAATTGAACTGTTTTGTAAATTCATATGAAACTACTTACATTCCAAAATTCCAAAAAAACATTTACCGATAGAACTTTGAAGACGGCAATCAAAACTAGGCGCATTTCGTTCATATCCGAGGGAAATTTTTGAATCCAAATAGGCCCAGCAAAAAGGGCGTATTCGCACATTCCACCGCCACCACCATTCCCAGTCCTCTAGATCCGGCAAGGCCCCCGTTCGTCCACCTCGCCTTCCGCTGCTTCTTCCCGCCCCCAACTACCTCGGCGTCAGATCCCGCTGCTCCCCTTTCCGCCTTCCCGCGCGGCGGCGTGTCCTCTCCGAGATCTCGACATGGATACGGTCGAGAAGATCGTCGAGGACTTTGCCTCGGACATCGCCATGAGTTCCTTCTCCGGCACACGCCTCCGGTGAGACCCCGCGGCCCCCAAATTCCCCCCAACCAGCGCTGGATCCGTGGCGCTCGTCCGTACCAATGCTGTAATTGTGCTTCGTGAGCTGCCCCGCAGGGATATGATACGCGCGATACGCGCGTGCAAGACGGCGGCCGAGGAGCGCGCGGTGGTGCGGCGGGAGTGCGCGGCGATACGCACATCTATCAGCGAGAATGAGCCGCACCTCCGGCACAGGAACATGGCCAAGCTCATGTTCATCCACATGCTTGGCTACCCCACCCATTTCGCCCAGATGGAGTGCCTCAAGCTCATTGCGGCCGCTGGGTTCCCGGAGAAGCGGGTGGGCTACCTCGGCCTCATGCTGCTCCTCGACGAGCGGCAGGAGGTGCTTATGCTCGTCACCAACTCCCTGAAACAGTATGCCCGCTCGACTCTGTCTCTGCTATATCGCTGCTGTGGTTGTTGTTCCCTCAAATGCTATGCTGAGTTTTGAGTAATGTTAGTGCTTAATTTGGGGCAGAGATCTCAACCACCCGAACCAGTTCATTGTTGGCCTTGCGTTGTGTGCGCTTGGGAACATCTGCTCTGCTGAAATGGCACGAGATCTGTCGCCTGAAGTTGAGCGGTTGATGCGCAGCAGGGAAGTTAATACAAAGAAAAAGGTACTTTCCTGCATACTGTAATTCAATCCTACTAGGTGAGTTCAGTCGAGCATGGCCAAAACGAACAACCGACAGCTCAACTGTTGATGTGTGTCATTTCAAGGAATTTGAACAACCATGAAATATAGATTGATTCATAAACTGCACATATTATGGAGGCTAACAAATTCAATGGCTCTGTAAATGTTTCCACTAACCAGTCTATGTAAACTATTATCGACTAATTTTTGGATGCAATGCATTCATTATACCTTTTCATCATTTGTTTAATTATTTTCCACGGTATTTTTAATCCATCGTATACTTCTTCATGTTTGTTAGGCTGCTTTGTGCTCTATAAGAATTGTAAGAAAAGTGCCAGATTTGGCGGAGAACTTCATGGCCCTGGCTGCATCACTGTTGAAGGAAAAACACCATGGGGTTCTTATATCTGCAATTCAGCTTTGCACAGAACTATGCAAAGCCAGCAAAGATGCTCTGGAGTACCTGAGGAAGGTAAGGGCATCCCTTTTTGTTTTTACCACTGAGGTCATTTTGATGATAACTGGATTAATGTAATGACTGTGGTTCATTTTAAACACTGAAATGTTAGAGAATTTTACACCTTTAGCAGCCACAATTCAAGCTTCCAGAAACTGTTTTGTGGGGTTCAGTCTGTTACCATATTTTCTGAACTACTGCGTTCCCCTAGTTGCATGAAATTCCCCCAATATAGCTGATAGCACGATGGGGAAGTGCACAGGAAAAAAGTTCCAACTGAAAGCATGCCATTTCTTTGTCTAACATTTTCTTTATGGTGATTTAAATGGTCCTTTGATATTTTGATGCATCATTGTTCTCTGATTTTGTATAAGAAGATGCACAGATTTTATAGTATACTTAACATTAATATTTTTCTGTGCTGAGATATGCGTTATACTCATAGTTTTACATTCTTATCCTTGCAGAATTGCATTGAAGGGTTGGTTCGCATACTGAGAGATGTGTCAAATAGTTCATATGCTCCTGAGTATGATGTTTCTGGTATTGCTGATCCATTCTTGCATATCCGAGCTCTTAAACTTATGCGCATCTTGGGTCAAGGAGATGCAGATTGTAGTGAATATATGAATGATATTCTTGCTCAGGTGACTGCTTAATCTCTATCTTTTGTTTCCCATGCAGAACAGTGGCATCATTTATCGTTCATCTAGCAAATACATAATTTAGCATGGGCACAATTATGCATGTTTAGCCTTAATTTTTCTTGGATTATATGTCTCTTGGTCTTAACCTCCAGTCAGGCTAGACTTACAACGCTATGTATGTGTTACACAATACGGTGAACTGGTTTTGCATTATTTCATGTTGTGCTAATTAATATATGACATATTTCCAGTAAATCCCTTTGTAAGTGGTGCACATCTTGGATTATACGATCTTCCGGCTTCTAATTTCTCCATAGACAACCTTGTTTTCATTTGCTTGCATGTCGAAGTGGATAGCTAATTATGATACTTATGTTTATCCAGGTTGCAACAAAAACTGAGTCAAACAAGAATGCTGGAAATGCCATTCTGTATGAATGTGTTCAGACAATAATGGGCATTGAAGCTACTAGTGGTTTACGTGTGCTGGCAATTAATATTTTGGGTAGATTCTTATCGAACCGTGATAACAATATCAGGTCAATAAACTCTGCTTGTTGCTCTTGTCGAACCTGCTAGTTGTAATATTGTTTTATCTATCTGCTCCGTAGGTGGAGTACTTACTGTGCCTGTCCTCTTTCAGATATGTTGCTCTTAACATGCTTATGAGGGCCATTACAGTTGATGCACTAGCAGTGCAGAGGCACAGGACAACAATATTAGAGTGTGTAAAGGTAAGAATGCATGCAATGCCATCCATGCTGAGTGTTGGTCCACCTCGCTAATTCATGCCCATGTATATACGGCATTAGTTTAAGAACCCTCATTATGCTACAGGCCCACACCTTATAACCTTCAGCATGTCAGCATAATACTATCAATATTTAGGCTTTCACATTTGTTCAGACTTCAGACCCCTTATATCCGTCTAACGTAGTGTACACTGTAGAGACCCATCTTTTGATTTCAACTTTATAAGGTTCTCAAATGAACAAATGTGCGTGACAAAGGTGCTGGCTTATTATCCAAATATTATGCCAGGAACTTTCGGTAGTTTCATTAATCCTGCACCCCTGCTTTAGAGTACTTCTCCTGTACTTGTTAAAGCTGGATTCTACGTTACTGCTTTTGCAATGCAATCTTTAAAATCAATGGTTCACAGTGTATGATCTATCAGTTCATAATTGTATATGACCAAATCTGCTGTTTAGCAAGCTACATCAAATCTGACATTCATCACCCTAGTTCTGTTATTCTGGCTTTTAGTATTTCTAATCGTCGTGCACCTTTCAGGATGCTGATGCCTCCATTCGCAAAAGGGCGCTTGAACTTGTATTTTTGTTAGTCAATGATACAAATGTAAAGCCTTTGTCTAAAGAGCTCATCGATTACTTAAACATTGCGGATCCAGACTTTAAAGGAGATCTCACAGCAAAGATATGCTCAATAGTTGAAAAGTCAGTATCTATTTATTTTGTTGGTTAATTGTTTGGCCCGCAGAGCGTTTAACAATGTTGCATCTCCAATAGGTTTTCTCAAGATAAGTTATGGTACCTTGATCAGATGTTCAAGGTTCTATCTCTGGTAAGTACCTAAGTATAGTGGAGACATTTTTATGTCCAAAAAGGATGCACTCTCAGAACAACATTTTTTTGGGATTTATTGCAATTCTTACGTCTAACCTTGCATCTTTTTTGCTGCAACATTGTTAGAAGAATTAGTTGTTTCTTGATCTTCTGGGCAAGTCTGTTCAACTTGCATGCTCATAAATGTGGAACACCTCAAGTCTGTATAGCACAGCCTGGAATTTTCAAGTTGAGGGTATCACCTGCATTGGCATGCATTGATAAGAAACTGTAGGGAAGGAATCTTTTCAAATTCCTTCGAAACACAGTCCAAACAAACCCATAGGAGAAGAAATTTCTGGGATTCCCCACTTGGGGTCTTCTGCAATTCTCCTTGCCTTTTTGTAGCTCATACTTATAACATGCACACAGCACTTCAGAGGAAGCCAGAAGTTTCTACTATAACAGAGAGTTTGTCATAGGTTGTTTGAACTACACAGATATTGCTATCTTTGCAGTTTGCACACAAGTTACTGGTATTTGCGACACTGTTCATAATTGTGTTTTTCTGTTTTGTTCCATTACTTGACATTGTGGGTGATATCAAACTTAAGTTGTATTGCCTTGTCAAAGACAAAAACAAACCAAATTCATGGTGCACCCTTGTTTTTGAACAGGCTGGGAGTCATGTGAAGGATGACGTATGCCATGCGCTTATTGTTGTATTAAGCAACGCATCAGAGCTTCAAGGATATTCAGTGAGATCATTGTATAAGGCCTTACAAGCATATGGCAAGCAGGTTAGGGAAAAATTTATACTCTTTATAGTGCATGGCTGCATGCCATTCCATCTCATCCTACCTGATGTCGGTAATGTTGATAATATTATACTATTTAGGGAAGTTTAGTAAGAGTAGCTGTTTGGTGCATTGGTGAATATGGTGAGATGCTGGTGAACAATGTTGGCATGCTGGATGGGGAGGAACCAGTTACGGTGAGTGGACAATTCTTGCAGGATAGTTTTCTTTTCTGACCCACTGAACTTGCTAGGTTGTGCTCTGAACATGCTAGATTGTGCCCTCTACCATCTGAACTACTACATAATTTGCCACATATTTTTAAGTTCTTTTGCTGTCTGCTCAAATGAGGTGGGATGGCAGCCATCCCAGCCTATCCAAACAAGGGCTCTGTGACTATTCCAGAAACTCCATGCACATTATTCACTTATTTCTCTATGTATACGTATCTTAAGAGAAATGAATTGAATTGCTTAAGGATCTTTTCCAAACAAGGGCTCTGTGACTATTCCAGAAATTCCATGCACATTATTCATTTATTTCTCTATGTATACGTATCTTAAGAGAAATGAATTGAATTGCTTAAGGATCTTTTTCCAATCAATGTTAGACTACTTGTCTACATTTATTGCATAGCATGTGATCCCGTGCTTTTAAGTGTCATTTGTAACTTGTCGCACATCATCTGAAATACACTAAAATTTTCAGGCAACAGAATCTGATGCTGTGGATGCTGTAGAGGTCGCTCTTAACCGCCACTCTGCAGATGTGACAACTGGAGCGATGTGTCTGGTTGCTCTTTTGAAGCTCTCCTCACGGTTTCCATCGGCATCAGAGTACGATATCTTTCAACTTGGCCCCATATGATCGTCACACAAATTGGGGAGTTCTTTGCAGACCCAAACTGGGATTCGGGCGTAAAATGGACTTATTCCAACAATTTTCCCCATTTCTTTTTCAAATTTGTACAACCTGATTATGTCATACTCTTAATACTAGTGAACTTCGGACTCACTGCCAATCACTGAATTATGGGAATGTTTTTCCTTGTACACACTGAAGAACTGTATTTATCTGTACATTATGCTAGTCGGTGGTGGTAAACCATCACGCGCATTTTCCTCATCTTTTTAGTGCCACCTTTCATGTATCTTCTTGACAAGTTTATCACATCTTTCTAGGTGTCTACAACTTAGACATAAGGTCTTTGTTATTTTAGACTATATATATCTGCCTCTCTAAGGCGCCAACTACATCGTATCTGTGGCAGTTATTCTGATTATGGTGTAGTTTTGCAACCTGAAAAATACTTTAATACTTATCATGTCATGTAACTAGTGTTTACCATCTCTAGGCGATTCTTATAATATAATACTGCTTTATTAAGTACTATGGCTTTACTTTCTTAACAGGAGGGTGAGACAAATAGTTGGCCGGAATAAAGAGAATGTTGTGCTGGAACTACAGCAAAGATCAATTGAATTCAGTTCCATTATGCAAAAACATCAGTCTATCAGGTGGGCCACCAAACTTTTAGATGTTACTGCAGAAAATTTGTTTAGTATTTTTCTGCTTGTGAAAGATTTAATCTTAGCATCTAATGCAAATGCAGATCGTCTTTGCTTGAACGTATGCCTGTATTGGATGAAGCTAGCTATCTGGTGAAGCGGGCTACTGCTACACAGGCAACTATATCAGCAGATAAACTTGCCCCGGCAGTCACTCCTGGAGGCCTTAAGCTTTCAAATGGTGTAGCGAAACCCCCATCAGCTCCTTTAGTTGATTTGCTTGATTTGAGTTCTGATGATGCACCAGCTTCAACCATTGCTTCTACTACAACACCCAATGATTTTCTGCAAGATCTTCTGGGTATTGGTGGAGTGAGTTCATCAACAGCGGGTATTCTTTTTCCCAGTATCTCTCTTCTTTGATAGCATTAAAAGGGCAAAAGGATTTTAATGACAAGTGCCTTCTGCATCCATTCTGTCTGTCCCTCAGAATATGCCCTCTTACCTTCTGTGCAATTTGAGCTCACTGCATGCTCAAGAATTTGCTAATTAATCACTTATACTTTTATCCAAAAAATTTAGGTCTAGTGCTGTAATATGGGATTTTTTTTAAAAAAATGTATTTAATTGCCTTGCTTCTTATTTGTCCCCACAAAAAAGTCTATTACATTTGTTCATTCATCTTTGTCAACTGCTCCAGTCACGCTGTGATGTGTAAAGTTCAGCATTCCATTTACTGCAGCAGTACATGAAAGAGTT
Organism: Urochloa ruziziensis; assembly: GCA_015476505.1. Taxonomy (NCBI): domain Eukaryota; kingdom Viridiplantae; phylum Streptophyta; class Magnoliopsida; order Poales; family Poaceae; genus Urochloa; species Urochloa ruziziensis. The sequence goes on along the minus strand of CM027123.1, from coordinate 7,245,457 downwards.
GTTCAGTTATTATTTTTGTGCACTATTTGTTACATAAATTTCTCTCTGTTTTTGTTCAGGTGTACCTTCAACTGCAAGCACAGATATTCTTATGGACCTTCTGTCCATCGGATCATCTCCATCACAGAATGGCACACCAGTTGTAGGTCATCCTGGACAAGGTAAAAGTAATTTTAGCAGTAGCAATTGCCTATGTGGCTATGTTTCTATTCATGACCATTGCTGAATTGTGTTATGTACTGATGTAGCAGAGTCTAAACCTATTCCTGCTGCACCTGAAGCTATTGATCTGCTTGGTAGTTTGTCATCAAGTACACCTGTTTCTGGTTAGTTTGGTAATTTGGTTTAATGTTGACTGTGTGAGTTGCCTATTTTCCTTTTATAACCATTGATGATTTAACACTAATTCATCAGAGATTAAAGCCACATCTGCCTTACCTCAAGCCATGGATCTGCTCGATGGTTTGTCATCTAGTACATCTGTTTCAGGTTAGTGTGGTTGTTTATATTAGCAAACAAAGTAACTACAGCATGCTCATGGTTACTAAGCCGCCTCATTTGTGCAGGACTAGAGAAAACAGCTCACCCATCAATAACAGCGTTCCAGAGTCCAACCTTGAAGATCACCTTTGATTTCAAAAGGCAGCCTGGAAACCCGCGAGAGACGACAATTCATGCCACTTTTACAAATTTGACATCTAGTACCTTCACAGATTTTATTTTTCAGGCTGCTGTTCCAAAGGTAACACCTCATTGTTGTATTCTATGTTAGAGCTGTCCACTGGAACTACAAATTACCCTTGATATTCCACATTTTTTGTTCTACACATGTTAGTTTTTATCAATTGACAAACAACGATCATACTCCATAGTTTTTGTTGCAAATCTTCTAGTAGTTATGGTTATGATGGGCTATAAGCTGCCCATGTCCCATTCTGTTGACCATTCTTTCCTCTTTGAATTTATATAGCTTAGTTTTGTAGTTATTCTGTATCCTAGAGAAGTGCATATAGCACCTTTCTTCATATTAGAGCACAACTGAAGAGGCTAAAAGTAATACAATTTATTCCTCCTTTGTGTTTTCAATAAAAGCTGTATGATTGATATGCTGATAATGTTTCTTATACTTGCAGTTCATCCAATTGAGACTGGATCCAGCTAGCGGTAACACTGTTCCAGCTAACGGAAATGGTTCAGTTACTCAAGGGCTTAACGTCACCAATAACCAACAGGGCCAGGTATGTGAAGATCTGCATTCTTCCCTTCCACTTCAACTTCTTTTGTCTATCTTTTTGTTGCGTTCATTTTAGTCTTCTTCCACATGATGTGATTTACAATCGTTGAAGTTATATGGCTGAAGTACTAACAGAAAACTGTAGACCAAAAAGTTACAGTGCAATTTTGCGAACTTTTTGCAAATTAATCTCTACATGTTCACTGAATTTTGTAACTGCTAAATACTTTCCATGGAAGACTGACTGACATATTTCTATTGCTGCCCGTGTGTCTTTCATTCTCAGATAGGCTGTTGACTAATGTTCCATGTACTATAACTTAGTAAATATTAATTATTTTCTTTTAAAGGACCAATATGAGCCTTTTTTGCATGTACATAACAATCATATGTGATCAGCACAGAAGCAGATTTATATATATGTTTTTGGCTTTAGCGTGCAAAAACTCTGAGTAAATCTTGGTCGGTACTGATTACCTATTTATTTGTCTATAATCATGTTGCAATGATGGCTGTAGTCAAATTGACCTATGCTCATACAAGCTACTTGATGTTTTTTTTTTCATTTGCATGTGCTTCCATAATCTATAATCATTATGTAGTAATGTGCCTGTTGTCAACCTGTTTCTGCTTAGACCCATATAATCTGGAGTTTTGTCAGAATTGAGAATAATCCTGGGAACAGAAGAGCCAAGCATTTTGCTCCCATCATTAGTCTGGAGCCCCTAGTTTGTCCTACCACACTTGTACCCAGGGTTTTGAATCCTGAATTACCGCCTGTAGCCAGTTCTCTTGGTGGGTACGATGGGAATAAATCCTGACCAAAGAACGTTTAAAGTTGGGTATAAAATTTTGAATTCAAAGTTGTAAACTCTATTTCAAGACCTTAGGTAGAAACAACCATAATGGGTGGTAACCAGTCAAATTAAAATGAACTTGAGTTTGAAAAAAATCAAATAAATCCTTGCTATGTCCTGAGTTTTTTTAATGATCTGGCATTTGAGACCCGATATGTACTGCAAGGCATTTGAGACACTATCTTTTAGAGTCCCATGCTCATTGCTGATGTTGCTTTGTTATGTCTCTATCCTGCTGAGCAGAAACCACTCGCAATGCGTATCCGGATGTCTTACAAAGCGAACGGGGAGGAGAGATTGGAACAGGGCCAAGTCAGCAATTTCCCTTCTGGACTATAGTGTCATTTGTGTATATTATATCATGTTGTGATAGTTATCTCAAATTGACGTGATGGGGACAGAGTGAAAATTTCTTTTACCCTGTTCCACGTTCTCTTGTATTCTTGTCCCCCCATTTGCGGGGTATTAGAGCAAATAGTTTATTACGGCCATTCAATTTTTTACCCCATATCTATGTATAGTAGTCAGCCACGATGCGGTATCTTTAAATTCATTGCGATGTATTAACGCCTGATGTACACCACGCTTGAGGATAATCAGAAAAGGTTCATTCTACTCATTGCAAAGAATCTCTATTTTCTTGTTTACCTTGTACACTCGAGACTGCTAGCAGTGTTTTGCATAAGTAGGCAACGGTAACGAGACATTTTCCACGTGTTTTTTTTTACCATAACGCTGAAACGTAGAGCAACTGTAATTTTTCTTTTTAGTTCCAACAGTCAGTTTGTTTGCCATGTTCCCAGTCGGTCCTATGTTTCTTGGATGCTACCCGTGGATCTTTTTCACTAGGACCTATAGATAGAGCTGGTTGATTAGGTTGGTGCCCTGTATTTGCTTCAAATGCGCATATCATCGCAGGATGTATTTTTGGGTTTTTTTTTTTTGAGAATTGCAGGATGTATTTTTGGTGCTGTACCGGACTAGCTATCTCATCCCTAAAGCCGACGCACGTCGTGGACGAGTATGGAAACAGCAGATACAGGAGCTATCTGGGCTTCATTGCAAATCTTCAGTGCCATGGCCGGGCGGATCGGGTATTTCAGATACCGACCAGGCGACCACGGTATTTGATTTACCGTCCGGCCTTGAGGTTCTCCGCATCATCGATTCTAAGGAGTGCGGCCACGATTTAATCTGACAGCTTCAAGTGGTAGCGCCATATGGGCCTAGTGGAGGCCCAATAATTGGAGTCCGTCTTGCGTTTGCGGAGGCCCGCCCATAGCCGAGGAGTCCAAAGTCTGAACGCGAGTCTTGTGCTGCTGCTGGCGCCATGCCATCAGCCAATGCCAGGAAGGGAATTTCTCCGTCGGTCGGTCGCCGGACTCCTCCTCCGGCGCTCGCTCGTAGAGATGATCTCCTCTTCAAAAAGCTTATACTCCATTTGATATTTCCCACAATTCAGGACTCTTAGCATGGATTAGAATATACTACCTCCGTATCGAAATACTTGTCGCCATTGACTTTTTTCGCAACGTTTGACCGTTCGTCTTATTCAAAAAATCATACAAATATCATTTGTTTTATTTATGACCAACTTTATTATCAAATGAATTTTGAGTTTGACTTAACTTTTCGTATATTTACAATAATTTTTTGAATAAGACGAATGGTTAAAGTTTGCAAAAAAAAGTCAACGGCGACAAGTATTTCGATACGGAGGGAGTACGTACTAATGGCCTAATGGGTACGTGTTGGGATCAAGCGTGCCGTACGTGCCTAAAAAACCTGCAAAGCAAGCGCGCGCATGGGCTACGACGGCGACGGCGGCGCACCCACAGCAGCCATGGCCACCGGCAACATCCAAGACCTTGACGTGTCCCCGGACACGGCCGACTCCGGGACCGACAGGATCAGCTCGCTCCCCGACGACATCCTGCTCGACATCCTGGGGAGGCTGCTCGTGGCCGGCGGCGACGTCCGCGCCGCCGCGAGGGCCGGAGATCCCCCACGTCTCCCTCGATGTGGGAAGCTTCCTCGCCGGCTCGGCCGGCGACGAGTGGCGCCTCGTCGGCCCCCGGCACCGCTTCTGGCACCACCACCACGCCACCGCCGTGTTCGCCTCCGCCCTGGCGCGCTTCCTGTCCCCCAGCAACACGCGCGCCATCGAGCGTCTCAGCCTCACGTTCATCCTCACCCGCCGCTTCGGCGATCTCCTCTCCTCCGCCGCCAGGGTCGGGAGCGTGGAGCTCAAGATCCTCACGGAGATGAGCTGCTCCAGCGACAAGGACGCGCCGCTCATGATCGGCTACGGCGACCGCTTCGTGAACTTTTTCCTCAAGGATTGCCCCGTTGCGTTCGCGTTCGGGCCGTGCCTCACCAAGCTCTCCCTGGAGAACCTGTGGTTCGAGGACGAGCACGCGCTGCGCGACCTCGTGCGCGGGTGCGGCGCGCTCGAGCACCTCTCGCTGGACTTCTGCGGCCTGATCCGCGCGGGCTCGCGGGACCCGGCCGTGCTCGCCATTGACGGGCCGCCGCGGCTCAAGACGCTGCTGGCGTGCAACGACTGCTACGTCCAGCAGGTGGCGCTGGTGCGGGCGCCAGCGCTCGTCGCGCTTCAGTACAGGTGGTTCTTCGACGAGGCTCTCCTCCGGTGTCCTTTGGCTGCGCTCCGTCGCTCAAGAGCTTGTACCTAGCTCACCGGCCGCTACCTCCGGACCCGGAGGATGTCGGAGACGTTATTGTTGATGTCAACTGGAAGCTAAGTGACCTCTCCTGGCGAGAGATGGCAGACAAATAGAGACGCTGACCTTCGATTTTCAGAATGACAAGGTACGTATGCTATCTTCCTTTCCTTTGACCACCACATGATTGCTTAGTCGTTTAGGTGAAAAAAAAACATGGGAAAATAATGCAAGAACACATTTTTGTGTTATTTCTTATAATATAGGTTAGTAATCTATAAGCGGGTATTTGTGTATTGTCGGTTAAATTTTCATAATGATAGACATGAGTAATCTAGATAGCAAATAATGAAGGTACTTTGATTTAGCATTTTCGTTGTGAGAGATGCTTCTTTCGGAATTGGGGTACTTAGGTTAGTTTTAATGGTAGAGTTAGGTATAATTTAGATAGATTGACTTGCTCCTTCGCTGTCCCCGCACGCGTCACGTCTGGGGAGTCATCGGATGGCCTTGTGCATCCTACCTCCCATCATTCCGGGACCTCTGGGGACTGTCGGAGCTGCACCCCGTTGCCGGCCGAGCCACGCGATCGGCGATTTCTCACTGCTGTGCTATGGAGCATCTGGAAGGCCCGCAATGAGCTCGTTTTCAATGCCACTAGAACACTTAGGCCCTGTGGATGCAAAGTATTTTTGGAGTTTTGGAGAAATACTATGGTTTGAGAAAACACCCTGGTATTGATGTGCGAGAAGGTGTTTGGATATCACAGATTTTGCAGTTTTCAAAAATAAAGTATTGCTAAAACCATAGTTTTTTTGAGTTTAGAAAACTTCACCCAGGACCTCTTTTTTCTAGACAGAACGTGTGCTCGGCGTTACCGTGCACTCTATTTCCGTCTGGTTATTTAAATATTTGATTAATTTGGTTCCAATCAATGCTTGACGTCTAGATACAAGTACAAGTGCTCAAGTCTGTATATCTCCAAGTTTGATTTGTTTGAACGGTGATAACAAAAAGGATTGAAGAGTAAAAAATATATGATACAGAATAACTAACATGCGAAGAAGCATAATCTGATCAGCAAGAATGTTCAGATTAGTATTAGTAATGGAACATGTTAGCTCAACTTTTACAAGGAGTATATATACATCCAGAAAATACCTATCAGTATAGGAACTGTAGTGGCATTTTTCACCAATACAACAATTAGTAGCCAAACACGTCAATGTTTTTCTAAAACTGTAAAACTCTAGTTCTGAAATACTTTAGTATTGCTTGGCTTTGGTTTTCAAAACTGTAGTATCTCAATACTAAAGTATTTGGAAACCACAACATCCAAACAGGGCCTTAGCGCGCTTTGCGCGCCCTATCTCAAACAAGAAGACAATTATGCATCTCATATTAAATAAGATCACAATCACCAAATATATTAAATCTCGTGATTTTCACCATGCAGGGTCGATACTACTATTGTATTTAAAATGTAATGTTACAACTTGCTTCCTGAAAATGAATTCGAACATCAAAGAAATAGAACTGCTATTACATGGCCACTCAACCAAGGCAGGCTTTGCCCAAAAAAATATGTGATTTGCCGCAAGAATATGCTCACGTCACAAGCACCAGAAACATTGGAGTACCACTCTGCAATTTCACAGCCTGGGCTTTCCACACTCTGTCAGTACTGAACGGCTAATCACCTGGAAGAAAACATAATACACTCTGGCCCTATACTTCTACACTGGTAACTAAAATCAAATAAACGAAACATTTCAGAGAAACCAACGGGCCAAATTGATGGAAACCCTTCCCCCCTCAAATCCTAGAATCAAGTTCAGATCCTATATAAACAAAGGTGCAAATACTAATGATTGAACATATTCCCGTCTATTGTGTAGGGAAAAGCTAGTTCATTGTATATGGAAATAATAGTTTTTCTGCAAATTCAGAGTAGCTCAAACACAACTGAATCACCAATAAGCACACCACGCTTTGATACAATAAATTTGTGTCTGTTTTAAGTTAATCATTATTTATTAAAGGTGGTAAAAATAGAAATGTATGCAAGAGGATATGATAAAATATGTTATTAATCTATTACTGATTTCAGCCAGTCTGCCTTGACATGAATTATTCAACCCTCCGTATCACTCTTCAATGTAGCAGCAAAGAAAAATTAGTTCTAGGAAAATTTCATACTACAAGCATGGATATAGAGCATGGATTATTCAATTTTTCCTACCCATTCTATTGAGTTAATGTCTGTCATGGGTAAATTGCATTACTATTTGTTGTGGCGAGTTAAATCTGAGTTAGACAAAAACAAAATTTGGTATGCTGCCTATTTCACTGAAGCAATCGTAGGCAAGGACCTCATATCATCCAAAAACATGAATAGCTTGAGTCCCAAATAAATGGAGGTTAGCAACTATCAATGATCGGAATAATATTCATCTAAGCCAACTTTTAGCACTCTTAACTATGGAAAAGCAATCGTGAAGGAAAAAAAACAGTGTATATATGAAGGTAGAACCTTAAAGTATTTTATCAGAAATTATGCTCTGCCTTTGATCAGATTAAGTTCAGACTGCTGCTTCTCTGTACATAATTAAGAACATGTTGGAAAAAAGATCCTTTAAATGTTATCTGCTTCTTAAGGAGAAGAAATCTATAATGAATCTTTGATAACTGAACCATGGAATAGTAAAATTCTATTTCTACCAATAGAATGGGGTATTCTTGGCACTATGTTGAAACAAACAATAGAAATCAGATTCAGCCAGGACTTATGACATGGTTGTAACTATTACCTTCTGAGATAGTTCTACCAAAATACAAGGGTTGTGACTTCATATGCCATACACTGTGAGGCGGCCTCCGCTGCCCATCTTGGCACCTACATCGTGTTCTAATATTTTTGCACCTGCAACCAAGAAATACAAGTGAACCAAGAATCTAAAAGAAAGATAATCAGGTTAGGATGTCTTTGCTTCAGTTTAACTTGGGGCTCTGTTAAAGTCGTTTTGTAACTTGTAGGAATGGTCCAAGAATATGTTCCTAGTATGTCCAAAATAAAACATCTCTACATTTTTACTTTTAACTCTGATTTTGAACTGTACTTTTGCCACTGAATTGAGTTTCTCAACCTTGCTGCTCTCTCCCTCTCTGACCTCTATAAGGCTTATCTTTGAAAGGATAAAATATAACAGGTGTGCTTCTAAAATTTTAGACAATACCATGTAAATTTGAGATATTCTCAAGTACAGGTGTATGTTCCTAAAATCAAATAGTTTTGTTAAGCATGCAAACTGAGATGCACTCTGCACATCACCCATCCACTTGCAAACTTGAAAATTTATAGCAATGTAAAAGCATAGTCTGAACTCTGAATGCTAGCATGCAGTAACATATATTTCAGAGAACTCTTTTTGAGTACTTCTAGCATTAGAATGGCATATTTTTGTGATGCACACCAACCCTAATGTAGACCTCTTTGTAGGAATCAGTACAAGTAGAGAGTAACTCTGTAGCAATGCATATAAATCACTCAACAGCTTTGGCTTCACTATTCGAAGTTCCTTCAAACATTTAACCAAATAAGCAGCAGTAATACGTTTAACGTACTCTTAAAAACAAACCTAGTGATACCTTTATGACTTGAATTGACTGAATGTTTAAGCAAATACTGTTATAAAGAATTAAATAGCAGAAGAGACAAGGTTGCCAATTCTTATGAAACAAAGGCAAGCTGCTTCCTAGAATGTGCAAGATTATCCGAGAGATCTGACATGGAGCAATCTATTTCAAAGCAGAAATTTAGAAACTACTACTCTCAAGAGCAAAGCATATTCAGTAAAAAAATCGTTCTTCATAGTGAATTAATGATTTTGGCCTAGCACAGCAAAGTGGATCTAACCTCTGCGGCTCTGCCTGGACAGCTGCACTGACGAGCTCCATGTCACATGTGGCATGCCAAGGACTGTCATGCTGCTGAACTATTTCATGCCAGTCCGTACTCAGCCCTGCATTCAAAGAAAGTATAAGCTCCTATCTGGGACGCCAAATTATAATTTCAAATAGAAATGGAGTAAAAGGTCGGTGCAATGTGCATTCTCACAAGGACCAAGAGGTACGAGATTACAGCATGCAAGTGATGATCATGGACATTAGACATTGCAACCAAAAGATGATGAATAGGTATTTCTGACAGCTGATTATTGATTATCGCTGAACTTGAGAACCCAAGCCTGTTTTTTTTTTCAGAGTCTATGCAATGATAAGGTCAAGTTCAGAAGTCCAGTGGTTTCCATGATGCAACTTTCCTAACATAAAAGCAAGTAAGCAGACAAATAAAACATACGGCGGCAAACAGAAAAGTACTAAGATTTTAGCACCGCAGTTAAGTATATTTTCTTTCACTAATTAAGAAAATGATAGAATCAGGACTGCACTGCTAAAAGGAAATTAGTCCTACCCGTAATCGCTCTTCAGAAAATATCTTCGTTCATAGCATAGCAAGCACTGTGTGTTGACTGTCGAACCATGACTACTCCAGTGGACCATGATTGAGATCAATTAAGCAGGCATACATTTTGCAGCTTCAAACTTATCTCTTGCATCACGACTCACGACCTGGCCTCCAGTGGAGGACTGCAAAGGACATCTGCAGTGCATATTTTGCATTGTTTATCATAATTTGCCCTCATCTGCAACAAATATAATGCTGGTTTCTCAAATGATGAACTGAAGCATAACAGAGACAAACATGGAAATAATATATAGCAATGGATTAGAAAAAAAAATGATATTGTGTCCCAAACTTTTCAATATGTGGTGTTTCTATTGATGAACAGAACGAATCCACACTGACACTGTGGCTTGTCCCAATCACTTGTAAATGTTTGAACATTGTATAGCAAAGCAAAGTTTCAACAGCACCCACAGGAAAAAACAAAAGAACAAAAGGCAATTGTTGTCTCGTACAAAGTTCGCATAAAATTCTTACAGTGCAAACAAGCCCTAAAGTTCAAACCTGTTTGTATCATCAAATTAAACCAAACTTCAGCAGCATAAAATAGTTTGAAAATTGAACGAAAATACCAAAGGAAACTGATGAACAAAATTTTCCCCAAACTTAATAAATAAAGGAAGACAAACTAGGCTCTCCTCAAATGTCTCTTCATCTCCACACGATGCGCAGCATCTCGACAGGAGCTGCTTTCAGGAATTGGAACGATATATGATGTGAACTAGGTCATCACAGGAGTTAAGAACTATCAAGCAGATGTGTCGCAGCACAAAAGAAGAAACCAACAAATATGAAGTTCTCAAAACATTAATCTATTTAAGAAACAAACTAAGCTCCTCAGATGTCTCTTCATCTCCACACAATGCGCAGCATCTCGACAGGAGCTGCTTTCAGGAATTGGAACGATATAGGATGTGAATTCAATCATCACAGGAGTAAAGAACCTTAATCAAGCAGATGCAGTGCAGCACAAAAGAAAAAAAAACAAGCAAACAAGAGTTCACAAAACATTAATCTATTTAAGAAAGGAACTATGCTCCTCAGATGTCTCTTCATCTCCACAAGGTATCCAGCGTCTCACAGAAGCTGCTTTCAGGAATTGGAACGACATTGGAGGTAAATTTGGTAATCACTGGAGCATCCAGTCTTAACGAAGCCGATTGGCACGGCATTGTGTATATGTCTTTGCATGAAAAAGAAAACAACACGTACCCAGCCCGGGGCTGAAAGGAAAAACAAATACTCAAATCATAAACACGCGAGTGAAAGGATCCCACCCATTAAGCCACTAGCCGCAAAACATAAATCATCAGAAACCAGCTAGTCTCAAAATAAATAAAAAAAATCCAAAACCAGCTCTTCGTCTTGACGGAAATCACAAAACAGTAGTAACCAACAAGCTATTTGGTAAAGAGCCATTGAAACAGTAACAAACAACAGCAATGAACCAAGATTTCAGGCGGGGGCTAGGGTTTGGGCATGCGAAGGTGGTTGCGGCAAAGATAAGTTGTTGAAGACGAAGAGTACCATCCAGATTTTGACGCAGGGGTTGTAGCGAAGCCACGGACGGCGGACGCTGGGGACGCCGGGTGGTACCATCCACGGCCAGCCGGTGCGCCGCACCTGGCGCCGCCGAGACGGCGAGGAAGCTGGCGAGGCGAGAACGCGAGAGGCGCGCCGCACGCGAGAGATCTAGGCCGGGACTGGGGAAGTAGGTACCGCGGCCCGTCTCCCCAGCCAAACCAGTTAGTTGGTTGGTTCTGGCCTCTTGGGCCTTCACCAGCCCACGCGGGTTCTTCTACCCACTCGGGCGGCCTCCGTGCGCGAGACATTTTCTTTTCCTACAAACAATGTATTTTAATAAAAGCACATGTCAAAGTTGTACTAATTATCGTGAGATTAAGCTGATGAGCCATACGATGAAGCTCTGGAAGAGGGTTATAGAGCATCGCCTACGAAGAGTGACAAGCGTGACCAAAAACCAGTTTGGGTTTATGCCTGGTAGGTCGATCATGGAGGCAATTTTTCTAATACGGCAGTTGATGGAGAGATATAGGGAGCAGAAGAAAGACTTGCGCATGGTTTTCATTGACCTCGAGAAGGCATACGACAAAGTACCAAGAAATGTCATGTGGTGGGCCTTAAAAGGCACAAAGTTCCAACTAAGTACATTACCCTCATCAAGGATATCTACAAGGATGTGATGACATATGTCCGGACATATGATGGCGACACCAGTGACTTTCCAATTAAAATAGGACTACATCAGGGTCTGAGCCCTTATTTATTTTCTTTAGTGATGGATGAGGTCACAAGGGACGTTCAAGACGATATCCCTTGGTGTATGCTCTTTTGCGGATGATGTGGTGCTAGTTGACGAGAGTAGGGCGGGGTCAATACGAAGTTAGAGCTATGGAGGCACATGTTAGAGTCGAAGGGTTTCAGACTTAGTAGGACAAAGTGAAAGTGCATCTAGGCACTTAATCTAATTTTGGTAATTAATGACAATGTAAATTTGGATATAATGCTTTGCATGAGTTGTGCAGGAATAAAATCAAAAGAAAAGAAAAGAAAGGTGAAAGGAAGGTCCCCAATATTATTCGTATGGTGACGAAATTTATCGGACGATTTAAATTTATTTTATATTTCGAAATTTGAGTATAGGATCACCGTACTATCAAGGGGGACATGCTTGACGAGTTTAGATTGTTAAAGTGCTTATACTTGAGATGACATATACACACGAGAGACACAAACGCACAAAAACCTCCCATTCACAAGTTCTCTGTGCGTCGGAACTTAGGCCGGAAGATCCGGCCCGGAAGTTCCGGCCGGCTCTGTCTGGAATTAATTTTTCACCGGAAGATCCGGCCCATACACCGGAACTTCCAACACTTAGCCAGTTTTCGTGTCTTCTCTCCAGGCGCCGGAACTTCCACCGGAAGATCCGGCCCACAAGTTCCGGGCGGCTCTGTCTGAAATTATTTTTCACCGGAAGATCCGGCCCATACACCGGAACTTCCAACACTTAGCCATTTCTGTGTTTCTCTCTCAGGCGTCGGAACTTCCACCGGAAGATCCGACCCACAAGTTCCGGGCGGCTCTGTCTCTATTATTTTTCTCACCGGATCATCCGGACCTTGTATCGGATCTTTCATGACTTAGCCATATTTCAGTGTTTCAGCCTTGCGAAATTCAAACCTCGGAAGATCCGGCCCTAGGCCGGAAGATCCGGTACCCCTTCGCAGAACACATAACGGCTAGTTTTTGGGGTTGGGTATTTATACCCCCTCACCCCCATATTGAATGCTGCTGCTCCCACGCCCACAAACACTCCAAGAGCATTCATTGCACTCCTCTACTCCACCCAAAAGCTTGATTCTAGCCTTGATTCATCTAGGGTTTGAGTGAGAGGAAAAGATTGAGTGTGTGAGCTTTGAGCACGCATAAGCTTTAATTCGTTCATCTCAAGAAGCACTTGAAGCAAGCTTGATTCGTCATCCTCGTTTGTTACTCTTGGAGCTTTGCTCCTAGACGGTTAGGCGTCGCCGGTAGCTCCCATTCCTTTGTGGTTTGAGCACCGGAGAGTTTGTATTTCCCCTCTCTTTGTGAGAGCAATAGTAAGTGACTCAACTTTCCTTTGTGGTTGGTTGAGGGAGGCAAGGGGTTAGTGACAACCCGGTTCTTTGTGAACCCCTCAACGAGGACGTAGCTCCTTTGTGGAGTGAACCTCGGGAACAAATCTTGTGTCTCATTGTTCTTGCTATTGTTCTTGTTGTTCATCACTTTATTTGTGCTCGATCTATGTGCTAGGTGTTGTTCGACCTTAGAGATCATACTTAGGTGCTTAGTTACTTCATTTAGCAACTTTGTATTCAAATAGAATCTTGAATAGCTTGTTAGATTTTGAATTTCGAAGTTAGTCTCCTCTCTGTGTCGGAAGATCCTACACAGTGTCGGATCTTCCGGTGGCCCGGAAGATCCGAGACTGCGTCGGATCATCCGACCATCTGACAGTTTCGTGAAGAATTTTCAGGAATTTTTAACAGGCCCTATTCACCCCCCCTCTAGGCCTAGTGTTGGTCCTTTCAATTGGTATCAGAACAGGTTCTCTTGATTAAGGTTTAATCACCTAAGAGAAAACACTATGGCTCCTTCCGGGGATGGTTCCGGAGTTGGCGGTTCAAACAAGGATGACACTCATGAAGTGATCGTGTCAAGCGACGATGATTTTGATGTGAGTGATGTTGAAGAGACCTTGGATGAGGTCGAGAAGAACAAGAAGAGGAAAGAGAAGCTCAAGAAGAAGTTTGATGAAAAGGTTGAAAGAAGAGCTCTCAAGATGGTGAAAGAAAAGATGAAAGAAAAGGAAGTTCTTGCAAGCTTTCACAATGTTCCTCACAAGTATGATGACACTTCCTCATCCTCATCCAAGAAAGATCCGAACTCACTTTCATTCTCATCGGTTCAATTGGGCAAGTTTCCGCACTTTGATGGGAATGATTATTCTCGATGGAAGGATGATATGAAGATGTACTTGTATGGTCTTCATCCACATCTTTGGACCGTGACATGTGTGGGCTTTGATAAGAAAGCCAAGCCACCCCTCACAAGAGAACAAGAACATGACAACTACCGCAATGCTCAAGCCGTCATCATTCTTAGGAGTTGCTTGAGCACGTATGAGTACAATAAGGTTAGGGGAATTGAGGTGGCCAAAGAAATTTGGGATGAGCTTAGAAGGTCACATGAAGGTGATGAGATCATCAAGGAAGGAAAGATGGATGCTCTTCAAGGAGAACTCGAGGCTTTCACAATGAAAGATGATGAAGACTTGGAAGCTATGTACAATCGGTTGAAGCTTCTTGTGTCCGCAATTAGACTACTTGGTAGTGAGGATTGGGATGAGCACAAGGTCACAAAGAAAATGCTTAGAGCATATGCCCCAAGTGACCCACATCTTGCTACCATGATTAGAGACAAGAGAAAGTTCAAGCTCATGACTCCCATTGACCTATTCAACAAGTTGCAATATCATGAGTCACATAGAGTGGAGAAAGTCAAGACCAAGCCTAGTGAGCCTCAAGAAGTCAAGGCTATTGCATTCAAGGCCGAGCCTAGCAAGAGGAGCGATATCAAGGACAAATCTTCAAAGCCCTCCAAGTCTCGCAAGAAGGAAGACTCTAGTGATGAAGCAACCACCGATGAAGAAACCGCTATGATGGTGAGAGAGTATAAGAACTTCATCAAGAGAAAAGGTGTTAAGAAGCCGGTCTCACAGCGAAGATGCTATGAGTGTGGTGAGAGAGGGCATTACATTGCGGATTGCCCTCACAAGAAGGAAGGCAAGGAAGACAAGAGGTCAAAGGACAAGTCCTATGACAAGAAGTACAAAGAGAAGAACAAAGACTACAAGAAGAAAAGTGGACATGCTCATGTTGGTGAAGGTTGGGATTCTAGTGATGACTCCGACAATGAAGGTGTGGCAACTCTTGCCATTCATGATTCTTCACCAACACCAAGACTCTTCAAGAACCTTGATAGCGATGATGATGATGAAGCTCCCATATGCCTCATGGCACAAGGGACTAAGGTATTAATCGATTCTATTCCTCCATCATCTACTCCCCCAACATCTAGTGACATAGAAAACCTAGATGAGGAAGAAGCTAAACATGATAAAAACTTAGTAAATGCTTTTGGCAAAAAATGTGCTAAGCATATTAAAAAGCTTATGGAGAAATTGGATAAGAGGGAAGCTACTCTTGATAGGCAAGAAGACTTGCTCATCCTTGAAAAGGAGAGAAACCTTGCTCTTGAGAAAGCTTTAGATGAGGAGAAGGTTAAGGTGGAGAAATTGGCCGTTGACTTGTCATTGGCTAAGGACTCAAATGAGAGGATGTCTAAGGAAATGACCAAGGCAAATGACTCTCTAGCTAATCTAAAGAATGTTCATAGTGAGCTTCAACAAAGGCATTCAAGCCTTGAGGTCAAGTACAAAGACCGTGAAGCTAAATATGATATTCTTCGGAAAAGCATCAAGACCGACTCCAAAGTCACTCTTGACTCCGATGTCTCCACTAGCAAAGGTTGCTCAAGATGTTATAAAATAAATGTGGATTCTTGTGTTGCTAACCTTGCCAAGCTAGAGAAGGAGATCAAGGCAAAAGACATTCAACTCAAAGAGTTGAACAAGGTCATTGGCAAGGGCAAAGGAAAGGCTCAAGAGAAAAATGTATTTGAGTCCCATCCGGCTTATCATGCCGAGAGATATCCTAATATCAAGGATGGACTTGGATACTCTAGAGGAGGAAAAGCAAATGGCACGAAAAGTATCCAAGGAAAAGATGTGCCATTGTTCACCTAAGGTGCAAACCTTTGTGATTTGATGAACTTTGCTCATGGTGTGTCAAGGGAGACCACCCCAATAGCAAAGCCCGTTGTTGTGACCCCTAGCAAGGGTGCGAAGGGCTCAACTTCGGGGAAGACAAGTGAGAAGATCAATGAGCTCAAGCCATCTCCCAACTACACTATTGATTATTCGGTCATGTGGGATCACAATGGGAGAATGGTGGTCAAGTATGTTGGTATTCATGCCAAGAAGATGATGAAGAGTGTTTGGGTGCCAAAGTTGCCTAGTTCTAACACCCAAGGACCCAAGTTTGTTTGGGTACCTAAACACAAAGCTTAACTTGTTTTGTAGGCATATTCCTCCGGTGGTTCTTCATGGTTGCTTGATAGTGGTTGTTCAAATCATATGACCGGAGAGAAGAGTATGTTTACCAAGTTAGAAAAATATGACTCACCTATTGAAAGAATTACATTTGGTGATAACAATCATGGAGATGTTGTTGGTCAAGGTGACATTGCTATCTCAAACGATTCATCTCTTTCAAATGTTTATTTAGTTCATTTTTTGGGATACAACTTGTTGTCGGTTTCACAACTTTGTGAGAAAGGCTACAATTGTCTCTTTACTAATGAGGGTGTGAACATTCTTAGAAGGGAGGATTCCTCTATTGCTTTTACGGGTCAACTTAAGGGAAAGCTTTATTTGGTTGATTTCACAACCACTAAAGTGGAACCGAAGACTTGTTTAGTGGCAAAATCTAGCTTGGGTTGGCTTTGGCATCGCCGGCTAGCTCATGTTGGCATGAGGAACTTGGCCAAACTTCAAAAGGATGAACACATTTTAGGATTAACAAATGTTTTGTTTGAGAAAGATAGGTTGTGTAGCGCTTGTCAAGCCGGGAAACAAGTTGGTGCTTCTCATCCACCCAAGACTATATTGACCACCTCTAGACCATTGAAGTTGATTCATATGGATTTATTTGGACCAATTGCTTATATTAGTATTGGTGGAAACAAATATGGTTTAGTGATTGTGGATGATTACTCAAGATTCACTTGGGTATTTTTCTTGAGGGAGAATAGTGAAGCTCAAGGGATTATCAAGAAATTTATTAGAAGAGCTCAAAATGAATTTGAGTTGAAGGTCAAGCACATGAGAAGTGACAATGGTTCGGAGTTTAGAAATACAAATGTTGAAGAACTACTTGATGAAGAAGGGATCAAGCATGAACTTTCCGCTCCATATACCCCTCAACAAAATGGCATTGTTGAGAGAAAGAATCGGACATTGATTGAGATGGCAAGAACAATGCTTGATGAATACAAGACTCCGGATATATTTTGGGCCGAGGCGGTTAACACTGCTTGCCATGCCTCTAACCGTCTCTTTCTAAACAAGTACTTGAGCAAGACTCCATATGAAGCACTCACCGGTAACAAACCCAAAGTGCATTACTTTAGAGTTTTTGGATGCAAATGTTATATTCTTAATAAGAAAACCAAGAGCTCTAAATTTGCACCTAAAGTAGATGAAGGTTTCTTACTTGGTTATGGAACTCATGAACACGCCTATCGTGTCTTCAACAAAACCTCCGGTTGTGTTGAGGTCACGGTAGATGTGAAATTTGATGAAACAAACGGCTCTCAAGTAGAGCAAGTTGAGAATGACTTTGTAGAAAATGAAGAGCCCCCAAGCGAATCTATTATGAGAATGGGTATAGGTGAAGTGCGACCTCAAGAATCTCAAGACAAGGATCAAGTTCCGGGAAATACAAATGTTGATCCATCACCATCAACAAGAGTTGAAGCACCAAGCTCTCTTCAAGATCAAGATCAAGTTCATGGTGACGATCATGATCATGGCAATGATCAAGGGGGAGTTCAAGGTGATGAAGCTCAAGTTGACGATTCTCATGACCAAGATGATGATGGATTCATTCAACGCCAATCAACATCATCACACCCAAGAGTACATCAAAGTATACAACGGGATCATCCCGTTGACAATATCCTTGGGAGTATCCGAAGAGGGGTAACCACTCGTTCACGTTTAGCAAATTTTTGTGCATGTTACTCGTTTGTTTCCTCTTTGGAACCTCTTAAGGTAGAAGATGCTCTTGGTGATGCGGATTGGATTGTGGCCATGCAAGAAGAACTAAACAATTTCACAAGAAATGAAGTTTGGGAGTTAGTTCCGAGGCCCAAGCAAAATGTGATTGGCACCAAGTGGGTTTTTCGGAACAAGCAAGATGAACATGGCATTGTCACAAGAAACAAGGCTAGATTGGTTGCTCAAGGATATACTCAAATTGAAGGTCTAGATTTTGGTGAAACTTATGCTCCCGTGGCAAGGCTTGAGTCCATTCGCATTCTTCTAGCCTATGCCACACATCATGATTTCAAGCTTTATCAAATGGATGTCAAGAGTGCATTCTTGAATGGGCCTCTCTCGGAATTAGTATATGTGGAGCAACACCGGGATTTGAAGATCTTGACCACCCCGACTATGTGTACAAGCTCCATAAGGTGCTCTATGGGCTTAAGCAAGCTCCTAGAGCATGGTATGAATGCCTTAAGGATTTTCTTCTCAAGAACGGATTTGTAATGGGCAAAGCCGATTCTACTCTCTTTACTCAAAAAGTAGACAAAGACTTGTTTGTATGTCAAATATATGTTGATGATATTATCTTTGGTTCTACTAATGAAAAGTTTTGTGAAGAGTTTGGTAGGATCATGACAAAAAGATTTGAGATGTCTATGATGGGTGAATTAAAGTTCTTTCTCGGATTTCAAATCAAACAATTGAAGAACGGAACTTTCATATTTCAAACTAAATATACAAGTGATATGCTCAAGAAGTTTGACATGGCCGAAGCTAAAGCTATCAAAACTCCAATGCCGGTGAATGGACATCTTGATCTCAATGAAGAAGGAAAATCGGTTGATCAAAAGGTATATAGCTCCATGATTGGCTCTTTGCTTTATCTTTGTGCATCTAGGCCCGATATAATGCTTAGTGTGTGCATGTGTGCAAGATTTCAAGCCAATCCTAAGGAATGTCATTTAATGGCCGTAAAGAGAATTTTTAGATACTTAGTGCATACTCCTAACCTTGGCTTGTGGTATCCCAAGGGCTACACTTTTAATTTACTTGGCTATTCCGATTCGGATTATACCGGTTGGAAGGTAGATCGAAAGAGTACTACCGGGACTTGTCAATTTCTTGGTAGGTCTTTGGTATCATGGAGCTCTAAGAAACAAAATTCCGTTGCGCTATCCACCGCCGAGGCCGAGTATGTTGCGGCCGGTGTTTGTTGTGCCCAACTCCTATGGATGAGACAAACTTTGAGAGACTTTGGTTGTGAGTTCACAAATATTCCACTTTTGTGTGACAATGAGAGTGCCATAAAACTAGCCAACAATCCCGTCCAACATTCAAGAACCAAGCACATTGACATTAGACACCATTTCCTTAGAGATCATGAAGCCAACGGAGATATCGCCCTAAGTCATGTAGGGACCGAAAGTCAACTAGCCGATATCTTCACAAAGCCTCTTGATGAGCAAAGGTTTTGTTCTCTAAGGAGTGAGCTAAATATCTTGGATTCTCGTTACTTGGCTTGACATGTTGCATGCACCTTGATTGTTGCCTAGAATAGAATTAAAACGGTTTTTTGTGTGAGTTTTTCAAAATATTTGGATTTGTGACCGTTGGATCATTTCTTGTCTCAAATTGGTCATGGTTATGTAATGATGATTGTGGCTGATCAATTTGGGGCAAGTGTTCTTATATGTCCATAAGCTAAATCTCTCAAAATTATCGTTCGAATCTCATCTAGAAAGTTTCTGTTTTCCTGTCCACCGGATCTTCCGGCCCTTAGCCGGATCATCCGGTCCATATAAGCCAGCCGGATCTTACCCCGCATCCTCCGGTGAAATTCATCTCGCCGGATCATCCGACTCTTGCCCGGATCATCCGGTCAGCATCAGCCCACCGGATCTTATGCGGCATCTTCCGGAAATTCCAGTCCCGTCGGAAGATCCGACCCTACGTCGGATCATCCGACAAGTGCGTCGACTATAAATACTGGGACTTAACGGTTCAGCGCCCAGAAGGTCTTTTATTCCACCGACGCGCCCGCTCCTGCCTCCCTCCACTGTTCTAGGCGATTTTGAGTTCCACCCAACGGAATCTCGATCTTCAAGCACCTTTGGACTCCCCAAGCATCGGAGGTTCGATTCCCATCGGATCTTCCGGAGTTTTCGCGGGAAATCTCAAAGGTATCTCATTCAAACCTCGTTCAAACCCCTTTTGCCCGATCTATCAATGTATGAGGTTCTAGTTGATGTCCTTTAGTGAATCATCATGAATACATGCCTAGAACATATGTCTAGAATCTTATCTCGATTGGTTGGCTAGAACTTCGATTCCATGAACCCTAGGTTTTCATTCAAACTTTCTATTACCCGATCTATCAATGTAGGATGTTCTAGTGGATTTCCTTCGGTGAATCATCTTGAATACATGCCTAGAACTCGTGCCTAGAATCTTATCTCAGTTGGTGGGCTAGAACTTCGATTCCATGGATTTTTGTTTGTGCTCGGGGTCTGTCAGATCATCCGACTATGCGCCGGAAGTTCCGCCTAGCCGGATCTTCCGACGTAGAGCCGGAAGATCCGACAGGGCTGAGAGCATAACAATTCGTTCTAAGTCATTCAACTTTGACCCATCTTTTTTATCCTAGCTTCTTTTATCTGTCTAGATGGGTCGTACCAAGGTTTCCGGCAAGAAACCTCCGCCCCCCGCAGCCTTGAAGAAGCACAACACCCAAGAGTCGGAGACCGAGTCCGACGAAGAGATAAGGGAAATTGGGAAGAGCAAGAGAACTTCCGAGGGATCCTCTTCTCGGAGTGTACGTGGCAGGGGTGCCGCTAAGGGAAAGAGCAAGGAGCTCCGTACCTATAGCCGAACCAAGTCAGGCACGCAGAGAAGACAAGAAGGGTCGCTATACAATGACAACATCGATCTGTCCTTTCTTGTTCAGAACATTATCAGTGTTGGGATTCCCAGCCGCGCCCATGATGATCCACCATTGGTCAATTTTCGGCTAGCGGCAAATAGCATGAAGCCCCTGAAGGTTCAGTGAGCATGAGGACCCCAGATCCATTCCACACAAGCAGCTTAAGGGGGATCCTAGATTTTGGCTTCCGCATCAGGCAGACTGGTATGAGTCAGTGATTCTCCATATTGGTCACATTTGCACACCCATGAAGTGGGTTGACTGGCACTACATGGATGGCATCACCGGCCCCCTTGAACCGGTGATAAGGGATGTGCACAGGAGGTGTATTGAGATGGATGTGGCTAACATCATGGGTTTTCAGTGTCCGTACAATGAGGAGGTTGTGGCTCAGTTTTATGCTACTCTTTGGGTTGATCAGGCTAGAGATGAGATGCATTGGACGACCAACGGCAAACGGTTCTCAGTGACTTTGTTCGAGTTTGCTGGTTTATTTGGTTTAGCGGAGGAGACCGCTTATGCTCACACTAGGAATGACCGTACCAAAGTGGATCTTCACCGTGGCTTGGAGCTTGCAGAGACAAAGATGATGTTCATGTATGATGGAGATTATGGGGATGTGCAACTTGGAAAATATCATGGTCTTTCTCCCTTTTACAAGTTGCTTAACCAACTCTTCAGAGGCACTTTGTATCCTAGAGCCGGAGATGCGGATAACATTTCCAAGAGGGCCAAGAATTTGCTCTTCCAAATGGCTCCCGGCAAGCCCAAGTTCAAGGTATTCAACTTCATTTGGAATGAAATCATCTATTGCTCTCATGATGCCACTAGCGGTTGCCACTATGCACCCTATATCTTTCATATGATCAAGAATGTTAGTGGTGTCAACATCTTAGCCGATCGAGTGCATTCACCTTATCATTCCTCCCCGGGCAAGATTGCACAACTCCTAAAGCTCAAGAACAAGCCATATGTGCCGGTTCAAGCCCCATCCTCACCATCTCGTGGAGCTTCATCTTCACAAGCCCAAGCACAAGCACCATCGGCTCCATCTCCTTCCTTTGCTCCATCCTCTAGTGGCACCGGGAAGAAAGGGAAGCTTGACTCCATTCTTCAGGGAGTCTTTGCTTGCTTCAACATGTGCAAGCAAAACTCTCAAGACATTCGCGACACTCGTCAGTTCTTGGATGAAGAAATGCTCAAGTTTGAGCGTCGGCAAAAGGAGATCATGGCTAAGGACAATCTCCCTCACTCTCCCGTTCGTGCACCTAGAGAGTTTCCTCCACCACCATCTTTCTATACCCCTTGGGAAGGATCGTCTCAAGGCCATACCTATGGAGCTTCTCAAGTTGAGGAAGAAGAAGAGCAAGATGAGGAAGAGGAAGAGGAAGAAGAAGAAGACGAAGAAAAAGCCGAGGAGGAGGAGGAAGAGGATGATGAGGACGACGATGATGAGGAGGACGATGGTGATGAAGACGACGAGTAGCTCCCTTTTTGGTCTTTGATGACAAAGGGGGAGTGAATTTGGCCTTTGGGAGGCCCTCACCATCTTTTATCTCTATGTATGTTTTAGTTAATGGACATGTAAGAACTTATTTGTGATTTGTGTTATGCTTGATGTGTGCCAAGCGAGAACTTTTATTTGTAAGACTTAATTGTGGTTGTGATGTTAGTGTGATGTTGAACTTGGTTAACTATTTGGTTGTGATGCTTATGTTTGGTGAATTGTTATTTCTCACTTTTGTTGAAGTGAATATCTTGTCATATGCATCACGTTGTTTTTATCACACTTATGCACATGTATGCAATGATTAAGGGGGAGTTCTTACATCAACATGAGCATTGGCATTTGAGGCCATTTGTGTTATATATGCTCATGTTTAGGGGGAGCTTCGCCAATTCTATTTGGATGAAAAATATGAATTTTATTTCTATCTTGTGAGCCAAATTTGTGTTGTCATCAATTACCAAAAAGGGGGAGATTGAAAGTGCATCTAGGCACTTAATCTAATTTTGGTAATTAATGACAATGTAAATTTGGATATAATGCTTTGCATGAGTTGTGCAGGAATAAAATCAAAAGAAAAGAAAAGAAAGGTGAAAGGAAGGTCCCCAATATTTATTCGTATGGTGACGAAATTTATCGGACGATTTAAATTTATTTTATATTTCGAAATTTGAGTATAGGATCACCGTACTATCAAGGGGGGCGTGCTTGACGAGTTTAGATTGTTAAAGTGCTTATACTTGAGATGACATATACACACGAGAGACACAAACGCACAAAAACCTCCCATTCACAAGTTCTCTGTGCGTCGGAACTTAGGCCGGAAGATCCGGCCCGGAAGTTCCGGGCGGCTCTGTCTGGAATTAATTTTTCACCGGAAGATCCGGCCCATACACCGGAACTTCCAACACTTAGCCAGTTTTCGTGTCTTCTCTCCAGGCGCCGGAACTTTCACCGGAAGATCCGGCCCACAAGTTCCGGGCGGCTCTGTCTGAAATTATTTTTCACCGGAAGATCCGGCCCATACACCGGAACTTCCAACACTTAGCCATTTCTGTGTTTCTCTCTCAGGCGTCGGAACTTCCACCGGAAGATCCGACCCACAAGTTCCGGGCGGCTCTGTCTCTATTATTTTTCTCACCGGATCATCCGGACCTTGTATCGGATCTTTCATGACTTAGCCATATTTCAGTGTTTCAGCCTTGCGAAATTCAAATCTCGGAAGATCCGGCCCTAGGCCGGAAGATCCGGTACCCCTACGGAGAACACATAACGGCTAGTTTTTGGGGGTTGGGTATTTATACCCCCTCACCCCCACATTGAATGCTGCTGCTCCCACGCCCACAAACACTCCAAGAGCATTCATTGCACTCCTCTACTCCACCCAAAAGCTTGATTCTAGCCTTGATTCATCTAGGGTTTGAGTGAGAGGAAAAGATTGAGTGTGTGAGCTTTGAGCACGCATAAGCTTTGATTCGTTCATCTCAAGAAGCACTTGAAGCAAGCTTGATTCGTCATACTCGTTTGTTACTCTTGGAGCTTTGCTCCTAGACGGTTAGGCGTCGCCGGTAGCTCCCATTCCTTTGTGGTTTGAGCACCGGAGAGTTTGTATTTCCCCTCTCTTTGTGAGAGCAATAGTAAGTGACTCAACTTTCCTTTGTGGTTGGTTGAGGGAGGCAAGGGGTTAGTGACAACCCGGTTCTTTGTGAACCCCTCAACGAGGACGTAGCTCCTTTGTGGAGTGAACCTCGGGAACAAATCTTGTGTCTCATTGTTCTTGCTATTGTTCTTGTTGTTCATCACTTTATTTGTGCCCGATCTATGTGCTAGGTGTTGTTCGACCTTAGAGATCATACTTAGGTGCTTAGTTACTTCATTTAGCAACTTTGTATTCAAATAGAATCTTGAATAGCTTGTTAGATTTTGAATTTCGAAGTTAGTCTCCTCTCTGTGTCGGAAGATCCTACACAGTGTCGGATCTTCCGGTGGCCCGGAAGATCCGAGACTGCGTCGGATCATCCGACCATCTGACAGTTTCGTGAAGAATTTTCAAGAATTTTTAACAGGCCCTATTCACCCCCCCTCTAGGCCTAGTGTTGGTCCTTTCACAAAGACCGAGTACATGATGTGCGATTTCAGCACGATTGGACATGAGGATGGAGACGTTACCCTTGATGTGCACTGGTGACCAAGAAGGATAATTTTCGATACTTAGGATCGATACTACAAAAGGATGGAGATATTGATGAAGATGTTAGGCATAGAATTTCAGCCGGTTGGCTAAAATGGCGTCAAGCTTCTGGCGTCCTCTGCGACAAGAGGGTATCACAAAAGCTAAAAGGTAAGTTCTATAGGACGGCGATTCGCCCGGCAATGCTATACGGTGCGTTGGCCTACAAAAAGGCGACATGTCCAACAATTGAGTGTAGCAGAGATGCGTATGTTACGTTGGTCTTGTGGGCACACAAGAAGGCATAGAGTTCGGAACGAGGATATTCGGGATAGGGTCGGCGTAGCACTAATCGAGGAGAAACTGACACAACATCGGTTGAGATGGTTTGGACATGTCCAAAGGAGGCCTCCTGAGGCGCCAGTGCGTCGTGGGGTTCTAGGAAGGGCAGATAATGTAAAGAAAGGTAGAGGTCCACCTAAAACTGACTTGGGACGAGTCGGTCAAGAGGGATCTTAGAGAATGGAATATCTCCAAGGAGTTAGCTATAGATAGAAGCGCTTGGAGACTAGCAATCAACGTGACGGAACCGTGATCTTTGCTTCTTCTCTTGTTTGCCCGTAACTTTATTTTTGGTCTCGTGTCGTTTTATGTCTTTCTTATCCTTGTTTTTTGTTTTATCTTTAGCCTACCCCAACTTACTTGGGACAAAAGACTATGTTATTGTTGTTGCTGCACGTGTCGAAATAAAAAAAAGAAATGTAGTCATTTCGTGGCTCCAAACTTCTTTTTTTGGCACGAATCCGTATTGTCATGTGGTCACGCCACATACGTTAATGTGATTGAGCCACCACGTTAGTGCGCCGCGGTATGAACTTTTGCAGAGTGTTGTGGCATAAATGGAGCACGCCAAAGCATTATTGTACGATTGAGATCAAGCCAGATGTTTTGGTGTACTTCGCCTTGTATAGGGGCGCAACTAGCAGAGGGATATACTTTCGGTTCATCGACAACTCATGTCATATAAAAAAGATTTTTCCATTATTTTTTGACTTTTTTTTTGTATTTTCAAAGTATAATAGGAACCTAGATGGCACCTGAAGTCATGTTTAGAAATTTAAATATGCGAGTTGAGAGATCGAGATGATACCCAAAGTTAAGTTTAGAAATCTAAATCTACAATTTAGAAACCTATATGGCCCTATTTAGATACAGAAAAAGTGTCCCCTTTTTATAAAATGTTATTCATTAAAAAAACGGTGTCACTTTATTTCTATCTCTATGCATGATTTCTAAAAAAACAGTATTTTTCATACTTTTTATCCATTTTTCTCGATCTAAATACGTCCTAACTCAAGATACTGACAGCCGGGACCCAGCCATGTCTCATCTGTCATCCTCTTGCATCCGTAGCCGTGCGCTCACCGCTCAGGCGACGGGGACCAACACCGAGCAGCCGCAGACGCACCCGAGCCAAACCTCCGCGAGCTCGTTGATGGCGCTCACACTATCCACGCTCCCGTTCGTTCCCTCCAACCCCTCTCCATCATCCGGCGCCGCCGCCGCGGCGGCGTTCCCTCCTCGTCGGGTCCATCTCGCTACCGCCGCCCGCGGTGTCCTCCCGCTCGCCTGTGCTGCGCCTCGGCATCGCGGGCGGGCTCCGAGGCGGCGTCGTGGAGAGAGCCTGGTGGTCTGGGCGTCGGCCGACTACTACGGGACACTGGGCGTGCCTCGTTCTGCGACCAACAAGGACATCAAGGCAGCCTACCGGAAGCTTGCACGCCAGGTATTCATCACTACTGTTTGAGAGTATTCAGTAATCAGTAAGGCTGGACCACATGATTGGAGTTCGTGCAGGCAGCTAAAGTGTGAAGAAATGACTTTTAATGTGTAGCATGGCCTGAATTGTGATGTTGCAAAATGTTTTGTAGATTAAACAA
The DNA here is from genome assembly GCA_015476505.1 of Urochloa ruziziensis. Taxonomy (NCBI): domain Eukaryota; kingdom Viridiplantae; phylum Streptophyta; class Magnoliopsida; order Poales; family Poaceae; genus Urochloa; species Urochloa ruziziensis. The sequence goes on along the minus strand of CM027123.1, from coordinate 7,219,168 downwards.
GTTCTTCACCCGTCTTAGAACTTAGAAGTCCCTTTTTCATCTGTCACCCATATCATTGTTGGTGAATGCTGTATTGCGTGCTAGGGGGTTAAGGCTTCTTTTAGCGCTTCATTGCAGTAATGACAAATGTATGGACACTTATGGCCTGAATTGGCTAGATACGAACAATTTGAGAACTTAGTCCTTGCAACTTTAAAACTAGCGTGGTTGCATTCACTTTTAATGACTGGTGGCTTAATTTAACTTGCACATCCAAGATGTTTATGATTGGAGTGCTTTTGATATGCAATAAATAATATTAGGCTCTTAGCTATATTCTTTCTACCTTCAATATATAAATTTGAATCCTGGGGGTCTGTAAATGGTTTTCACTGCTAATTTCTGTGACGATTCACATTATGTCCAGAAGTTCACTTTGAACTTTGAAGATATAAGTCCTGCCTTAACCTTGCAAATATGAACTAGTCAATCCAATGAGGGGTACTGTAAATATTTAGATGAAAGGCAACTGTTTTTGGCACAATGCAACAATGCATTTTACATTTATCTTGCATCTTTTAAATTTTAATGCATGAGGGAAGTTGAAACTCAAAATTATAACTTAATCTTGATCGTGTTTTTTTAGCGAAATACAGTAAGGGGAAGTCTCTACTGTGGTATTTATTATATAGGGAAAAAACTGAGGTAAAAAAGAAAAGAAAAAACAGAAATGCACAAATCTTCAGAGGAACTCAGGCCTTGTTCCAGCCTTGGAAATTTTGCTTTGCACATACAGTAAAGCTTCATGTGCATAGATTAAAATCTCTTCTTAGACACAGTACTCTTGTTCATGTTTCGATGCAGAATACACATTAACAATATCAAACTTATGCCATTTGATGCAGAATACATTAACAATATCCAAATTATAGCATTACAAGAATTTTTGTTGGAACGTCACAGTTTATATCACATTGCAGTGCTTATTTTTCTTCCTTGGATTCGATTCTTATATATTGCTTCTAACTACATAAAAGCTCTTGCCTGGCCTCTATTGACATCAGTGTGCCATACAAGAGCTGCCAGCACCATGTTGGTTGTTGTCAATCATCATGCTTGTAGAGGGAAAGTTCTGCATATGCAATTCTTCTGTCACCTGTAACTGTAATTGCTATTTCTGGAACTACCAAGGTTACATAGGAGCACTTGGAAATTGGGACATTAGTAGTGTGGATTGTAAAAAATGTTTCTGCATAAACTGAAACTTCCGGTATAATATGCTTGTGCATAAAGCTAGACCTCATCATGTTTGTCTGACAGAAAGGCCTCCCCGTGTTTTCCTTTTGTTTAACCTTATTAATAGCCTAAGTCTTTGGGATGCCCTCAGAAGCCTACCGTGTCCCTCACTTGAACGAAGTAGAGTATCTTATTCTCTTTCCAGAGCCTAGATTATACAAGGTTAATGGGCCTAATATACCCCACTTATCAGGCTCTCAAGCTTTTGATTCGTAGCTGATTTCCATATTTATCTATCAATCTACCAAGTGAAAAGTTTGCTCTGTCACTAGGTTCTGATCGCTCGGTTTGCAATGTTCTCAGAACATAAATGTAGGTTCAGTTTTTCTTTTTTTTTTTTGAAATAAATCATGACATCTTCCTTTCTCTCTTTGATTTTAGTACCATCCTGATGTCAATAAGGAGCCTGGAGCAACTGAAAAGTTTAAAGAGATAAGTGCAGCATATGAGGTATACAATGCTTCTTAACAAAGTATGAGGTATCTTGTATTTTTCTTGATGTATCCATAATCCATGTACCCAGTAACATACTTAATAGCCCTTGGTTTCGGCTGATAGCTGCCTTCCTTTCTTTGATAATGAAAAGGAAAGTAATATATGATTTATCAGTATACCCAGTAACATACTTACTGTGAATATGTGATACTATTACCGGAAATGTGTTTTTTTTTTGGCATGCTATAATTTGCAGCAGTCTGTAATTTTTCATGATTTACTTTAGGATTAAGAAGAGTTCTTATTGTTTTCTTGTTAATTTGGTGCCGCTCTATAGATGTACTCAAATAAACAAATATTTCACCATTTTTTCTGGTGTTTTATATGTATATGTACAGTTAGTGTTGTGCTACTGTTTTGTTATCCAGCCAACTTAATAATCTGTTTGTGTGATACCATGTGAAATGGTTAGCTTTACAGTTTTGATTCAGGGTCCTGACACTGCTACTATTTAATAGATTATTCAAATTAAAGACTTGATCATGCTTTTCTGTTTTCTTCCTTTGTTCATTTCGGGAGTACTGAATCTTGTTGTCCTCAGGTGTTGTCAGATGAAAAGAAGAGGTCATTATATGACCAATATGGTGAAGCTGGGGTTAAGAGTGCAGTTGGAGGCTCGGGTGGAGCTTACACAGTACTGCCTTTTCTCTTCTTCATTTCTCTTCTTTTTAAAAAAATAGCATTAGCTACAATGTTTCACTATATGTATATTAACTCAAGTTCTATAGCACACAAGGATACAAAGTGTTATTAACTCTTTCCCATCTTTTTTGTTGAACAAGCTTTCTTAGTTATTTCACCGATCCTTTCTCTACGCAGACTAATCCATTCGATCTGTTTGAGACATTCTTCGGAGCAAGCATGGGTGGCTTTTCTGGCATGGACCAGAGCACATTTAGGACACGCAGGCGAAGCACTGCTGTGCAGGGTGAAGACATCAGGTCTGTTGCAACTTGCAACACATGTTGAAATATTTCTAATCTAATTTTCAGTTTCACTACTAATTGTTGTAGTTAGTGCAAACTTTAAAAATCTAGCTTTATTTGCCCGAACTAATATATGTATTAGTTGGTACTGGCATAACGCCTGGTCCCTGGAATAATAGTGTGATACAATGAAATTGTAATCTTCATTCCGTCCTAATAAAAATAGAACTTGAGATGTTTATCTGTTCCCTGCTAGTTTCCAAATTCCAATAACCTGGCAACTACTAGTATGCTTATCTATACACTTAGTATTCTACAAATTTTGACTTCAATCAACATATCTCATCAAACACTTCTACAACACCGCAAAAATAGCAAATTTAGTACTTTCAAATATTGCGGACAAAACTGGTGACTGCAGGAAGCAGTTAGTTACTGCAGTTTTTTATTTTTCCAAATCATGTTTGGCTCCTTTGTTTTGTCCCTTCTCCCCTTTGTAGTTTTTGCATTCTTTGCCATGCTATAATGGTAGCTCCATTGCTGCCGCCGAATTTATCTGTACCGAAAATCGACGTTCTGTAATGTTCGACAGCCACAACGTCGAGTTCGGTCAGTGGGGTCCACATCAGAGTAAACAAACAGTTTTTCTTTGATGGAGTGGCCGAACCGGGGAGAGAGCGGAGAGCCTGGTGCATGCAAGGAACAATATTTTAATCGGCTGAGTTCGAACTCTGTTTTTACATCGATGTTCAGCTCTGACACATAAACGTCGATGCTCACAGTGTCTACGGTTCGATATTTTTTGACTATCGTTTGATTTTAGACAACACTGGAGCTGGCCTAAATGTATCAAAGATTGCAGTTAGTGCTACTTATGGTAGCTTTTCTAGTCAGACGGCACTCTGTTTATTTTATTCTTTAGAATAGTTACAGGACCAGTGTAGTTTCCAAACTGACACAGACTTGCTTGATCAGATATGATGTGATTCTGGGCTTCACAGAGGCGATATTTGGAACAGAGAAAGATATTATATTATCGCATTTGGAAACATGTGATACATGTGGTGGTTCTGGATCGAAGGCTGGCTCCAAGATGAGAATATGTTCCACATGTGGTGGGCGAGGACAAGTAATGCGAACTGAGCAAACACCATTTGGTCTGTTCTCCCAGGTAAAAAGGAGTGTCCTATTTGGACCACTTAACTTTGTAATGTTATTTCAGAGATTTATAGTGAAAATATGGTGGCAACAATATGACAGCTTTCATGTTTCTTGTTTTAGTAACTGACTTAGCATTAGAAATTTAGCATGTAAATTGATATGGCTAGTTAACTCACCCTCCCTCTGGAGGCTCTGAGTTGCTTCTGATCTACTTTCTGCTTAACCCCAAACTGCTGTGAGCTCATACATATATAGCTCCTAGCCTACTAAGAAACTTGATAATAACTGACTAAATACCTCGCTTGCTAGCTAATCCAAACTGACGCACAAACAAACTTAAACAAACTCCAGGTACCACAAACTAACGCCTAGCCACTTGATGATGCCTGGGCCTTCTTCCTGTGCATGTAGGCTGGCTTGCCAGTAAAGGCGCCCACGACAAACTTATGTTTTTATATTTATTTATAATATATAATACCACAGTAGGGGATTCCCCTACTGTATTTCCCTCCAAAAAACAAAATTATGTTTGTACAAGATTGCCTAGATTTCATTTAATCACAATAGCCAAAAATAAACTATGCTTATAGCCTTTGGGTAGCCTGAATTTCTATGTAAAATTTTTGTCCTGATTATTTTTTGCAATTTGTGATGGTTACATGAAATTATATTCCCTCTCTTTTTGTAGGTTTCTATTTGCCCCACTTGTGTTGGAGAGGGTGAAGTCATTTCAGAATATTGCAAGAAATGTTCTGGAGAGGGGCGTATTCGTGTCAGGAAGGAGATCAAAGTAAAAATCCCTCCAGGAGTGAGTAAAGGTAGCACTCTTCGTGTACGTGGGGAAGGTGATGCAGGACCAAAAGGGTAAGCAAATGACTTAGAAGAGAATGTTTAGCTTGCTGATTGTCATACTTGAACATTTTAAAATGCAAGAGTTCATAGCGGTCCTAGGGGCAATAAAACAGATCATTGTGTTGTGCTACTTGTTTGAGACTCTCATGCTCGTAGTTGAGAACAGGGCATGAAGTATAGGTGTTTGATTAGGGGCAAACAATAATTTTCCTATAGCATAACCACATGATTTATGTTAGATTTGAACTTCTTAGTTCCTTTTTATTTTCATGTAGATGAATGGAAGTTTGTGGTGTCTGTTGTTCTGGGTTTTTAGATATATGGCTTGTGCTTTCTGCAGAAGATATTTTGTGGAATCAGGAGCATAGATGAATGCAGAGTAACTTTGTATTGTGCATGTGTTAATTTACCAAGAAAAACTTCAAATAACATGTTGAAACATCTCACTATGTCTGTGTGGTCATGCCTTGATTTTAGCTGGAATGCAATTTATCTTCTTCAAATTTCTCATCATCTATGTCCAACCATTTCATCCTTTGGAAAACAGTGGGCCACCAGGAGATCTTTATGTTTGCCTCGATATAGAGGAGCCATCAGATATCAAAAGGGATGGTATAAACTTGTATTCAACTGTTTCAATAAGCTACGTTGAAGCTATTTTGGGCACCGTTAAGATGGTAAATTTTCCTTTTATAATAACTTATTGTGATTTTCAGTCATAGTTCACTATCTTGCTCTGTAAGAATCTATTTTGTTTCCATATAATTAACAGAATAAATGTCTGGAACGTGGCACATCACCTGATAACTAGAGATTAAGCAAAATAGTGTAGTTACTTTATCCCAGTGCTGATGCAATTAGCAAACTCCAATTGGGGTTTGTGAGACCCCAAGTTATGTTTCGAATCTGTTAGCGAGGTGTTTAGGTTAATGGTTAGCAGGCCCATTGGGCCCCATGTGGCCAGCGCACAGCCTCCTTGGCTTGTGCGCTGCCCCCCTGTTGATAGGCGGCAGGGATCCCCTCACGACATTGTTTCCATAAGCCATCTAGGGTCCCCTGCCTATATATGCACACCCATTGTTTTTTTAAAAAAAATTAAATGTACACCCATTGTGCACCCTATCAATCAATCCATTATTTCCTAGCATTCTCTATTGCTTACAGAATCTAACCCCACAGGTCATGTAGCTAGTCTTTGGCATATACTCTTGATCAACTTTTTCAGCTTTTCTTTGGCCTTGTTTACACACAAAACATTCAATAAAACAAACCGAGTGCATCTTTAAGTGATAGTCTACTAAAATTTATTTTTGCTCACAAGTTTTTTTTGTCCTTTTAACTATCATAGATGATTCACTAATTGTTTGCAGATTTTGTTTCAAGTATGAAATGGTTCTTTTGACTTAAATTGTGTAGGTCTGTGTAACCATTCCTTTCGAATTGTTTTCACGAGCAGGTCAGAACTGTTGATGGAACTAGTGAACTTCGAATACCTCCAGGTACACAACCTGGTGATGTAATTGTCTTGGCAAAGCAAGGTGTTCCATCACTGAATAAGCCATCTATACGTGGTGACCATCTATTCACTGTTACAGTCACAATACCCAAACGTATAAGGTGAAAACATGATTTTTGGCTTGACTGCTTGATCCTACCTTTCAAATATCACCACTATCCTCGAGTTACTGAGCCACATAATTTCTCAGTTATTTCTTGTAATTAATCACTAATTTGTTGGTTCTTCCAGTGGGCGTGAAAGGGAGTTACTTGAAGAACTTGCATCTTTGAGTGCTGGTGGTTTTGCTCGACCAGCTGCCAAACCAAAACCTGCCAAACCAAAACGTAAACATTTGAATCACTCACTCTGTTTCTTTACTGTAGCCCCTTCCTTCCCCCTCTTCCCACAACAAAGAATTTATTTCTATTTTGGATTTTTACTGTCAGAAGTTTGTTGGTGTCTTGTTACTACCCGTTGATGAGGGATAGAATTTCCTTAGAAAGAAATTAAAGGCTTACATATGTTATCTGTGTTGCAGCCGTACATGAAGAGAAAGAAGTTGGCACAAGTCAAGAAGATACAAATAAATCCAATGGAGAGGGTGACTGGTTGAAGAAACTTACAGATTTTGCAGGGTAAAACTTGATTTCACTACAATGTCATAATACATGGTGTTTGGGTCAGGGTCATTCTAGAGGGCTATTGGATATTCTTATTAAAATTCTGTCATGACGATCCTCTGTTCTTAATTTATACTTATTGATCTTATATTCATACATGTTTTCTTGAACTATATGTTGATGAGATAATGTCATGCTAAACATTTTTTTTCATTAATTCTGAACATATAGGTTTTGTACTATGCTCATTTTCCCTGTTTCTGGTGGTATAAAAAGAAAATCAATTGTGATCTTCAAGACATTGACTATATTGTTTGTTAGATACTCATTGCAAGGGAAAATTACAAATGTAGTAATTGAATATGAACCAACGTAACTAAATCTTGTAATAGTTGATTGAGTTAGCTCATCAGACATTTGGGGGTACCTCCTGTATTTTGATATAGTTCCTTGCTGAATTTTTTCAGGTCTGTTGTCAATGGCGCTGCGAAGTGGCTGAATGACAACCTGTAGGTGGTAAATATTTACTTAATCCAATCTGCATTTTTCCGATTCATTGGGGTCTCCACAAGCTCTTACGTTCATTTTGTTGGAGAGCTTAAAGATTTTCAGGCTGGCAACCGAGGGAGTGAGACGTGTCAACTAATATAGTCGGCGCATTGTTATGTTCTGTCTTGTAAAGGAATCTTTTTTTTTCTTTTTGTAGTTGCACTTATTTCAATTTTCCTAGTGCATGTAGCAGCCTAAAGCTGCGGGATGCTGATCTGAAACCCATAGATTCGGTAATATTGTAAATATATGTTTAATTCATGATTTAATAAAATCTCGGGTCCTGTACTTGAGATTTTGGTTAATTAAATTCAGGGCCATTGGATACTCGTATTCTGATTTTCCGAAGCTGTGAAGCTTGCGTCGAGGCAAGTCAGTGCTCAGCCGATTGTTGTTGCTTACAAAACTTCTATTCTGATGCCCGTTCGCTCCAGGGAGCGGCAGGTGGAACTCTGAAACTATTATTTCAGACTTTCGCCAGGAGGGCAGCTACAGTCCACAGCAAACCATTCAGGACGAATTGCAAATTTTTCATCATACAAGGTCACATAGGAATCTTAAAGAAGTTTATATATATATATATATATATATATATATATATATATATATATATATATATATATATATATATATATATATATATATATATATATATATATATATATATATATATATATATATATATATATATAAATTGTCTCAAGTTTGGACAAGGAGTCATCGTATCAGTTCTCCGATGAGCTCGCCTTGAGCAAAATCAAGACTGCAGCTACTACAGGCAGGGACACCATCAGCAGAGCTAGCACAATGTTTGGCCTTGTAATGTCAGGGAGCAGGATGCTTCCGTACTTTATAACCGCGGCGCCACCAACGGATCCAAGGCACAATGTCCACAGGTAGCTGGAGTCATCATCCTGTTTAACACATGAGAGGAAAACAGACTTGATCGTCAAGATTTTACTGCTTGGAAAAGCACAAAAAGACTGGCTACTTTAGACCAAAGCATTATCATTTTTCAGCGTACCTAATATAATGGAGTAACGACAAGATTTTTAGGGAATGATTTCTAGAACTGGAGGTGTCAAGCAGTACATATACATCTATCCTCACTAGAGATCGTAGAGCCAAAAATAGAAAACGAAAGAAAAGTTTGTGTAACAATGTGAAAGGGATATGACCTATGTACACCACTTGATCGTAGAGCTTCTCCAACAAAATGAAAGACCATGATCACAAGTCTCCCTCAATTCTACAGTTGGTCAGGTCAGGGCACGAACAAGTTGGTGTGTAATGTGAGTGTGAATTGTGGCTATGGCTACCTTATCGTGACTAAATTTTAGTGCATGACGAGCGGAGAACAAGTGAAAGCCACACCACGAAGCGAGAAGACAGGAGAGAGCCGCTGCGGCAGCCAGGGAATGTGAAGAGTAGGAGGCATCTTGGAATAGATTTGGGCAAGGAGGCAGCTCATGAGTCAAGAGAAGGCAAGAGAACCCCGGAGAAGACAGAGGCACCGACCTTGAGGATTCGCCCCACGCCCGTGTCGGTTTCGGCGTCGGCCGGGTCGCGGCTGGAGAGGCGCGCGCGACCGCGGGTGGCGCCGCTCCTCGTGGCCACGAGGGGGTTTCGCCGGCAGCTCAAGCGGAAGAAGCTGCAGCGCCGCGGCGCTAGGTTGGAGCTGGGATCGGCGGCTCGCGGCGGCGCGGCTGGAGTGACCACGGCGCACGCCATTGACGTGAGGCTGGCTGGGAGTCGGGACTCGGGAGTGCTGCCTCAACTGCCAAGAGGCAAGCAACTGGGGACAGGCTCGATATGACGATATGTTATCCAGATTGGGCCGCCACCATGCAATGCAAGCCACCGTCTCACCTCATTTCCCAAACAACACCACACACTGGATGACCAAAAGAAAAGAAAAACTTCAGACCACGATCTGATACAAATTCACGCAAACAACCAGCTATATTCATCTCAACAGATGTTCCACAAGAACGGCATAGTTTATCACAACATTGTCATTTGTCAAAACTGCAAGACGTTGGTACAACTTGGGATAGCACTACAGCAACTCTGCACCTATCTCGCTCTTACACAACTTTTTTTGCTGCTGCCTGCTGCTAATGAACTACCAGTACAAAACTACAAATAAACAGCCAGCAATAGAAGCACCCCCACATGGTTAGAAGTAGGTCTTCCGCTTCCGCCCTGTGTACTTCGTGTCCGCCGGCACATCGTGTCCTCTTCTTCTCATCTGCTCCTTTTTCTTCAACAGCCAATCCTTGCCTTTCCCGTTCTTTTTCGTCTTCTGCCTCTTCTTCGACCTATTCCTTTCATATATGCCCACCTGCATCAAGACAACAATTATTATCCAGTGCTAGTACATTGCCCATACATGATAACACAGTAGAAAAATCATAATAAGAGCCTAAAAGTTGGAGAAATACAAGAAAACTATGATATTGTGATATATTACAGAGCAAGCACAACTACAAACTACTTAGAAATTAATCACGGCATTCAAAGCAACAGCAGCATCTATAGCAATCAGGCCACTAGGAGTTAATAGGCAGAGGTTAAGAAGCAAATTAGAAATTTTCTTTTCTCTAGAAGGATCTCTGGATACTACTACATTTGGAATTTCCTATTCACAAGTGCCTATATGATTGTTTAATGATAATTCCAGTAGCTAATTCATAGCAAGCACTAAGCAGTAACTGAATTGCTTCAATCTGAAACTCGTCCATAAACAATGGATACCTTACAATGATGGTAAAGGAGGATCCCAGAATAAACAAAAGATAAGAAATAGACAGAAAAATGCGATAACGCATTAACACCCAAACAGTAAATAGATCCATGATTTAGGTACAAGAAATTAGTCCTGTGAAGTGCTAGCTTACTGTTTTGTCACCATCTTCATCACTGCTTTCATCATCGTCGTCGTCACTGCACATCTCACCGTTTTCCCCTTTAGCCTTTGGAAGGGACGTATTAACCGAAGGTGGGCCGCAAGTGAGGACAAGGTAGGACTTCTTTGCTTTTGAACTGTCATAAGAAACATATGCTCATAAGCACAGCCAAAATTTACAGGACTGTTGGCACAAAAATGTTATGAGGTGATTGAATCCTTACCTATGAGGCCAGTCAATAACGACTCCACCAGCAAAACCAGCACGCATGGCAAAAGTCACAATCATTTCACTCTGCTTCACATTATCAGCATAAAATTGTAGAACAGCTCTTGCTCCCCTAGCTAGGCATCTATATAAGGAACCAAAGAAAGCCCTGCAAATTATGCCCCATGTTAAGGTTAAAAAACGACTGCAAACAACCTAAGAAAAATAGGACAAAAAAATTTAAGTACACACTTTAACCGCAATCTTGGATCATGAGAGGACTTGTCAGCATTGCATAACCACTGCATACCATAAGCAAACATAAGACTTTGAGGAATTAGGAATCAGATAATCATGATCAATGAGTCGTAGAAGGTTAAAGACTACCTGAACTGCTGAAATACTAATTGCACCATCAATTACTCCTGGTCGCAAGCCCAATCCCTGGAATATGTATATAATAATCCAAAGTAAGACCCAAGTTCAACTCCCTGTGGGAGCGAATTAATAGGGTCTGGAATAAAAAAAATATGCAAAAAAATAGGTTGGGGCTTCCCCTGCCGACTTCGGTCAAAAAAAAATAATAATCCAAAGTAAGACAAGTTGCATAGTGTGACTCTGGTGAAGCAACTTTGAAGACATTAGCATAGTTGTATCAAGAAAAATATTAAGAAACATGGTGAAATTATGATTCATGGATTCAATACTCTTGTAACTGTAAAACTTTGGACTTTGCAGGTACTTCTCCATTTACAGTGGAGGATTGGCCTGTGAGGCCTATCGTGGTCAAAGATGTAAGTTATGCGCAATGTTAGTGCTACCAAGGATGAATTTAACTTATCACATATAACTCGATGCTATTGCACTGGTTAAATCCTGCATTTTTCCCCGCAGGTTTATCATACACATCTTAAACTACAACTTGTAAACCCTTTCACTGGTATAATGCTCCCCATACCTGACCCATATCTGCAAGTAGTAGGTCACCTTCTGTTTCACGCTCCAAGGCAACATCTGTGGAAAATGTTGAAGTTGTAATAAAGGGAAGCATGTAACTAACGAGGATATGTACAAAGCTCCCCTCCTAGATTTCATTTTCCAATCGGTGCCAAAAAAGCCTACGATAAAGGAACAAAGAGAGTTGCTTACCGAGCATCGACTTTGAAATATCATAGCCAATCCAGTGGTGGCCGTGCTCCGTCAGTGTCTCACCACTAAGTCCAGAACCGCATCCTGACAATCACAAAACACAAAGTCATCGCAGGTAAACACTTTTTACTCAAAATATATACGCCTTTCATTTGCCAAAGCAGCATAGTGCTAAGCGTTCCACCAGACGCAATCGCGAATTCTGGATTCTCTCGAACAATCATTTCCCCCGTCAAAGCAGATGACCGTCCAGTGCTGTGTCCTAAGTCAAATAGCATGAGGCTGAAGAGAAGAATCTCACCTATGTCGAGAAGCAGCTTGGGGACGCCATCGTTGGGGAGGGCCAGCAGCTCCAGCGCCCTCTCCGAAATCCTCGACTGAAACAAGGCATGATTCTCCGTATCAGCACCGCGAAATCAGCAAAGCTCATATCAAACGGGGTGGGTGTTTTCGCTTGCTCACCTGGATTTCGATGATACGGGAGGAGGTGGTGTACTTGCGGGCCTCCGATTCGTTGTAGAACACATCCGGCGGCGCCTGGTACTCCGGCCGAGGCATCGCAACTCTACTCGAGCTCTCCTCTCCTCGGTTTCTCTCTTGTCAGGCAAAAACGCTGCCGCCGCCGCCGCCGCCGCCGCCGCCGAGGTGAAGGATGGTGTGGTGTGTGCTCGCGCGCCGCAATGCTTCTGCTCCCGAGGGCTCTCCCACGCAGAGGTGATTGCTGGGCTCTCAATGGGCCTAACGGGCCGTGCACGAAAGGCCTCAACTGAACCGACCCAGTAAAGCGTTGCCATTATAAATCGTCGCACCCGTCCGTCTAGGGCAGCGTTTCGAGCATCATCCGCCGCCGCAACAGCCCGGGATCCTCGTCTCCTCCTAATCCGCCGCCGCCGCAACAGCCCGGGATCCTCGTCTCCTCCTAAATCGCCCGAGCGCCGCCCCCGCCGCCGTCATGGGTAACGATCTTCTCCTCTCCTTCTCGACCTCCGCTCGTGCTACAGCCCTGTAGTAAATGGCCGGACTCGGTGAGTTCTGACGGGTTTCTGTGCTCTTGGCGCAGGTAAGGTTCACGGATCGCTGGCCCGCGCTGGGAAGGTGCGTGGGCAGACGCCGAAGGTGGCGAAGCAGGACAAGAAGAAGAAGCCCCGCGGCCGCGCCCACAAGCGCATGCAGTACAACCGCCGCTTCGTCACCGCAGTCGTCGGATTCGGCAAGAAGCGCGGCCCCAACTCCTCCGAGAAGTAGATCTTGCTAGGGTAGCCGCCTGATTCATACGAATGGGTTGTTGATCCAAGCCTGTTTTTTTTTTTTGTTCCCCAGTAGTTTTGTTCGAACAATCAAAGGTTTTGATGCTGTACTAATGACAAGTTGAAGGCCTAAGCTATCATCTGTGTTGATGTTACTGCAATACCTAATCTACATGTCTCTGATCAAGTTGCCTGCTGGTTTTTGCTATTTGGAATGCTGAAACATGTTGAGTAGTTCGTGTTGGCCTGAATAAAGCAGCGAATTTGCTTGGTTAGAATCCGATTGCCTCTATAGTTTGTTTCGGTTAATTCTGCTTGGCACCGAGATTGATTAGGCTGAGATGGGTTTCTGCAATTCTGATCAATAGGCTGGGTAAATTGCCTATGGTGATTATTTTGCTTTTCTAGTATGGTGAAATGGAGACATTTCTAGTCTGTTATATGTCAAGTTGCCTATTGCAATCAACTGTTATTTGTGATCAAATAGTCTAGTTCATTCTGCATGGACATGCTGAGATTTGGAGCCTCTGATGTGCACTACAAGTGAACTTGTTCCTCTCGTTTCTTACTGTTAATTTGCTTGTTTTCTAGAGCTCTACAGACCACTTTGATTCGGTTCATTCTGTATGGCACTGAAACTATTACCAATGAAATGTGTAGCTGCAAAGTTGGCAGACATTTTTGGCTGTTTGATTGCAAATTTGAAGCAGATTGCATTCTGGTCTGTGGTTGCATTCACCAAACGAGCCGTTAGTTTTGTTCAAGCAATCATCTGTATTGACGTTACTGCAATCCTATTTAAGTATGATATGCATCGTTTACTTCATGGCAAATTGGCAATGAGTAGTTCGTTTTGGTCTGAAGACCTAAGAGCATCTGTATTGCTTTACATACCTAAGCTAAATGTCTCTGATCAAGGTTATTTGGAATGTTGAAACATGTTGAGGAAATGAGGAGTTCGTGCTGCTCTGAATTTTAACGGCAAAATTGCTTGTTTAGAATCCAATTGTTTGCATAGCTTGTTCAGTTAATTTTGCTTGGCACAGAGATTGGTGAGGCTGGGATGGGTTTTTGCAATTTTGATCATAGGCTGGGCAAATTGCCATAGTATTCATTTTGCTTATATCCGGGATGGTTGCGTACTGTAGACATGTCAGTTTGTTTACTGATCTAATTTCCTACTGCAATCGACCGCAAGTCTAGTTTGTTTCAGTTCATTCTGCATGGACATGCTGAAATTGAGAGCGTCCGATGTCCACTCCAAATGAACCTGCCTCTCGTTTCTTACTGTCAGTGTGCTTGTTTTGTAGAGCTCTACAGCTTGAACCGTCACTCTGATTTAGTTCATTCTGTGTGCCACTGAAATTATTACAATGAAGTCCGTATGCAATTGTACTGCAAGTACTAGTCGGCAGATAAATTTGCTGTTTGGCTGCAAATTCATGCAGATTGGATTCTGAACTTGTGATTCGTTTTGGGGGTGGTGAAATTTCCAGAAGAGTAAATTTCACCAGCGGTCCATGAACTTGTCCCGAGTTCTCATCTAGGTCCCGGTACTCTCAAAATGCACGTATAGGTCCTTAAACTTGTCCCACGCTCTCATCCATGTCCCGATACTCTTAAATCGCACACAACGGTCCTTCAACTTATCCTGTAGTCTCATCTAGGTCCATATACTTTCAAAATATATTAAAATTTTAGAAAAACATTAATGTTTAAAACTTTCATGTTCTCAAACCAAGTTCAAATCCTACTTAAAACTGATACGAAATTCATGAGAAAATAATAAAAAAAATGGTTGATTAAGAATATTGGATATAATATTTAATGATTTTAGGAGTTGTTATTTTAGCACAACTATTTAACAACTAATTTTATTTTAGAGATAAATTATTCTTGATAAAATGAAAAAAATGATTCTGGGTTATTTTAGAGATTTCTTGATTTCTCCAATATTCTTAATCAACCATTGTGTTTGTGATTATTTTCTCGTAAATTTTGGATCAAATTTGAGTGGGGTTTAAACTTGGTTTGAAATCATGAAGGTTTTAATTGACAAAAATGTTTTTTCAAAATAAATAAATGCATTTTGGAAGTATATGGACCTTGATGAGACTGTGAGACAAGTTGGAGGACTGTTGTGTGCATTTTAAGAGTATCGAGACCTGGATGAGAGCACATGACAAGTTTAAGGACCTATACGTGCATTTTGAGAGTACCGGGACCTAGATGAGAACTCGGGACAAGTTCATGGACCGCTGGTGAAATTTACTCTTTCCAGAAAGTCTCAAGTCGATCATGAGATTGAGAGGATGTTTGTGTGGTGGACTGGTGGTTGGTTCGTGTTGCATTCGCCAAACGAGCCAATCAAATCACTGCGGCCCATACCCATTCTGGCTTCAAAAAGGGCCATTTCTCCAGGGAGAGCCATATCTTTCTTGCTTTGCTACCAGCATAGTAATCTGATTTGCACTCTCAAGCAAACCTGCCACACATCGATCACCGATGAACAACACGTTGAATCTTCAGGGCAGGTGGCTGGTTTTCATTGGCCAATAGCAACCGTGTTCAGTGGTAACACGTAACAGCACATAACATGTGAACATGTACTTAGACTACACAATTTCGACCGATTCTTTTTGACAAAAGACACGGTTTTTGGTTTTTCTTTCATTCATAGGATGATACTGCCGGTTGTTTGCATAGTACTCCAGATTCTTTTTTATCGTGATGAGTACAGGAGTGACAAGTTTATTCTCGCAGCTGTAGAGCTGGTGATCTCCCCGCAATGCGCAATGCAGAACTTGTCTATGCCACGGCGGCATTGCGTAGGGAGTAGGGACCGGCCTAGCAGATTTGCTTCGAGACCAAGTGAAATCAGAAGTGCACAGGGAAAAAAAAATAGAGGCGGCGGTCAGACGGGTGCTCCCTCGGCAGCGCACAGGCCACCGTCTGATCCGGGCAGCCCCATTGGAGAGAATCGCGGCCCTCCGCCCGCCCCCGTGGCGTCGCGTCTTCCCGAGATCTGACAGCGTTCTGCCACCGCATCGGCATGGCATGGGCACGCCTCCCTCTCCCTCTGGCGAGGGCGCTAGCCCGAGGAGGGAGATTCGTGTGAGGGCAGTCCCAACCTTCCAACTAGGATAGTTTCCATAGCATTAACTAGATTGCCACGTAGGACTTTTAGCTTACGTGGCACTGTATTAAATAAGAAAGAGAGTACAGAGAGAGGAAGAAACTGGGTCTTGCATGAGACTCAATGTCTACACGAGAACCTATGCACTAGACACTACCAAACTTTGCATTGGGGAAATGATGGTTTCTTCATGATAGATAAAGAGTAAATATGATTGGTAGAGAGGAGAGATGGTGCATTTATTAACAATCCATATCAAGAAATCATGGGTTGTGAAGTGTAGTTTCTATAGTGATTTCTTGTTTATGTGGCGACATGGAAACTACCCGTAGACTCTATGCCTTGGGAGACTCTATGCCTTGGGACTGCCCTGAGACCGCTGCAAGCAAAACTCCACTGCCGCACGCCTCCGAGGGCGCGACCAGAGGAGTGTGTGCTAAGAAACCTCGGATTGGGTACAGCACAAAGGTACAAACATATTCCCACACACGCTGAGGTGTAGCGCACCTCGGCTCTACTCCTACAGGCTACAGCACAGCACGTATATAGAATAAGTCGTTTTCCATTTCTCAAAACAGTACGAGTACATATTAAGAATTCATGCATGAAAGTGCTATTCCTATGACTATGAGCACCTCTGATAGATGGGTCACTGGCTTTGGATACGAACAAAGTCATGATAAAAATATCACTATCAATAGACACGTCATCTACTCTAGAAGAAAAGAGGTGAAAAGAGGGTTGGTTCTTATAATAAATATTAAAAAATCATAACACTTGATCAAGCTAAGTTGAGTTCAACCCTAAGATCAAATTCTTAGGATAATTTTTTAACGTAAGCCATCATTTGATCAAATTCTTAGGATAAAAAAACATGTCATTTACTATATCAAGCCTAAAAATCTTAGGATAATTTTTTAATGTAAGCCATCATTTGATCAAGCTAAGGTTCTACTATTAGGCCAGACTAACACGTGGTTTTTTATGCTTCTACGTCGGCGAGACTATTCTCATTTGATACCTGCATTTTAGAACGGCTAAAATTTTTTAAGAACATGTTAAAGTCGTCTATCAAGTGATCTTTACGATTTGCGAACGGAATCCAAAACAAAAATCTCGCAACTACTGATGCAAGTGTTTTTTAGTGCGTTGAAATCTGATGCGTACGTCCGTATCTTTAAGTTTACCTACGACCCAAACTACTGTATATACTAGCATAATGCATGTTGAACGGTATGTTTAGCAATACATGTGTCAGGTTTCCGTTCTTCGTGCAGTGTAATTTGTACTTTTGACCCGAGGGATACATGTGGGCATAGTGTTCTCTCGGTACTCAACTGATATACGCCCTGGCAAAGTTTAAAACCTTTTTTATTCTGAGACATGCGTAACATGCTTGTTTTTACATGTCCCGAGACCCGTTTATTTGTAGTTGTAGGTACAATAAGCTAGGGGTGTTTTGGCTTGGAGGTTTTGGAGTGATCGAAGCTGAAAAACATGAAGTTGAGCCGTCCACCGTACCGTTGTTTTCTCCAATTGTTTAGCCAATCCGATCATGGAGGATCGGCAAAAGCTTTTGGTGCTTACTGTACTCCGATCGTATACTGTGTATTTCCAAATGACATACACATCAGCACTCAACTGTAGCCACAAGTTCGGTAGCTCACTAGAAAAAAAAAAGTGCACTGTGCCATATCGCCGTAACCACACATTGCATGACCCCCCCCCCCCCCCCCCCCCCCCCCCCCCCCCAACCCCCACATACCCCCTCCCTCTTCCACTGCCAAACCACGCACACATATGAAAAGGAAAAAAACACAAATAAATAAAACAGAACATGCGCATGATTAGTGCATGCAAAACGATCGAAAACCATGTGCATAATTTCCATGAACACAAGGACAAGCAGCTACCACCAGCTAGTGTCACTTTTTGCAGATGAGGTGTCCAGAGATGTTGATCCGATGGACAGAGAGTGACGCTCCCCAGCTGGCTTGATGTGCCAAAAGAGGTTGGTGAGAGACAGAGAAGGTTTTATTTCAAAGAGAGAGAGAGAAGGCAAAGCAAAGGGATTCATCAGAGACTGGCAGTCAATTCGTCAGGAGGGGTACGGTGGCCTACACATATTCTTTCTCCATTGGGATTGGGGTCCTTAACCTCTTCCACCAACCCCTTCCCGGCACTCGGCCGTTTCCTTTCTCTTCATGGCTTTGCTCCTATCCTCCTCTGTCCTCTCGACCTCTCGGGCTTATAAATGGCCGCCCATCGTCTCTTCTTCTCCTCCCCCTTCCCCCAACACAACACCCCATCCCCTATCCTTGAATCTTTGATGAATCCCCAGGCTTTGCAGGCATTTGCATATCCACCTCTCTTCAATCCTCTTCTTAATTCTCTTTCTGTTCTCCCTTTTTCCGATCTCACCGGGGGTATGTAATTGCATGTGTATTGGATTTGGATCTGCATGACGTGGCCCTTTTTGCGATCTTCCACAGCTTTCTTGAACTGCTGCGTGAATTCAAATTGGCAGGCTGGTAGCTTGATCTTTGAGATCGGGTTGCTTGGCTTCAGTTGGCGATCTATCGAGCAGTTCAATAAAGCTGTGGGAAATTGCAGAGAGTGACCAATTGATCGGTGTTCTACATCAGAGATTAATTATGTGGTGCCCGGAGGCACGGATGGCCAGCACAATGATGGATCCGTATCATCTTTGCACGGTCGCCACAGGAGAGGATTGTTCGGCATCATAGCAAGGTACAAACTTCTTACTGGTAGGTTAATGGATGCATGTATATATATGTATATGTGGAGGCTACTAGACACTAGTAGGGAAAAATACAGGTTGATTTCAACATCTCCACTTCTTTGTCGTGTAATTTTTCCATGAATAAAATAAAACTAGAAAAGATTATTTGCAAGTTAACTTATTACCAGTAGCTAAGAATTTTACTTTCTCAAGTTGCTAGTGCAATCTATAGTCTGTATGTTAATTTCTCCAGTTTTTTTCCTCAACACAACGCAAGTTCTCCTTGATTAATTAGTATTTAATGTTAATGGAACAATTTATACATATTATATGTAGCAACAAGCACTCTTCTCCGATGGTCATGCTTAATCAGTCGTTTGTCTTTACGTAAACCCATCTTTAATATTAAGTTGGCAACCGTTTCAACTTTATTTTTATGCATCTCACACACTTAGCACACTAGCACAAACATCTTGTTATTACTTTCTTTAAAAAATATATTTTTTTGACATTGTTCAGGAATAAAAAGAAGAATATGATTGACATGTCGTTCTGTACACTGTTGTGATGTTTGCTTGAGGGGTGCAATCAATAGATCTTTTTGGTTGTGTAAAGGGGAAAAGATGGTACCTGGCCTGGGCAACTTGGCAGAATATGCATGAAACCTCAAATCATAACCAGTACCTGCTACCTAGCCTGTCCCATGGTCTCACGTAATCCGTAGGAGCTACCTCAATTATACCTTTCGTCCCAAAATAAGTGATCATTACACTTTTCAAAGAGTCAATCTTTTTTAAGTTTAATCAAACTTATACAAAATGTACTACGATTTATGATGTATAACTAGTATCATTAGGTTGAACATTGGATATATTTTTAATAAATTTATTTAGACGCACAAATGTCGATACTATTTTCTATAGTTTTAGTTAAACTATGTTTAACTTCTCGATAAACGAGATGAGCGCTTGTCTTGGTACCACTAGCTTTCTCCGAAAAATCAACTTTCTTCGTACCAAGTGACCAATCCAGATTCCAGAGACTAGATACTGTAGCTCCTACTGCATGATGGGATTCTCATTCCTGGAGATGCCCCGGCCCTATGTGCAAGTGTGCAACCACTGTGTGTGTACGTGCTCTCAACGCTCACCTCACGTCCTCACTCATTTCGAGTCTTCACAACCTCTGCATCACTAGACCAGTGTACTGCCGGCAGGTGTAGCCCTAGCTACCTAGGTCAAGGTGGTCGATCGATGTCTGCCCCTCTCTGGAACAGTTGTGCACTGGCATGCTTACGTTTGCCATTGCCTGTGTGCCGTGTGATGCTGGGCAACACACTGGCATTGGCTTCTTACCGCTGAACAGTTGGAGTTCTTGGACTATCTACGTGGTTCGTTGCATACGATCTGATGGAGAAGATGTGTCGACGATCTGTACTCGGTACGCATGAATGGATACGCTGCATCATGTCACCCGGAACCGGAAGTACAACAGGCCAAGGCAAATCCATTCCAAACACCTATATTATTTTTGCTCTGGCCTGTTTATTTCCACAAAGTTTGCAAAAAAAAATTTACCTAGAGAACCATGTCAGTTCATTTTTTCTTTTGTGCACACGACCCAATGCAAAAGGTTTTCATCACTTTTCACTCATTTAAACACGTCCCTCGCTTGAAAAGGTTGTTCACTTTTTCAAGATAACAAAACACATGATTGATCAGCCAACAAATTTTTCTCCCTCCCAATATCAACAGAATTTTCACCCCAGCGCAGCCAAGCGAACAGGGCCCGCGGCCTAACATCTTTTCTATTATGTTGACATCTTTCTTATACAGAATTATTTTAATACACATAACTATGAAAAAATAGTCTGACTTAAGATTAACTTGGCGATATTGCAGAGATAGAAGTTCAATCCAGATTTGTATAGTTGCATTGCATAGATGATAATGGTAATTGCTATCAAATTAACTTCAAACATATATGTATGTATTTAGGATACATGCGCACTTACATAAAATAAATCATTCCTCTTTGCTTTTTTATTCCTCATTTAACGTTAACAGATACACAATTCTATCGGCCCAGTGGAAATACCTACATGCATTTGCATTGCATCTCACTCGACTTTATGTTCAATATAAAGAAAAGAAAATATACGTACAGAAACTTAATAGTGCTAGAATAAACCTATACAATTAAGGTATAAAGACATCCGATCTTAGCTAGGCCCCAGGATGACATTGATCTTAGCTTAGCTAGGCCGGGATTGGCCTAACCTGGCACATGGATATGTTAGTTCTGTTGTAGTGGCCCTATAATGATCTTCCAACCGTGAGAGGTTTAATAAGCATTTCCTAATCAATTTGTCATTTTAAACAGCCTAATTTGAAATGCAGACATTACTTTGACACACACACACACATAAATACATACATACATACATACATACATACATACATACATACATATATACATACATATATATAGTATACTACTATTCTCTACCCTGGGTACCAAATATTATTTCATACCCGAGCCGGCCACCCACCGACCAGAAACTCAGCGCCCCATACGGCGCCTCCCGCACCGGCAGACCCGGGTCGTCGCTTTTCCAATGGGCTGCCCGAGATCGTGCGCTATTTTTTCGGGTCGAAAGAAATTGACGGTTCCGTGGCTGTCCCGTCGTCCGTCGTCCCCTCTCATATCTTGTTCCGCCGCCGCCGCCGCCACCAACGCCACTTTCGCACGGGAGGGCCTTTGCAGCGCCATCACATCAGAGCCCAACACGAAGGTCATGGAAGGATGCGGAGCTGAGCCACGACGACCGCTAGGAGCGTGCATTGGCACGTCGTCGATGCCAGTACCGTGAGGCGGCGGTGGCCAGAACTACAGGAATTAGCTGCCTCCCGTCCCTCTCCGCCCCTGGTTCTGAAGCAGGTTCACTCTTCCTCCCTTCCAAAATGTCTCGTTCGACCTTCTGTGTTCGTCCAGCTGTTTTCCCCGGATCCCATCTCGGCTTGGAATTCGAGATTTCTGCCCAGCTTGCAGGCATTGGCCATGCGCTAATAGAATTCTCTCATGTTTATGTGGATGAGTAGAAAACTAATTGGGACTATTTATTTGGCCAATCTGCTTCATCAGGCGTCGATTACCGTTCCTAAATTTCTTTCAATTCTTTATGAGACACTCCATTGAATTCGATCTTTGCTGTACCAGGATATTGACAGAGCCGTGGGAACAAGCTGGAGGACTAACGGTTGAGGTCTTGAGGCTACATTTTGCAGGTACAATCGAATCCAGTTAAATTAACTAACCAATTAGTCTTCGGATATGATGCTGGGCACATCGATCGATTCAGTTCAGTGTTTTCCATTTAGTGATTTGGATGGAAGGGAGGCCATACAGTGAGATGGGCTAGCGCAGGGCAGGAGTTATTCTTCTTGTCAATTCAGGGGAGGAAGGCTATGAACTTGTTCACAGAAATGCACCGATTACTTGTGCTCCAGGAACACTGAAGTTTGCTGGTGCGACTGTTCTGACCTGCATTCCGTCCCTGCCGACGATTTCACACAGGTATGTACAAATTTAAAGCAGAGAACAAATTTTGGCTGGACCACCTAAACCAATTGGGAATGTGACTGTAATTTTGCTCCAGTGATAAATCTTTTCTTAAGTTACATTTCTGTAGTCTGAAAAAAATCGTTGATCCCTTGACCTCCAGGTATCAGCAGTTTGGTGTCATCCTGTAGTCAGGCATAGTTATTGTTGGTTTTTCTGTTTCCTTGAGAACTTAGAGAACTATGCAGCAGTTCAATAGGTTTTGTATGCACATATTAGTCGGATAGTGTGATCTGGTCAGTAGATTGTTGGTCAAGGAAGATAACTACAGATTGGTCGGATGTATGCCTGTATCTTTTGGCTGTTTTGTCATGGAACCAATTGCTAACTGCAACTCCACTTTCACAAACTGACTAAAAATTAATCTTTACCCTTCTAAGCAAATATGTTAAATGGACCTCATATGTAGCAAATATGTTCGTAGCTGGTCGGGTGTCCTTGTCTGCTCTGAATATAAATGCCCATATCCATGACCTGTTTCTGAAATGAATCATATTAAGCAAATAGGAATTTTGTGTGGTTAGCTCTATGTTTTTGCCATTTACACAAGACACCATGCAATTCGTGATAAACCATAGTTCCTGTGTATCATTGTATGTCATCTGTATGCGTGATGCTAGTTTTCTTTCTAGAGATTGAGTTCAGTATGCACACCTATCTAGTTAGGCAAAATTATGCTTAAACAAATCCATGGGGCTAAGATAGGATTAAAGCAACTTGCAGTGGATTCTACCACGAAAATGCATGATTGTACTTATGCTGATGTGTGCCACAGTTTAGCTGTTCTTGTTGTGGTGATAGAAATAGATGTGCCATCTTTGTGCATTAGCACTCATGCTGTATCACAGTATTTGAATTTTTTCCTCCTTTCAGCTATATTTTTGTGCAGGCCTCACCTGAAATTTCAGACATAACAGGGCTTTGAGTCGATGTCAAGCTGGATCCATTTGTGGTTGTGCTCGCAGTCGGCCTGTTCCACAATGAGCTGCTTCTATGGCCTTTAGTATAGAATTTTTATAGTTTCAGAGTGCAAACATGTGATGTTTTGTAGCGAAATCTGTAAATAATGTTAGAATTGATATTATATCTACAATCATTTTCACAAGTATTTGTAAACCAAAACATAGCATGTTACATGTAATGAAATTTGCAGATTTGCAATTCGGTTATGAAGTATTCGCAAACAAAAACGTCGTGTATCACATACTATTTATGCTTTCACGATACATTGTTCATGACTTGGAAACTACCTCAGATGATTTCCTAAAAAAATCTACCTCAGAGGCTGATCGCATAAATTTGAAGTTTCTGTTACCATAGGTGGCATTTTTTGTTATCAGACTTCTTTGGTTGCAAATATTCATGGTTTGTAACTTTTTATGCTTCCCCAGCGTTTAGAATAGAAAGAGCTAAGGACCCTACACAAAATTAATTTTTATGTCAAAAAACAAACAAGATGCTCGATTGCATTTTGTACATATGAATTGATCGAGCATTCCATACAAAGCTCAACTCCCATTTTTTTAACCGATTGATGTTATCCGTAGCTAAAGTAAAAAAACAAAAGAAAGATTTCTGCCACTACATTCTATATGAGATTTATTTTGTCATGACTTGAAAACCAACTGGAAGCTGGGTCTTTTGTACACTCACATACCGCCACCACCTGCTACCGTCCGCATGCACAAAAAAAAAAAAATCAGTCCGGTCCAACGGTTCGTGCACGCCTGCGAAAAAATAGGAGCCAGTTTCACGCGGCAGGGGAAAAAACGTGGGAAAGGAGAAGGGAACGCGTGTGGGAAAAACCGGACGAGGCTGCGGGGCAGACGTCGAGCTCGACCGCAGTGGGGGTGGGGAGTTTGGCTCGGGTACTGAATAAGCTATTTAGCACCCTGGGTACCGAATAGCAGAGGCCTATATATATATATATATATATATATATATATATATATATATATATATATATATATATACACGCGCGTGTAGCTACTCCTACCTACGTATCTCATGATACATGATGTATCTGACCCAACCAAGAGTATGTACATGTAGTATGTGATGATACTAGACCATCTGTGGTGGTATATACGTTGAGTATGTGAGCATACATAGAGTATGTGGACATACTAATTTTTATATATTAGTAATAAGGTACAATCAAAATAAATTAAAAACTAGGGATGCTTTTGAAAATTTTCATGAATATCCATTTGGATCATCATAGGATTAGTATGTGGACATACTCGAAGTGATAAAATAGTATGTACACATACGTATGGTGGTATTCTGATGGTGAGAGTAGCTACACGCGCGTGTAGATAAAACGCGTCCTATATATATATATATATATATATATAGTTAGTATTTTGATTATACTTTTTTTAGATAATATTTCTGATTATACTTAGGGCCCGTTTGTTTGGTTGGAATTTGGAGGAATTGAAATCTAGTAATAAATTATACTATGTGGCTTGGAATTTGACATTCCACAACTTTCCTAAGCTCACAAATAAACATATCCCAAATTCATAGGGTGTGAGATATAAATGAATTCCATAGGATGGGAGATAAAAAGATAGACTTATTTATAGGGTGGGAGATAAAAAAAATAGGATCACTCTATTATATTCATAGGGTAAAAGATAAAAAGATAGGCTATTTATAGGGTGTGAGATAATATAATAGTATGAATTACAATTCCTCCAAATTCCGACCAAACAAACGGCCCTTAAGGGAAATACTCTAACTCATAATAGAATTCAGTTGCAAAATTTAACTGAAGGCTTTCTAGAACACCTCATATTTTTGGATTGAGGAATGAAGTAATTTATATATACTTTTTCCAGATATACACTGCTTAGTAGTACTGGTAATACTCTATAGCAACCGTGTGTGTCTGTGTCCACGGCAAATTTACACCGCGCATCTATGCTATCACAATCAGAAATTTTTCAATAACCTACGTTCTTTACATCATTCCTCTTAATTCCCCTGCTCAAAAGAAACATGAAGCCGCGTGGGATGCAATTTTGGGTCGTGGAAGGCATGATCGATGTTCCTTCTGTCCCCAATCCCCAGTGCCTGCAAGCTTCATATTCCTTGCTCGTGGAGTGGTGCAGCCACGCATGACGCATCCCTTTATTCTCTTCGACCTTTGCTTGCAGTGAAATCCATTCATGGGGAGCTGGGCTTCTCCCATCCATGACATGAGCGAGGAGGGAGTGAGATCTGAGGCCCAGCCGCCCGGAGCAAGAAGAGCCAAGATGGAAGTAAATCGTCTGGCACTACATATGGGCCTGGTGTAGGTGAGGGGTCCGCCTGTAAGTGGCCCTGCTTTGTTGGCTTCTGCCGACCTTGTATTTGTCGTGATGGATATGGATGGATGGGCCCCTTTTGTCACTGCCTGTGGGGGTAAAGGAGTGGTGAGTTTCATGAGGTTTCATGCACATTAAATAGGGTACCACATCAGCAATTTTGGTGATGTGGCAAGGAGTTAACGAGGAAAGAGATGAAATGAGTTTCATGGGGATGAAATCATGTATGCACGGTTTCCAACTAATTTGTGTTTTGCATGTGTTGCCTATGAAACACAACCATGAAACAATGCATTGTGAAGCCCTATTTCATCCATCAATTTAATACATTGTTGCTTATGTGACATTTTTGAAAACACAAAAATGAAACCTCCCACTGGGACTAGCCTAAAGCGGAAATTACTTTGTAGCATAGTGGTATGAAACATCAAGCCCCCAGGCCCCAGCGCGGCCCTAGATAGCTGCCTCAATTTTCAGAATGTTTGTTCTATTGCAATGGTTTCAGATTATGCAGAGGTGTGCAAGTGCAAGCTTGGTCGCCACCGGCGTATAAGGGAATTTTGTTATGAGAAGCTCAAGGAGCAGCTGGTCGGATTAATATCCTTAGTATCAAGTCAAGACTCAAAACGTGCGGTTGCATTTTTTACATAAAAAATGCAAAAATATACGCTCTTGTAGTCTTGTATGAAACTTCCATTTTTATGTAACCAGAAAAAAGGGGGGGGGGGGGGGGGGGGGGAATAAAGATGGTGAACTCCTTTTTGGGTACGGGCACAAGAAAAATATTTTAGTAGAAATAGTCATGTCCTATATATTTCATGAAGCTGGGCAATATATATCGATTGCACATCAGGTTCACAAGAAATCTTGAGGAAGTTGTAAGTCACTTCTATGGAGCCATGTAAGGGCGAAGGGCTAACCCTTTTCAAGTGGCACAATGAAAACATCTGAAAGATGGAAGTTATAAAAGCAATCCATGCTGAGAGGTCTCCATATACGAGAACTCCACTAGATCCACATATTTTTTTTTGCAGCATATATATTAGCAAATAAACTTAGTTGGGGGAAAAGAAGAAAAAGGCTGAAGAAGAGCGTATAGATGATAGATCACAGAAGCGCAAGAAGAAAGCAATACTGGCTTGCATTAATTACTCAAGGTTATCAAAGCTGCAACGAGCAGTTGCACGAGCAGGAGCAGCTAGCTAGTCATACATACCCATGATCCATGAAGCAGTAGAGCATGAAGGATTCACAAGGAGTAACTTACATGGCAGGATGGAAAATAACATCATCCAGCTCGTTTTGCTAACAGAATGTCAGAACCCACAGTCCTTGTTATGTCATTTCTTCCCACAGCTTTCTTGACCTTCTTCCACGACATGTTCCAACTTGCGCGCGCGAGCGCAATTGATTGTGAGACACACAGAGAGAGATGAGCTAGAGAGAAGTTCAAGAAAGCTGTGGAAAGGCATGGCATGGACTTGAAGAGTTGATCGAGGTAAACACTACACACCCACTGCCTCTCCACTCCTGCTGCCATTTTCTCTCTTGATCCCTCCTTATATAACCAAAGACTACCTAGGCACGCAGCGCGCGCGCATGGCCTTACCGCCTCCCTGTTCATGGTGGAGAGGAACTTTTGTGTCTGTTAGACGGTAGATGTAGGAGTAGAACTAGGAAGCAGAGAGGAAGTTAATTTACTGAATGAAAGGAAGTAGGGCATATATGGGATCTAATATAAACGAGGTTACAGCAAGAGAAGCAGGCCAGCCATGGAGAAAGGCCGGCCGGGTTAAAAAGGACATGGCCGGCAGTGCAGAGGTTGTAACCTCTTCATGCATGCACAGCTTGCTGGAGCTTCCTTGGACCACCTTTGTCTGTTCTCTTATAGAAGTGCCGTACTCTCTGTCGTGGCTTTTTTTTTTTCTTTTGTTGAATTCTTTCATTTCAATCTACACTGGAGCATATATGCCTTCACTCTCTCTCTCTCTCTCTGTGCATATATAGACTATAGAGTGGGCCAGAAACTATAGCTATATGCCTATATGTGAGCAGGAGCAAGTAGACGAGCATAGTCAGCAATTCATCATGGAGGTACGTACGTAGATCTCTAGATGCATGGGCACGGTTCAGTGAGCTTGAGTTTAATCATATAAATGGTGGAAGATGTATAGCTCAATCATATACGGTGGGAAAATTATTCGAGTAATAAATTCCATGAAGAGGATCAACAAACTTTATACATTCTGAAAATAAAAGGAATGGGTGATTCAGCCCTTTTTGTTACTCAACACTTGAGCAGACTGTAGCTAGTAGAAAAAAGAAAAGGGTGGAGCATGATGAGGTGATCGACCGTCGTCCTACTACATGCCAGTCTGTAGTCTGTACGCACAGTAATGCATGGCTGAGAGGAGGGGGTGTGCTGATTGGCTTACACATATCTCCAGAGCAGACCAGGCTGTGTGTACGTACAAGTACACGGTGCTCCGATCCAAGATCTACTGTGAGATCTCCGGACAGACACGGCACGCAGGCAGCTGGCCGGGTGCATCCGGCCAGTCCCCGGCCTCCCTATCTGCACTGCACCCCCGCGAATGGGCGTCGCTCCTCGCCTGCACATGCATGCCTCTCTGCAGAAAGCAGCAGCAGAGATTCAGAGAGAGGCGCCACCACCACCACCACCACTGTGCGATCGATCGGCCGATTTGTTGGCACTGCACCCGTCTGCTTCTGCCTCACATGCACGGCGCAGAGAAACGCTGCCCGCCCGGGATCACGGCTCGCCGCACCCGGCCAATAATGCGAGAAGATTATATTATTGCAGAACAAGAATTGAAAGGGATTTGTGTGGTGGTACGTACGGAGTACCTAGCTGCAGACAGAAACGACGACGCGCGGCGTGAACACTAGCTGAACAGTAGTTAAGCCTCGAGCATTTGTTACTGCTGCATTATATATACGGAGTACTATTTGTTTTGGCCTGATCCGACATCAAGGCAACTAGGCAAGCAAGCGAAGCGCCGCTGAGCTGCATCACGTACCGCATGCCTTTCAGCCCAGATCGATTGGTCCGGTCGTCCCGACACGGCGCCATCAAAAGGAGTGTACCGGGCGGGAGTATATATGCATATGCCACACCAATAAGATGCACGAGATCGGAAATTAAGCCCGGCCGGCCTGGATTCGCGACGACGACTGGTCTCTGCCGCACCGCATGCATACGTCAAGTGATCGATCGAGCTTCTGTCATCTCTGAATTCTGATCGATCGCGGCTCCGTCCGCCCCGGCCGCCGGGAGACTGATCGATCGTGTGGCGGCTGATTTCTCGGTGTGGCCGGGCCGGCGCTCGATTTTCCAAGCCCAAACACCGACAGAGTCAAATGTACGTACGTACGGTGAGCATTGCAGGCACTGTCGTCTCACTAGCTACTGTGTACGTACTGTACTACCTCGGCCGGGTAGCACGCGTGCACATCAGGAAGGACGTACACGTCCGTGTCAGCGGAAAGCACGTAGTCAAACCATCGACCCAGCTGCAGTGTCGAGGTGCACACACGCCTAGACGACCTTTGCTAGACATGGGCGACCGGCAAGCAAGTGTTAGGCTGCTTTGACTACCTCGGATCGGACCAACGCGACCGAGAGGGAGAAGGCGAGAAGCAGCTAGCGCTGTGGGCGATCGATCGATCTGAAGATACATGATGCGTGTGCAGGCGGCGTCAGGAGATAGCCGTGTTTCGCTCGTCGCGTTCCCCGGATCGGCCCGTGGAATTAATCGGAGTAGTGGACGACGACTGCGACGTGTCGGAACAGTCACCGCTGCAAGGTCGAGCAGGACGCCGTGCCGTGCCCATGCTAGCTAGGCATGATATGCATGCGTGAGGTCAGGGTGAGCCCGCCCGGCGCTTACGCATTGCAGCATGTGCCGCCCGGGTACGTGCACGGTGCACGTACGGGACGTACCAACGGCTCGCCGCGGCGGGTCGGGTAGTACGTACGTATACTAGCTAATAACACGGCTACGACGTACGTATGGCCAGTGACGCTCTACTTACTACAGTAGTACTGTACTACTTGTGTTAATTACAAGTTACTACAACAAATACAAGGCCCCGATCGAACCGCGTGTTCTCCATGCGCGTCCGGCAGATCGATCGACGCAGCGACTTACGTCCTCGTTGTTTAACAGCAGCAGCCAGCTTAATGATACGCATCAACACATCATATCGACCAGCTCGATCTGTGACAGCGATCATGCCGCTCGACCCCTCCTAACCCCATGCATGATGACGATATCGATCCGCGAATAGCATCATCAGGGGAGATAGAGAGAGGCTGCCGGCAGGCCACAGTGATTTCCTCTGGCCTGACGGCCGTGGCCTGCAGTGACACGTACAGTGAGCCAGAGCTACGGGCCAAACCAACCAACAACTTGGAGTACCTACCCCCACCCCTTGGCTGCGGCTCGCGGCAGGGCGCTCCAGATCTGGATCCTTCCTGTGCCAGGCGCTGGCGGCTGTCAAAAAGGTTTCTATCGCCACTAATCAATCTGCAGGCTCCTGGTAGATTAGATCCATCGCAGATGCATGTGTCGCTGAATTATTTCGCGACCGGCCGGCGTCGTATCCGCCGAAAAGCGAGCATAGCAAGTCTGGAAGCTTGGCCAAGCTCAGTAGTATCACACAAGGTTTCTGGATCCACGGACGTGGGTCGAAATACAAATACACTCGCGGTAGAAGAGGTTTTAGCAAGGAGGAGACGGAAATATTACGATGTGGTTGCGAGTCATTAATAAACAATATCTTTATTACCTTTCATTTTGTCTTACACGCTGTGACTCACATCATTAGTCTCTCTTCATCTTCCTTCTGCAATCAGCTCTGCTCCAATCTATCGTCTTGCAAACTAACAACTATGCCTCGTGACCCATGATGCTAGTGGCTTCCTCGTATAGATTTGATCAGTGCAACACAACTTAGAGAGATTGTAGGGCATTTTGATGCGTTTACTGATCATTTTAACTGTTCTAAATTTATAGATTTTGCTATACATATATATGTGTTATTTCTAAATACGTAGTAATTATTATGTAGGTATAAATGCCAAAAATGACATGCAATTTGGAACGGATGGAGTAACTTGTAAAGAGATCCATTTTTGCCTCTTTCTCTAAAACCAATGGCCCATATGTTATTTCTTGACTCATAGCCATGTCATCATCCACGCAACTTGACACATAGCAAAACCACCTCGAGAGGTTATGGAGACGTTTTCAATATTTAAGGAATAAAACAATATGTTTTGTAGGTGAGGGGAAGCCAACTCCAGTAGTTGGATGGGTTAAGCAGACTTTTTCAGGCTTTTGAGTTCAAGAAGTTTTCTTTTAAGTCAATTTGATTTTAGAAAGTTGATTGAATGATTTACTGTCCGACTCGATTCTTTTCCTAACTTGAGTCGAAGTATTTCATATTTTCATTGAGGCCATGGCCGCCAACGTGTCCGAACAACTCATAATGGGCCAGTTTCACATCTGCAAGCGCTCTTGCAGCAATCTTGGGCTCCAATACGAACGGGCCGAGGATGTACACGCGGTTATCCCAGTCCGACACACATTGTGTCCGGCCCGGCCCGGCCCGGCTCTAAATACACAGCGCACCCCGTCTGCTTCACCATCGCACATCTTCTTCTTCGAGCACAAGTCGAGGCCGTCGCATCGCATCTTCTTCCAGCACAAGTTGAGGGCGGCGGCGGCTACTAAACCCAGCCCACACGCACCCTTCCGTCCCCTGCTCCGAGGGGATCAGCCGAGCGATGTCGACGGTAGCGCCCGCGCCGGCCGCCATGGCCGTGGACGACGCGGAGGACGACCAGCTCGCCTCCATGTCCACGGAGGACATCACCAGGGCGTCCCGCCTCCTCGAAAACGAGATCCGCGTCCACAAGGTGAGGAAACCCTAGCTCGCTGCGCATCGCCGCCTTCCGGGGAGATTAGGGGTGTTCTGATTTGAGGTGTTTTTTGGGCTGTGCGTAGGAGGAGCTGCAGCGGTCGAACCTGGAGCTCGAGTCCGTCAAGGAGAAGATCAAGGAGAACCAGGAGAAAATCAAGCTCAACAAGCAGCTGCCGTACCTCGTTGGCAACATCGTCGAGGTTCGTTTCTCACCTGAATTAGTCGCAGGTGGGAGGTAAAGTTAACAGTTCCCTACTGGGGAAGTGGGGAGGCACGTTTTCGTTATCGATCTGCAAAGCAGATGAGAAAAAATGTTGCCTGTTCAATTCTGTTGGTCGGATTTCACGATTTGGTGTTGTTTGTACTTGTACACACTAGTTGGAGGGTTTAGTTGGAGGATGTATTTGGCTTGGCTAGGATTCCTTAGCACTTCTGCTACTTGATAGATAACACATTAATGTTAATGTCTTTATTTGTGTGAGCAATCCTTGGAATTAACCAGGAAGTCCATCATTACAACAGTACTGTTTGCTATGCCACAGCTGTTAATTGACTTTAAACGTTTATTTCCTACAGTTATGTGAATCGGTTTATGTTGATGGTGTACATGACATTCAATAACTGTTGATAAAAAATGAAATGGACTTTTGTGGAGTGGGGACCTTTTTGAGTCCTTAACAATGTTATGACAGTGACTTTCAAAATTGTATTTTTGAAATGTTTCAGGCCAAATGTGGTCATGTAGAAGGTTGATGTAATATGCTTAGAATTATCCTTATATATTTTCTCAACTGTTTCAGATTTTGGAAATGAATCCTGAGGATGAGGCTGAAGAAGATGGTGCTAATATTGACCTGGACTCACAAAGGAAAGGGAAATGTGTTGTTCTCAAGACATCCACGAGACAAGTAAGGGCCCGTTTGGATCCGCTAAAGATTCTATAATAGCATCAATACTTTCTGAAGCATCTATACTTCTTTTTATCGTACACATCGCAAAACACACATTGGAATTTTGAGTTAGTTTGGATTCTGTTATTTTTTTGCCTGTTGACAAACAACAACAAAGCCAAATCTGCATCAAGTTGGTGGCTGTAGACGTTACTTCCGGAGAAGCATTTCTAGGGTTAAATTACATTTTAGTTCTCTACAACCTATTTTGATTAACAATCATCTCTCGTAACCACTCTTAGATATGTTATATACATGGTTTATCATGCTATTTGCCTATTTGGGTGATCTTTTGGAAGAACTCACTTTTTACCCTTTGATTATTTTCAGACTATATTCCTTCCTGTAATTGGGTTGGTTGACCCTGATAAGCTGAAGCCTGGTGATTTGGTAGGAGTTAACAAAGACAGCTACTTGATACTAGATACATTGCCTTCAGAGTACGACTCACGGGTGAAGGCAATGGAAGTAGATGAAAAGCCTACTGAGGATTATAATGACATTGGAGGACTCGAGAAGCAGGTAATTACTTTACATAACTGATGGTTAGGGCAATGGAATGGTTGTGTTTGTTATTCTGCAAGCACTGCAAGTAATGGTACGATGTTCTGGTCTAATGCAGATTCAAGAGCTCGTGGAAGCAATAGTGTTGCCAATGACACACAAGGATCGCTTTCAGAAGTTGGGTATTCGTCCCCCTAAAGGGGTTCTTTTGTACGGACCACCTGGAACTGGGAAGACACTCATGGCTCGTGCATGTGCTGCACAGACTAATGCAACATTTCTGAAACTGGCTGGCCCACAACTTGTCCAGGTAACTAAAAACTTCTGATGTTAAAGATGCTGAAACAATATCAAGCGTTGGGACTCAGGATTATCCTTGCATCAAAATTTGAATGCACTCAGTATCATATGTATTTTCCACTCAAATGATTTTGAACACTTCATTTTGCATGATGGAAGCATTACAGTTAGTCCTGATAAAGTGATAAACAACTTATTTACTTAATCCTGCAGTGTGGAAACTCTCATTTTCGCTACAAAACTGTTCGTTATCTTTTTTTGGTCTAATGATGATGTTATTGGGTATCATATTAGATGAGGATGTGATTTTGATCCATTATTTGCTCCATAATGGTTGACATGTATGGAATATTGCTCGGTCCAAACATCCGGCACCATTTTTTCTCGTGCTGCTGTTTTTTCCCCTTTGTATAGTTTTGTAAATAACATCATTTTTGTTAACTGTTCCAGATGTTCATCGGTGATGGAGCTAAGCTAGTTCGAGATGCTTTTCAGCTGGCAAAGGAGAAAGCCCCCTGCATCATCTTTATTGATGAAATTGATGCCATTGGAACAAAGCGTTTTGACAGGTGCTTTTAGAATCTTGTGTTATACCCTGATGTTACACTTTTCACCTAAAAACATTAATTTTCAATTAGAACAGTGTTTGTTTGCATTTTTTTTGTTTGAATTACACATACCAACTCTGCCATTATTCTGATGTTCTTAACTTACATGATCACCATACTTTAATATCTAAGATATTTAGCAAGTGTTGTGCAGAATATGTTTGTTAAAAGGACTACATGATAACTGTTTTTTTTTTTTTTTTTTTTTTTTTTTTTTGGGGTATCTCATGTGTAGTCAATTTTTTTCTGTACACTAAACAAATATTACTGAGGATGTGGGCTGCTTGCATCTATTTTTTTGCCTCTCTGATTTTCCATTTTTAATGTGTTATCCTTGCAAGGAGTTTCTATGTAATGATGATGTCATGTGGAAAAATGGTTCTACAGTCATTTTACACTTGTGACTTTATACATGCCATTCTTTAATCATCAGTAGCAAATTAATAAATGCACTGTGCTTTTGGAAGCCCATGCAAACCCTATACATATCTGTTGTTGCAGTATGATCATTTTGTTGTTTTATTCTACTACAGTGAAGTGAGTGGAGACAGAGAAGTGCAAAGGACAATGTTGGAATTGCTGAATCAGCTTGACGGATTTAGCAGCGATGAGAGGATAAAGGTCAGTATTAAACTTCAAACATAATTTTGATGGAATGCTTTTGTTGATCACAATATGATAAATGAACTATACTTTTCAATGTCTTATTTGACATCTTATGTACTGGTTTGTGTGACTTGCAGGTGATAGCGGCGACTAATCGTGCTGATATTCTTGATCCTGCTCTGATGCGTTCTGGTCGTCTGGACCGGAAGATCGAGTTCCCTCATCCGTCAGAAGAAGCACGAGCTAGAATCCTGCAGGTATGGCCTGCTGGCCACTGAAGTTGTATCTACCTGTAGCAAAACTGTTTCTCTGTTTCTTTTTCCTAAAGAAGAATCAGTCTGTTTTGCCAATATCAAAATGACTTTGTTCTGTGTATCTTTTATAGATTCACTCAAGGAAGATGAATGTAAATCCGGATGTTAACTTTGAAGAGCTGGCACGTTCGACTGATGATTTCAACGGTGCTCAGTTAAAGGCTGTCTGCGTAGAAGCTGGCATGCTTGCTCTACGCCGAGACGCAACGGAGGTTACACACGAGGATTTCAACGAGGGAATCATCCAAGTGCAGGCAAAGAAAAGTCTAGCTTGAATTACTACGCTTAAGGAATCTTGTCTTTGTGATTGTTCACTCCGTTTGTGGCGCTTCCTTTGTTGGTAGTACAACTTATGATTGTATTAAGCAAGCACGTGTTGTTTTTACTTTATATTATCAGATCTAACAACAGAGTCTCGATCTGTCTCCTACCTTAGCCTTTTCTTTTGTTTTGTGCTTCATCAGAATTCTCGCTTTTGGGCTTATTTCTTTCTGGGAACAATTCCATTTGGTGGCCTTTGAACAATGTCAGATATCCTGAACTTTGTTTTGATGCCCATCACGCCATATTTGCCCCATGAATAACGCAATTGCCAACGTATATGTTCTTGATCATTAGATATTTAGATGCGCTATTTTATGTCACATTTTTTCATCTCTACCACTATTAAGAACCGCTTGTCAGCGTCCGCCCATGGGTCTGCCGGCAGAGCCAGCGTCTCGCCCCTCCGTCGCATGCCTCCGCTCCCCTCGCGACCTGCCAATTAAAAATGTCCTGCGCTCCCGCTCCTCCCTCCCTCACCATCCGCAGGCTGCGAGCGTGCCGTCCACCCACCCAGTTCAAATTTGCGCTTGTTCAGATCTGTCCTCGCTGCTCCGCCGGAGCCCAAGACACAAGCCAGAGCTCTCACCGACCTTGGCACAACGTCCAGTGCCGCGCGGCCGCTGCCGACCCTTCCTCGTGCCTCGTGCTGCCCTCATCGATGGCGATGCAAGCCGCGAGCAGTAGCGCCTGTGTTCCGGCTCCCACCGTCGCGCCCTGGACCCTCCCTTGCGGCCGTCTGCTGTGGAGCCGTCCCGCCGCCGCCGCCACAGGGGGACATCGACATGCCTGATTCTGCCGCTGGTGGCTTTGCCGCGGCCCGCGCGCCTGCGACCCTAACGTTTCGATCCCTCTCCCACGCACATGCGTCACCACTCGTCCCTGTCCGCTCCGCCGCTCCACCTTCGCCTGCGTCGCCGCTCCGTCAAGATTGAGTCGCGCCCTCTCCTTTGCCGTTACCTCAAGCACGGCCCCATCCCAAGCGACGCACTCCGCGCTGCTCCTTCGCCCCCGACACAGCGCCGCCCGCCCTCCGCTGTCGTAGCAGGCCCAACCACCACGTTGCCTATCTCCGCCCACATACCCTCCTCTGGGACGGCCGGGGGTTCCCGAAGGTGAACGCCAGGGCCGAGGTGGGCGCGGCAGGATTGGTCGGGGACCCCGCCGACTACCAGCGTGCACGAGCTGTTTGAATGCACTGTCTGCACCTGCTCCATGTTCCCATCAGGTGGGTACCTCGCTTCCGCTTCTTCGATTTCAGATGGGATTTCGTGAAAAATTGTGGATCTCTGTAGTGGGGGAAGCCAGGACCTCCATCGCATTGAATCAAATGTTTGTAGTTCATGATTTCCATTGACCCATTAAGGATCAAATGAATTCTAATTTGGTTAACCGGTAGTCTGAATTGCTGTGCTACTTCCAATTATCACAACTCTTCCATGCTGAGAATACTTTTCACTGGTTTATCTAAGAAGCAGCGGTGTAGGTTAATAATGGTCCTCTAAATTATTGAATTGCAGCTCGCCGGCAACCTCAAGACCTCAACAGTGACCCCACACAGGTTGCGCACTTCCGCGGCAGCTCACGTCCCTCGAGCGGCGTACTCGATAGTGACGGCGTCGGCGTCTTCAGTGGCGAGGGGCAATGGAGGTTGCTGCTGCTCCTATATCTCAGCACCAAGTGTTTGTCATTTTGCCTCAACTGCGTGCTTACGCACCTGCCTGTGCTAACATTTTGGTTGAAGCAGGACACGAAACTCAATTTGTATGTTTTGGTTTGGAAGCACGGAAGGTGTTCGCGATTTTGCCTCAGCTGCTCAGCGTATGCCTTGCATGGCTAGGTAAGTTTTTGTAGAATTGTAGCAGTGGCCGCTGATCACTGATTGGGTTTTTGATGCATATAAGGTTCACTCTGGCAGGATATGGTATAATCTATTGCATGCACTACTATTCTGATAGCTTCTGTTCTTAAAATTCAGGATTTCAATTTGTATATATATATCCTATAATTCTATTATGTTGACCTATTTGGAGTACTATCTTATTTGGGATTTAAATGAGATAGAACAAAGTAATTATAAGCACAAATAGTTCTACTAGGAAGCTACTGTCCTAATATTGTTAACATTAAAATGTGTGTACAAGATGTTTTTCTCATCGACGAATCACTTTTATATGACTATCTATAAGCACTGAATGATCTATAATTAGTAGTGACTGCTAGCAATACAAACGTGTTTCACCAAACAGTTTATCATTTTTGAATGTAGTCTTTTTGCACTTTACCATTTGACAATGTAATCTTCTGAGCTCTGATAGTACGAACATGTATTTTAAAATTTAGTTGCTACATTTAATCATGGATGCTAAATTAACCTTGTCTCGACTGCATGTTACCATTTGCTTTTTTTGTAATTTCGTTTTAGTAAAGTTATAGCAGTTACTTCTAATTTAGCATTTAGTTCCTGAATCTCTTTAAGAATGCACCAATTATTCAACTATTTATATTTAATCAAACTCATTGATGTGAGGGTTGCCAAAAACCAAAGCTAAGTTGGCTACCTTATTTGCGATCATCACTACCACAAATATATGCAGTCGGCGTCCACCCATTGCCGCCTTCCTTGGACTAGCCGCAGGGCATAACGCCCAAGCCACGCGACCAGCGATCAAAGGAAGTTGTATTGATGCCTTACTCTTTGGGTTGCCTTTGATTTATACTAATTGTTACGGTGCCAAAGGTATGTGAATTGTGGCAAGTTGCCTTCCTGTGCGGTGTCATGCCCTGAGTTTCAGTCAATGCATGCGTGATCAAAATTGTAGATTGTCCTTATTTTTCTAATATATTGCCATTGAATATAAACTATGGTTCTAATAAATCATCAGTTGTGCTTCAGTTGTTTCTCTTGCTTTATTGTTCTTTGCACATCAGGTCGTCAGTGAGGTTTCACCACTGCATTCTTGTTGACCATTTTCATTGATGCTCTTTCAGTTGATCTTGCAATTGAGGTTTTTATGCTTCCTTTGTTTAGCAACTTGTGGGTTAATATTTTTCTGTCAGAGCAACCTCTTGAAACAATACTATGTGATTGGCTGATTGGCCCTGAAGTTTGTCCATATTGACTTCAGTAAGACAAATATTGAATTAACCATTGTTAGTTTTGTAAATCTATTTCGCATGGTACTGATATGATTCCTAAGTCTACCTATCTTAGAGACAAGAAATATTTGCATTAAAGAGGTGTAGGATTCAAATGGTGGTGCACAGCTAAGTGAATAGTGTTGCAAATGCTAAAATTTATGCATCCTTTCCATTTAGTTTTTCTTTTCTTCCGAAATATCACATGGTGATATCTGAATCCAAGAACAAATGACAACTATTAAGAGTGGGTTGTCATCGTCCACTCGCGTGGCTCTACCCCCGCGCGTCTCCGCCTCCCCCTTCCCTCTCCTCACATGGTGGGTCCCAATCAAAGAAAATATCTGTCTAAGGGCTCTATCTGCGTGCCCGTCCCCGGGAGCCAGGCTGCCCGCGTCGCTGGGCCCCGCGCGCGATGCAGCTCTGCGAGCCGCCGGCGGGCCGGATCCGGGCGCGCCGGAGCTCTGCGCGCCGTCTCAAGTGAACCGCGCTAGACGGTGCGGCCGGCCGAGCCCGCTTCACGATTTAGCCTCCCGCAAGCGCGCCAGTCAACCTGCATCAATTCCCCTGTACCGACGCGGCTGCAGCATACGGGGACTCCCCTGCCTTGGTGATGACGATCCCCCGCGGCGAGCGGCACATCTGATTCGGCAGGGATTCTTCTGGGCTGTGGATTGATGCGGAATTCAACGGGAGACTGCTGCCTGCGATGAGAAATCGAGATGGGAGAGAGGGGGAGATGCAGGCCTGGTGGGAATGTGAGATAAATCAAGCTAGCACTAGCACTGATTTGTTATTGCTGTTGGTTTGAATCAAGAGGAAAAGAAGGATGAAGGTGAGAGTTGCTGCTCTCATTTGCATCAGGCAGAGATAGATTAGTAAGGAGAAATGGCGGATTACTGAGTTGTTTGCTAACTTTTCCATGGCGGAGAAGTGGAGCTGGTTAGTGCGTTGCTTGCGTCCTGACTCCTCAGTGAGAGATGAGCTGTTGCTGTTTTGCTTGCCGATAGATAAGAGAAGCATCCTGAGTCGACAGAGGAGGCGCGTGTGAGAGAAAGCCAGAAGAAGAGCATTCATGTAATTGCGTAAACCATTTAGCCATTTACTCTTTTTTATGCGTACTTGGTACAGATATTTTTAGACTAGATCTTGTAATGTAAAATTGAATGATCTTGTAGACAAATTAGAGCTCATGGACCAAGGCCATAGACAGATATATTCAGATTAATCGAGTCATTTGTTTTGAAGTTACTTCAATTTAAGTTTTTAGACAACCACATTCTATGAGCCTGATTGGTTGGGTGTCAAAACGTTGACATAACAAAATAAAAGTTATCCATTTTTGGACACTATTTTTCTATCAAAATGTTGGCACGTCTCTTTTTTTAGAATAACACAGTACAGATGTAGACACTCACAAACACGCACGCACACTCGCCCCTACGAACACACGCACACAACCCTACCCTTATGAGCACCTCTGAAGACCGAGCCATCAAATTCTCGAGATTGACGAAGCCACCACTAGCATCTCGCTATCGACGGGCACGTCGCCTACCATTGAAAGAATAGCGCCGGTCAAATCCTGAAATAAATCTAGAAAAATGCGAGCAAGTTGAGGACTTGAACTCTGGTGGAAAAAAGTTGCCAAGCCAAAATACGATGTTGACATGCCAAATATTTTGGCCAAAACTTGGGTCGGTTAGAGTAGCAATCGATTTGATGTCAATATATAATAGCTTAAATTATGTCACCGAATAATTGTGATGCCCAAATACTAATGCTAATGTCTATTATTTATGCACGTACACATGTGGAGAATTGATTGGTTGTCAAAATATAAACGAGTTTAACATTGTCACCTTGCTAAGAAATTTTGGCAAAAAGAATTGGCTTCCAATCAACTGAATGCCAAAAGTTTATGGGCTTGTCCGCATTTTTGGCACATTTTGGTAACCAACCAATCAAGCCTTTATTTTGCCAAAATATTGGCTACATTTTTATCCAAACTTTGACATGTCAAAATTTTGACACTTAACCAATCAGGCGGCATGTACCTCGGCTCCGACCCACGACCAATCGGTCCGAGTATAAAAACTCATATCCTTTCCCTAACGCACAATTACTGATGTGTGATTAGTATCTTAACATACGAGATTGACTAAATAAGATGGTCAATGTCGTGTTTTATAATTTTCACATGTTTATCATTTTTATAATATTGTTTTGATGGTGGTATTTGTTAATCATAGTATTGTATCTATTTAAATACATGGTATTCAAAATAATACTATTTCTTAAAAAGCCTTGTTTAAAGGGACTACTATATCCCTTTTATAACAATCTATGACATTAAAACTAATTAGTTTGCCTAAAATATTAGCAAGTATCAAATTAATTTACTTCACGACAATTCAATTTCTTTTACCATGACATTAGCCCGTAGCAACGCACGGGCTATTACCTAGTTGTAATTCTTATATTTGCCGGGCGGGACGCTGGCCGGCTCATGGGCCTAATGAAAGCAGAAACACATTCAGAGCAGAAGCACGTAATTTCAGAATCGATCCAGGCTCCTACACACTCAACCTTTCTCTAACAAAATATGCATTCAAAATAACGTTTGCCGTCCAATCCTGAGATGAAAAGTTCCCATCATAATTCATCCAACATAACAGAACATGCAACAATTCCAACATCGGCACATTAGCCCCCTAAAACTGGAGCTAGCGGCGGCGGAACATGGAGAGCCCCAAATGGCAAGGAACCAAAACGTGGAGACCTCCGAAATTGCATGGAACCAAATAGCTTACTTTTCAATCTCGCAAAGGTTCCTAAAGTCCGAACATGCACAGAAAGGTCCAACACTGTTTTGTGTCCAAAAATTAATCCGTCAATACTCAACAGCTAATCAGTAAGTATTAATGAGCACATCAGTGCATGCTATACACAACATAGCAAGATATAGAAGCAGCACATATTACAAGACTTAAAGGGCCATGCCATCCTGCACAGGTTATTCAGCCACCTTAGACTACATCTATTAAGGGCATGACTTTCACTCCATTTACATAGCCATACTTGGGTTCCAAGATATCATCATCATCAGATTTGTCCTTATCCACATAATCACGAAGGCGCCAACATGGCATGGGCACAGGCCACCTGTTCAGTTCAATGAAATAAAATAACTCTAAACTTGCTTAAGGAAAATTGTTAATATGATGACATCGCATATACCGAACATGAAAAGCTTTTTCAATATCTTGCTTTCTATATCCATAGATTACGAACAAAACTCCTATCTAGTTTCTATACCAACAATTCAAATCCCATAGACACTACAGCGACCATAATCTGAACAACATGAAGTTCATTCTGCTTTGCTATGAGTAAGGAGCCATGTCAGGGATGAAAATAAACTACAGCAAGAGCGAAGTGTTTGCTATGGGGGTGGTGCCAAGATGATCATGAAAGGATAGCAGAAATCATGAATTGTAGAGTGGGCTCACTTCCAGTTACCTATCTGGGCAAGTGGGCATACCTGTCAGTGACCACAAGTTATGGAAAATGCAGTTGAGTTATGTAAACACAAAGGTAGCTGGTAGACTAGGGATCTGGCAGCGTGACAACCTTTCCTCAGGTGGCAAATCTACAATCCAGTCTATCTAGCTTTTCTCATCTGTACACAATGGGCATGTACATGCTATATGAAGGCAACTATAGCAGCTAAACACGGTGAGGTCAAGGTTCTTTTGGCAGGGGACTGGGAAAAAGAGGAAATATCACATGGTGAAGTGGGAAGCTTTGAACAGACCAAAGGATTTTGGGGATTTAGGCTTCATGGACGGTAGGACGATGAATACGTGTTTGCTGGCTAAGTGGGTTGACAAACTAGAAAGGGGAGATGACAGCATATGTTGCCAACTCCTTAGGAAGAAATACCTTGGGAATAGAAGCATCTTCCAGATCAACAGAGAGAGCGGTTCTCAATTTTGGAGAGGTTTGCTGGCAGTAAGAAAACGGTACCATCTAGGTAGAGTGGTGAAGGTGAGCAGTGGCGTGCAAACCAGATTCTGGGATGACCCATGGTTGGGAGAATGTCCCCTGAAAAATCAATTCAATAAACTCTACATGATCTGCTCAAACCCCAAGGCTTCTGTGGCAGAAACTCACAAAGAGGGGCTTTGGCAGATTGGACTTAGATAATCTCTATATCCAGATGACCTAGAAGAGCGGATGGCTTTGCAAACCAAACTAAATGCAGTTAACATACGGGCTGGAAGGGACGAGGTGACCTGGGCTCTGGAGAAGTCAGGGAGATA
This sequence comes from Urochloa ruziziensis, assembly GCA_015476505.1. Classification (NCBI taxonomy): domain Eukaryota; kingdom Viridiplantae; phylum Streptophyta; class Magnoliopsida; order Poales; family Poaceae; genus Urochloa; species Urochloa ruziziensis. The sequence goes on along the minus strand of CM027123.1, from coordinate 7,176,451 downwards.
CTCAACTAAATCTACAGGCAACTAACCTTTGGCGGAGTTGTAGATCATCAAATGGGAGACGTATGGGGCTGTAGAGTTCCCTTAAAAATCCAGATTTTTCTCTGGATGGGTTTTCATGATAGGATACAGCCAGCTTTCCAGTTGAAAAAATGCAACTGGTCCAGGGAGCTGAACTCTGAAACCACTAACCATCTTTCCTGAGAGAAGCACTGGAGGGCTGGGACTTATCCCTGGTCGTTTGTCAAGACATCTTTGATGAGCTTTTAAGAAACAAAACAACAAGAGCTAGAAGATTTCTTCTGTTTGTGTGCGCAGGTGCAATGTGGGCTCTATGGAAGACGCGCAATGACATGGTGTTCAATGCAAAGCTACTGGGCTCCCGACAGCAGTGGTGCATAAGATGGTGATGTTCCTCAAGCAATGGAGGTTGATGCAGAAGGAGAAAGAGGTGCTGAGAACTGACGAAATCATCGCCAAGATAGCTGCTGCACTCGTACAATGCAGCCCGTAAGCGCAAGGTGCGGTCGCTGCCCGCAACCACAAGATGGGAGTGTGAGCAACAAGAAGCCGCGGTGGAACTCTGTTTCCGAAAAGTTCCTGGGAGTTTGTTCCCTGCTCCAAAAAAACTAAGTGTTGCCAGTTGTGTAGTGTCCTGTTTATCTAGTTGAGTGAGTCATTTTTTTGTGTTGGTTGGCTAAGAGGGATAGTAGAGTGGTCCTTTTCCCCTTTCCTTTGAGCTGAACTGCAAAGCTGGATTCCCCAGCTAGTGTCATCCTCTGGTGTAAACGCTCCGTTAAGCTTTTAATAAAGCTGGGCAACGCCTTTAGTCGGAAAAAAAAAACACAGACACTGAATATTGAATATTCAGCACTATTGTCCATGCATAACACCTCAGTGTACATGCATTCTGCTATAATAATAAATCAGGTACTAGGAGACCAACTCATCCATGCATAAACAGTAATAGGTAAGGTAAGACTGAGAGGACCAATAACAAAAAATTATGGAGGCAAGTAATTTGACAGGCCATCCAATTGATTTGTATCATACTTATTAATTACAAATGTAATATTAAGATAATCTAACTAGTCGTTCTATATGATGAAATGCCCCAAAGCTTATAAATAGCAATATGAATTAGAATACCTACCTGTTCAAACTAGTTGTGTCCCTGTCCATTTTCCAGAAAGCCACAGCAGAGGGATCAATATCAAGTATACAATTAAACAGATTATGCTACATTCAATCCGCTTCAGCAAGGTTCTTAAAATGTTCAGAAAAACAACATCATGTTGAATACCTTTTTCCCTGAAATGATGCTAAAATCTTGCAAATGTCCTTCCATAGAAGGAAGGGGTTCCTATTTTCTTATCATAGAAGTTCATGCCAAGAACATCCCCATCAAGAGTAACAAGGGGGCCTCCAATCCCAGCCTAGCAAGGTGAGATGTACAAGTTATGATTTCTATCCCAAATAGGCATTGCAGGCCAACTCTCTCTCATGCAACTATATATACACTCAACCACAAAAAATAGGCAATAGGAAAACATAGGATTACCTTAGTGATTTTGCATGAGGAATGCACGAGAAAGTCGCAATCAAGTGTGCCTGTCCACGAAACCAGCCTCCCATTCGTAGCCATTAATCTGCCTGATTCGAAGCAACGCCCTACAGCTGCTACTTCAGAACACCTGGACCAAGAAAGCAGACTATTTGCTGGACCAATAGCACGGTGACCCTTCACACTGACTAGAGCAACATTGTAATGCAGATTATAATGCTTTAATGTCCCTTCTCTGCGTTTGTTGTCTGGAAGACACACTTCAATCTGAAAATGATACAGCAGTGAGACTTAAGCAGCATCTTAAGAGCACAAACAATCGCAGAATAATGAGCACCAACCCTCAAGCCTTCAACAATCTTGTTCTCGTCACCAGAATTTCTAATCAAGCTCGCTGATGTCAAAATAACCGTAGATCCATTCCATTCAATAAAAAAACCCGTGCATGCAAAAAATCTCTTTTCTCCTGCACCAGATTCTGGTTATCAGCTAGTTGTGATCGAAACAGAGATAAAATGGTAAATGCCATATCACTATAAAATCACCATTGAATGAAGCCAGCGTGACAACATTGCGAACCATGCTAGAAGCTGCTTTTCCACTAAGTTTTCTCCACACACCTTCACCATATTTATTGCCAAAATCATCTTCAAAAGTATTGACCAAAATCACGCTATCTGAGAAATATACATTTTAGAATAGTTGTAGTTGTTAGTAGTACAGGAGAGCTTTAAAAGGCCAGCAAATTGAAATGCTGACTCACCAGGTGAAATGGTTGGTGGTAACTTAGGGTAACCCATGGAGTCCAAATCTAACTGTTCCTGGTTGAGAAGATCTTTGTGCGCTGGTGCAACAAAGTCGAGTGATCAGCACTGGCATATACTGAATTATTGATGCTATATATAGCAAGTAAATTGACATAAATTCTGTATGCACGTAATGATCAGTAACTATGATGACAGCCTGAGTAGAAATCCACATTAGAAGTTGGTGTGCATGAACATAACCAAGAATGTAGTGTACATATGTTAACTGATAACATTAGTTTATGATGACAGTCTGAGCAGCAATCCACATTAGAAGTTGGTGTGCATGAACATAACCAAGAATGTAGTGTACATATGTTAACTGATAACATTAGCTTATGATAACAACCTGAGCAGCAATCCACATTAGAAGTTGGCGTGCACGAACATAACCAAGAATGTAGTGTACATATGTTAACTCATAATCAAAATAAGCATACAAGTGAAAAAGCAAGCCAAACTAGATATAAAAATGTAAAAGATAAAACTTGCACAGCTTCTAAATAGATATTTATTACAAAGCTGCAACAATTTGCACGATATACCGCAATGTTAAAACATCTAAAGGAGTGGTTGTATGCCCACCTTCTGAATGGTTGTTTGATTTATCACCTACAGTTGCTCCAAACCTGCAGAAAAACATAAAAGTTTACTAGTAAGCGAGAAATAAAATGGATCAAGCTATTGTGCTAAGCCGCTAACAAAAAAAATATTCTGTTAGACATACCAGTAAGCCTTCAAACTTTCTGAGAGTGCAAGACCGGTCTCCTTTTGCCGGAATGTCCAGTAACACTCAAGATGCTTGACAATTGTGCTCCATGGTAAGAAAATAGCTCTTTCCGCAACCAAAAAAAGGTTCATGCCAACAAATTCACCGTCAAAAGAAAAAATTGATCCACCTTCCCAAGACTAACACAACAAAGATTACATTTGAACAAAATATAGATGGTATGAAACAAGAGCTAAAAATAAAATAAAATCATTTTTATTGCCTACATGCATATAATATAATAAAATAAACAAAATAAAATGATCATATCGTCATGCAAGTGTACCTCTGAAGTTTCATTGTCAAGGTCTTCAAAATTCTCAGATACCCTTGAATCACCACCCAATTCTAGACTCCTGACCATTAGCTCACCAGAGACAGAACGCCAAACTAGACATGCCTCACCACGGGGCACAGATTCCAGTGCGTGTTAGAAAATTCTAACATGAACATCAAGAAAGGTACGTACGTTGACAACAGCAAAGTTGTTACCTAAATCATATTCAGCCAGAAACCCCCTGTACAACTTGCCTTCATGGCGTACTTGAATCTACAAAACAATAATAAGGTCATAAATGATCATATAATGATCAGAAGCATACAAAATAGTAAGCGATAAATGTCAACGCCTTTAAGTCATAATAGTGTTCATTTGTTTTACCATCGAAAGCTCTGACCAAACTTGCAGAAGTCAGAAACCTTGTAAGGAACCCTTGGCGTGCTATAGCTATGCCTGAGCATGAAAATAAAGTTGCATTTCCTACAAAAAAAAATTGCAACTCGATCGCTTAACTGGTAATATTTCAAAATATATTTGTTGGAAACTAAGAAAAGTATAGCAGCATATAAAATCACCATTGCACAAAGAAACTGAGACGATATTTTTACAAAAATCAGTGCAAGCATCTTGATATGAGTCCCCATCACACAAGCGACCTAATTGAAGAAATGTAAACATTAATGCAATTGAGAATGCTCAAATAAAACTGTAGGGGGGGGGGGGGGGGGGGGGGGGAGCAGCAGAAAAAAAGAAAGAACAAGCATACCCGAGACCCAATCAGTCTTGCAACCTCTTCTGTTCTTACGGAACCTTCTAGAGAGATCACTACCACCTCTCTTAGCTTTCCGCATCTTTTCAAAGTCTGAAGAAGAATTGTTTAAGAAATATGAGAAAGAGGCAAAATGTGGGGTCATAAAAGCAGCACTGTAAAACTATAACCGACCAACCAATCAAACGAATGTTAATAAAAACCTTATGTCAAGCGTGAAAGACCAATGTTGATAATTTTAATATAGGGGTCCTATAGAAGATGGTCAAAGAGCTATAATTTCTTAGCTCAGCTATCAACTATAGCATGGAATGCTGATATGAAATCCCTACACTCTACACGCGTTAGACTCTACCCAAGCACTATTACTTACGTTTTGTCCAACTAGTAACAATTTTCTCCCAAAAGACATACATCATTGGTATTTCGGAGCAAAAGGTGTTGCCACAGACACCAGAAAGAAAAAAAGAGCTGACTTATTAAGCTGATATTTGTTCATGCAGGTTGTAGTGTACCGCTGCTAAGGTAATCAAGACTAGGCTTTACCTTCCATTATTAGACTATATATGCAAAATGTTCTCTACTACAGTTAGTCTAGATCGGACGTACAAGCAACCATAGCAACCGCAAATGAACAATCCCACCTTTAAGATTTCATCTTGTCTGCCTAGAAGAGGCCATGCAAACATGTATGGAGATCTTGTAACAGAAAAGGGAGGGGGGATTGGGGGGACGGAACCATGGAGCTTAGTGAGAAACAAGTCATAGCTCTTAATATGCTGACTGCAATAAACTCTTGACAATTCAAAAGGAATTCCATCGAATTAATCTGAAACTGTATATAGATTGTTTGGCCGGATTTCTAAACAAGCATTGTATACTTAACACCTAATATTGTACCACGCACGATCAAATGGATCTTCTTGAAAGAAGTCGATCCGCTAAAGCTCAAGTTCCAACAGAAAAGGGAGGGGGGATTGGGGGACAGAACCATGGAGCTTAGTGAGAAACAAGCCATAGGTTTTGCACGTGTAGCAGTGCTATTCTGCTCAACCCTAGCATTACGATATTTTGTTCAGGGTAGATCTTCATTGCTCCCGCGAAAGCAGCTTAATAAGATGGCAGCGTATCCTATGCAAACTAACTTCGTGTGCAAACTCTAGTCTAGGACGCGGGATCTTCATTCGATGGTCTAACAGAGAGGTGAGAATTTTTAACAAATAAACCCTTCCACCATTAACTTTGCTAATTATTTTTTTGAAAACCCCCTCCTTTAATTGTTCTTTAATTGTTGGGCAATCATCGTTATATTACTTGCGTACAAAGAAGGAAGAAAATCACCGTGCCAAGGAAAGGGCGCAGCAGCATCGCCTTCCACGGCGTCCAGCCTTTGCTCCTCCTAATCGGCCGCTTCCTCCTCCCTGCTGGTCGTGAAATTGTTCCTGACAATCTCGGACCAGTAGCCCTGATCGCCTTCTCCGGCGTGCCGCCGCCGTTGATCACTCCGGCGACCTCGTGGTACGCGTGGTCCAGTAGGCCCTTGACCTCGAGGGAGCTGGTGGGTGGTGGCCGCGAGGTCCCCGACGAAGCTCGCCAGCATCCTCTCGTCGTCTGAGGAGGAGCCCACGACGGCGAGCCCGCCGCAGTACGCGAGGACCGTGGAGAGGACCCAGGTGGCGGCGGCTAGGATGAGGAGCAGAATGCCGCCGCCGCTGCTGGCATTACCGGCGTTGGAGCACCGGGTCTCTTCCGTTGCCGCCTCCTGCGCCGCTGAACGCGAGCGCTCGCTGCCCGAGCCAGCGACAAGCGTGAGCGCCGTGCTCGTCGATCTGCTCGTCGTCGCCGCACACTGTGGCAGCGCAGGCATCGCTGACGATCAGTCTGTAGTGCCTCCTAGGGTTTATTTTGTTAAAATTTTCTACCTCTCTGCTGGGCCATCGGACGAATTAAGATCCCACGTCCTAGATTGGAGTTTGTATAGTTTGCACACGAAGCTAGTTGGTACAGGATACGGTGCCTAATCCCACGTCCTAGATTGGAGTTTTGTATCCTATGCAAACTCCAACCGTGATGGCTGTCGCGCCATATTTGCCCCTTTAATAACGCAATTGCCAACGTATATGTTGCTTGATCATTAGATATTTAGATGCGCTATTTTATGTTACATTTTTGCATTGTAATCCTTATATTTGCCTGGCGTGACACCGGCCGGCTCATGGGCCTAATGAAGGCAGAAACACATACTCAGAGCAGAAGCACGTGGTTTCAGAATCGATCGAGGCTCCTACACAGTAGTCAAGCAATGGAAGATAATTTTAAAGACTGCGAAATATTCATAGGCCTAATGAAAATAGAAGCACATAATTTCAGAATCGATTCCTTTTTTCCGTTGTACAAGAAAAAAAAAATAGCAGCAACGAAGCTGCTCGATCTTACAGAATCTGGAAAAAAATTTGGGTCCGAACGAAGCTTGCCACCCCAGCTATGTCAGCGCTGCACAATGTTTACGGGACGCAAGATGGTAGGGTGAAGCCGTGGCACATGTAGGCGAGCACGAGGTACACTATCGCCGAGAGGATGAGTATTACTGCCGCTCTGCAAAGTAGGGTGGGATGGATGTCAGATGTTATGTTACTGCAAATAAGAGGGCATGGACCTGAAATGTGCAGGCCAAGCAGAAGAGCAAGGGTTCAGGAGGATCGCGTACGTGAGCTTGACATTCCTCCACCACATGGTGTTCCTGAAGCGGCGAGCTTGCCGTTTAAACCGCATCGTGTTCCCTTCCATGGTTGCGGTCTTGTCCACCAGCAGTTCCAGGCGGTCACCTCTCTCGAGCACCCTGTCAATGTTGTCCAGCATAACGCTCCGGACCTGCAAGAAAAGATGAGACGTTCCATACAAGTTCTCTCTCAGCTCTCTGTTGATATTTTAACTGACGTGCCATATGAACCTGACAAACCAGTTGAAGTACCTGATCGATTTCACCCTTCATGCGAGTTATGCTGTCCGCGTTGGGGTCGTTGGAGTAGTAGTCCATCTGCTGGCTCAAAACCCTCGAGAAGTCGTCGTTCATCGCGTAAGCGAGGGCCGTGAGGGCGGCGCGGCCGTACGTCTTCACGAACCGTCCATGGATGTCCGCAAGGAACGCGAAAGGGATCCGCCCTGAACACAAGACGCGACAGAGAACAGAGGGATTTTAGCTGCATTATAGCAAAGCAGAGGAGGAACGAATCTGTTAGCACCGTGTCATTCCAGAACAAGAAAAATATAATGTTCCGATGAATGAAGACAGAAAAAAAGGGGAACGGAATTTGATTTATTCAGCGCCCTGATCCGCTGATCCAATGTCGTCAGATTGCTGCAAAAGAATCATCATTGGCATCGTCCCCCCGACGCGATGCGAACCTCCAAATTAAAGGCACTTACGTCCGGCTGCGTCGTCGGCCATGCAGAGCGCGGTGAGGCCGTCGGTGCGCTTGGCGTGGAAGACGTGGAGGTCCTGCGTGTAGGAGACGTTGCAGTCGGCGCCGCCGTCGGGGAGGCGCTCCAGGACCTGCCGCGCCACGGCGCCCGCGTTGCTACCGCCCGCCGCCGCGCCGTGCTCCGCCAGCACCACCGCGCCCCGCGCCACCACGGCGTACTCGATCTTGCCCCCCATTGCCCAGCCCGTGCCGACGCTGGATCCGACGCGACGCGACGCGAGCTCGATCCCCTCCCACACCCGCTCGTCTCCCTCTCCCGGTCCCGGCCCTCTCGGAGAGGGAACAGGGAAGGAAACGGAGGAGGAAAAAGGGGATGGGAAGGGAGTTGAGTTCGTTTGATTTGACCAACGCCCAACCGCGCGCCGGTGTCTCTCTGCCTATACGACGATGCGGATCGCGGCGTGCGTGCGTGCTCCCGCTTATTTTCTGGGGAGTCTTTTACCTGTGTACCATTAAAAAAGTTGGAGGTAACCTATATACCACTAAAAAGTTGAGAGACACATGTATACCATGACGCGAACTTTTTTTACCTCCGTACCATTCCGTCCGCCTTCTGTTAAAAAGTTGCCCTGACACGTGGGGACCACCTAAGAAAAGGTCAGTATTGCCCCTGGTTTCTTTTCCATCTGGATCGGGATCTCCTGGATCGGTCTCCTCTCGTTCCCGAGAGTCACAACCGCATGGCGCCTCCCGACCCGCGCGGCGTGTCGATGGCCGAGCTCCTGGGCTGCGCGCCCATGGAAGGGCGGCCCGAGCGCCGGGACGCCGTTCTCTCCTCCGCGCGCGGTTCTCGCCGCGCCAAGAACCGCCCGCCGTCGCAACTGCCCCGCCGCGCATTGCATCTGCAGGAAGACGTAGTCGTCGAAGCCGAGGCCTCCGGCCACGAGCGCCGCGCTCCTGGGCTCGTGCTTCACGCTGCCGCCGCAGGGGACGTGCGCGTGCGCCACACCGAGCGCGCCGGCGGTGAGCGGGGACGCGAAGGGCTACGTTCCTCGTGGACAGGATTTAAATGGTCCCAGCCATGTCGTTGCAGCATTAACCGTGGACATGGCCGCGCTTGGAGAAGAGAAATCCCAGTCCTCTACAGCAACAGGCAAGAGCGCATCCAGTTCCCTTCTTCGACGTCTACGACATGCCGCCGCACCCACTAGGCGACCTGATTCCAAAGGGATGCTGACGCTGCCTGGAGATGAGAGTTTCTCTCCGTTGAATTGACCATCAGACACATCCACATCAAAATGGAAGAAGTAATTACAAACGCCCGCAATTTTCTGCCACAGTCGGCAGGAAGAGATGCCCAAAGCAATTAACCCTTGCATACACACAGACAGCATTGACACCTTGGGGCAATGGAGAGGGAGATGTCGGTGGGGACTCTGAACTTGGCCGCCCACTCCTGCGCCTCGAGGAAGAGCTTGGACACCTTGGATGCCACCCACGACATGCCCGGCCACGCCAGAGGGTCCTTGGCCACGCATCGCAGCGCCAGCCGTGAGCGCCTCCGCCGCGTCCACGGGGAACGAGTCCCGCAGCCTCCTGTCCACGGGGACGCGAAGGGAGCGCGCCAGCGCGGCGATGCTGAAGGAGGATGGCGGCGAGCGGGAGCGAGAGGTGGGGGAGGACGGCTGGGTGTGGTTCTGAGGGACGAGCGTCTCGAGGTCGAGATCCTCGTCGCCTCGTCGGAGACGGACGGGCCGCGGTCCTCAGCGACGGAGGGGATTGAGCAGCGCGGGAGGGGCGGGAGGTGGAAGATGGATCCGACTCGTGGGTCCCACCCGTCAGTGGCAAGAAAGAGGAGTGTAGATGGCTAAGCAGGGGAAGACAAGGGCAAAAGGGTCTTTTTCTGGCTCCGTTAGGCTCTGTTAGTGCTATTTCCGTCCAAAATGGTATAGATGTAAAAAAAGTTCGCGTCATGGTACACAGGTGTCTTCTAACTTTTTAGTGGTATGTGTGTAACCTTCAACTTTTTTAATGGCACAGAGGTAAAAGACTCTTTTCTGGGCTCTCGGGCGGTCAGGGTCCTGTGCGGCTCGGTGTGCCGCCTGCCGCGACGTGCCCGAGTCAATCTCGGAGAAGAGTACGCGACGAGTCCCCGAGCAGTAAGAAGGATACGGATCGGGATCAAGCAATCGTGGATCGGCCCCTTTCGAGATGTCAGACGTGTGCATGCCACGACACAGGCCGCGGCTTTTGTTTACGGATTGAGTCGTTACAAGGACCAGCACAAGGGCAGAGGCACATGTTTTAGGAAAAAATACTAATTTAGATGTGTAATTTACATTGACTTTTTAGATTAATCTAGAGCGTTCGATCATCATAAAATCCGACGGTATAGACTCAAAGGTGAGATGTGGTCAATATGGAAATTAATTTAGAGCGTTAGATCGTCATAAAATCCGACGGTGTGGGATATAGATGACGACGGACGAAACCGGACGAAACGAAATTTTCGTCGTGCTTTATAGAGGGTGCTTGGATCCAAGGGACTAAAATTAGTCTGACTAAAATTAGTCTCTTTGAGAGGCTAAAGTTCCAAGCACCCCTGACTAAAGAGGGACTAAAACTAGTCTTGAGACTAAAATTCTTTAGTCAGGGAACCCCTACTAAAATGTGGATTAGTCCTCTCTCTCCTCATTTAACTCCCCTCATTTAAAACAGACCATCCCCTCCTATTCGCTGGCGCATGTGGGAATGCGACCTGGGCCATAGAGGATTAGGGGAGAGGGAGGATAATAAATGCTCATTTAGTCTCTTTAGTATTTGGATCCAAGCATGGGTGAGGCTAGCAAGTTTTAGTCCCACTACTTTTAGTCATGGGACTAAAACGAATCCAAGCACCCTCATAGTACAGAGATAGATGATCTATTTGCAGATTATGATGCGACATTGAGCATATTTGGGTGAAAAGTATAATGCATTGATTTTTCGAGGGAAAAGTGTACATGTCTTATCGATCAATGTTTAAGAAGCACATTATTTCTCACTACATACGGAAATTTAGTTTAAAAAACCTATGGGATTCACGGTCCGAACAATGAAAGATACTCGGGAAAAAAATGGAGGAGGATACACGAACGCAAAAAGAGGGCAAAACCTGGGGAAAAAAAGGAAAAACAAACGAAACAGGGCCAGGCGTGGAGCTAGTGAAGAGTGAGGACGCCAGAAACTTGTCGGCTCTGGATTAGAATTAGGGACGGAGTAATTAAACTACTAGCAGTGATTAAGCGGCAATGATATGTTTGCCTCTCGCAACACGCAGCAAGTCTCATCTAGTGCTTGGTGGGCCGGACGTCCACATCACCCCAACCCTTCCCGTTCTCCCTCCCCACCAACGAAAGAAATCTCTAGTGCCTCGGCCACCGCAGCAGCCTGGGCGTGGTGGCCCTTCTCCGCCGCGGCTCACGGGGTGGCGTCATCCCTCCCGGTCCCGGCTCTCCCGCGCGGCGGCGGCAGCGCGCGTCTCCTGCGGTGCTCGTGCTCCTTCGCGCCCAGCCAGAGTACGCCCCCGTCTCCTCTCTCTCCCTCTTCCTATCGCATGATTTGGTGGTGGTGGTTCGATCGGTGCCCACCTGCTTTCTAGTGTTTAGAATGCTCGATTCGCTGGTATGCATCATAAAATTCCCCAACAATTTCGTGGCCTGTGTTTGGATCTCTGGTTGTAGAACCGGACCTGAGGGAGGAAACCACTTTACTTTGGGCTTGATTGGACACATGAATCCCGATCGGGTTACTTGATACCCAGGCTAGTTGTCCGATATCTCTGCTAATCTGAATCCCTAGGTTACCATTTAGTCGCTTATTTCGTTGCAGCGTACTTTGCAGCCTACTGGAGAACTAATTCAGTCTATCAATCCATGTTTCTGGTTGGGTCCTGCCAGGCATGTATTCTTCAGCTCTGTCAAGTTCATGTCCAAAAAGGATTCGAGGGTTCCCTCATGCCCTACGCTATATCTAATCAGATTAGCTGTAATCCATTTTGTCAAGTCATAAGAAAGGCATACGTTGATGGAAGTAGAACTATCAAAACATGGTTGTGCTTTCCTTCATCTTCATCCAGTTGCTTTTCGCATTGCATTTTTGCTGGTCATTGCTGTTCTGCAACTGTATAATCGGACACTGCTAGTTCATTAGTTACTGTTGAATACAGGTTTACTTTGAAGGATCAGCCGAGAGAGGATTCCTGTGATGTTGAGGGAATTAGTGTAAATCATTGTCCGGGATTGTATTGTATGTTATGCATGATGAAACACATGGCTGTGGCTGAGTCCGCTAGGTCGTACTTTTGACTTGTTTCCAGTTTCCACCTTAACTCCTTAGTAGTTGGATAATTTGTTTAGAGTTTCTGCATCTCTACTTAAAATTTAATCCAAGGCTATCCTCCCTGTGAGCGTCTCACTTGACCACTTAATGTTTATCGGGATAGAATATGAGATATTTTAGCAATTTGCTGGTTATAACTCGTTTTTTTTTTCCCCAGTTGCTTCATGCTTTCTTGATAACTCGTCTTTCCTTTTACCATCCCAGAATTTGTAGCTGAAACTTTGTTTGAGAACAAGCAAGAGCTTTGCGTGCCTTCATATTAACAAAAGGAGAAACTGTAGCTGAAGCAAAGAACAAAGGGAACAATGGCACTATCACGTAGTATGAGAGCATGTTTGCACAGTGGAAGACTTGCCCTTCTTGCCATATTGGTCTCTGGTGGAATTGTGTTGCAGATCTTGGTAAGCATATAACTCTAATATCTCAGCATCAGTTTATTATCTTTTCCACTGTCACCTAAAATTCTATAATATTTGCTCATTCAGGCTTGTGCTCTCTATAACAACTGGTGGCCAATGCTAACAGGTTAGGAAATTTTGTGTAGCGCTGGTAAATTTTGTTCATTTCCTGATAATTGTTTGTTGGGAAACTAAGTAATCTTTGGCATTTGGGCAGTTCTGATGTACCTTATCCTACCAATGCCCCTCATATTCTTCCTGGGTTCTGATACTTCCTCGATGATGTCTAATGGTGGAGATGGGTAAGTGATCTTCACTGAGAAAGTAATAGGTCCATGGTTGTTGATTTGTTCTTACACTTGCCACTGTGATTTTTTGGCACTATTTTGCTCCCAAGTATGCATTGCCTTGCTCTGTCACTCATGGAACCCATAGCATTTTAGTAACAAATGTTCATTGAGATAATACTTTTCCCTGAACAGCAATGTTTCTGCTGCACAAATGAATTGAGGTTCACTGCCTTGAAATAGTTTGTTAAGTGAAGCCTGAAAATTGGCTTGCACGCATGTTGCCACTTGCTTGCCAGTTGTAGACATGTAGTGCCTGCCTGCTAATGACTGAATATCTGATTGCATCCCCTGAATTATCTTTGATATATGGCTAAGTTCTCTTGTCAGTTGTCATATATGCTGAAGTTAATTGGTGTGCTTGTACTGCCACTGCAGCTGGGTGAACTTCACGAAATTCTTGACGGGCGCGTCCATAGTGGGGAGCATCGCCATTCCGTCTATCCTGAAGCACGCTGGTGTCATCGGATGGGGAGCGCTGACGATGGAGCTGTCATCTTTCGTGGTCTTTGGCGTGGCGATCCTGTGGTTTCTCCAGATGAACAGTGAGGACGAGTACAGCAGTATGTTCTAGTTTCAAGTCTCACATCCTCTTGTCCGCGTGAAGTTTGCAAAATGGTCGTGAACTTGGTTGTACAGCTACGGTAGGAGCATTACTCTCATAGTGAAAGATTGGATGCAATGTTACATGTCTGGCCTGCATTTTTGTTCGTCTGGTGAATGGTCATGCTGTTTTTCACATTCAGTAAAGGTTCGCATGGTATTTGACCCTCAGATTGCCTACCCCAGTTCTTTCCATGCCTGTCTTTCTTTGCGTTGCCTCCAGCATGCAGATTGCTGGGCGCCGGTGCTCGCACGGTTACCCGAGTCCGGTATGCGTACGGCACGGCACCAGGGGCAATGGCCGATGGATGCGTGTGGTGCACGACTTTTTCCGTTCACTCCGGATCGTACTGACCAGCGTGCCGCCACAGCCGAGGCATCGCTTCCGTGTACGCGCCGGCGCGCGCCTGGTCTCTGTTCAGTTTTTTTATGTGGATTGTGTTGCCATTTGTCTGTATGAACAGGCAGTTTCAGCATGCTGCGCCAACAGATTTCACACTGGTGCCATGGTGTTTTCAGAGAGCAAATATCAAACTGACTGCAAAGTGAGTACCATACCATCTCGGTTTTTTTACCCCTTAGGGCAGGTTCTGACTCGTTCACAAAGCTTCCCATACCCACATCAGATAATGGCAGTGTGTTTCTCGTAGTGCATTTGCAAGGATATTATCACTCAATCCACAGATGCACATCAACCATTCTTGGTCATGAACAGCCAGAAAAAAACTTCAATGGCTGTGCCCATACTGACATCTTACAATGGAAAAATGGAAAAAGAACGAAAGGTGTAAAAAGGAAAAAAAAAAAACAGCAGGCTCTGTGGCACGCTACATCGTCCCAGTTCCTGTGTATGCCTTACTGGCATGGAGCTGCATACCGGTGCCGGCGTGCATATACGGATCGGCGAATGGGTTGGAAGAGGCTTGTTGCTGCTGCTGTGACATCATGACCATCATCATCTGCCGCTGCTGCTCCTGCTGGAGCATGAAGGCATGCTGTTGCTGCGCCATCGCCACCATCTGCACGTCGCGGGCTGCGGCGATGGAATTGGAGGCGTAGAATGGATCGTACATCGGCTGCTGCATCATAGGACCTGATGCTGGAGTGGTCTCCCAAGGGTTGTAGCTCGCATTCTGCTGCGCCTGCTGTGCCTGTCGGTGCGCCTCGTTGTATAGGCTGTCAAGTGTAATGAGGTCCAGTCCACCAGCCTGTAGCAAGTACAGTCAGTATGATAATAGAGGGATTAAATAAGGTAATCGGATATGAATTATCTAAATTTACGTACCAATTTGTTTGAAGTGACAGCATTTCCATTTGAACTGGGTGCGGTGACTAGCGCCAGCTCCCAGCTGGTGGTGACACTTTCAGTACTGGTAGGAGCAGATGCTTTAGGAGCATTATCTGCTGCAAAAAAGTGAGTTGGTGAAATTAACATTTTTTTATTAACTTCAGATGGTGAACAAAGACATTGATGAGGATTTCATCATCTGCAGGATATATAATTATATAATCATGTACCTTGTTGAACAATTGCCAATGCCGAAGCATTCTTTTGATCTATTTCAGATGTGTCAGGAGTTGATTCATTCATTCCCTGCCAAGACAACGAGAAGTTTTAGCGCACATGATCAGCTAATGACCGGTGCCTGACTAGTGCAGTATCATCGAAAGTTACCAGCAAATCTGTTGGTTCAGCTATGGGTGGGACTTCTTTAACTGGCTCAGGTTCAGGTTCAGGTTCTGGAGCTGGAGGTGGCGGCGATGACGGTTCTTCAGCTTCCGATTTTCTGTTGTACTCTATAGCTAGTACAGCCTAAAAAACATATATAAAGACACCATTAAAATCTGCCTTAAAGTGATTTATTGTTGCCAGAAACAGCTTGCTTATACATAGTAACAGAAACTAAGATCCCAGGAAACTTTAAACAGGTATTGGTACTGAAACAAATATTACAAGCTTTTATTAGTTGCAAACCTGATTTCTCTGAACTGTTGAAGCAAGGGGAGCATTGTTCACATACTCTTCCATAGTTGCCAGGAACGATGCAGGCGGCTGTATGTTTTGGTATTACCAATAGGTTATCAATAAGCTACTCACACAGAATATGGCAATAAAGTACATACTGATGATCATTAGAATGGCAGCCAAACCTGTTCAATTTTTAGTAATCTCTCACCACGCCCAATATGTATACTTTTACACACTTCATAAAATTCTGAAAGTTGTTCTGCCTGCACAAAAGTAAATAAAAAATTTCAGTCAGTAAGCATGTGATTTCTGATGTTGTAAGGCAGCAAGAGTTAGATATTAATGACTATCTAATGGAAAAAGTTTAATGGATCAACCAGCAGAAGGAAAGAAATCATGATTTACCTGGCTAATTGCTCTTTTATACATGTCAAGTGCCCTTATAGCGTCATCTCTTTGCATCTCAAAGAACTGCATTGTGCGAAACATGTAAATTAACTCAGCAAGACAGAAAAAACTGTCACAAAAAAAAAAAGATTCTGATAAACAGCAAGGTAGCAGTCCCCACCTTGTCAACAAGATTGAGTATTGCATCATTGATGGCTGTTTGGATCCGAACACTCTCTAGAGCAACCTGCCAGTAACACATAAAACAAGGTCAAGGAATGCTAAGATCACTAGTACAAATGACCTGAAATCCTCACCATTGATAGTGCATGCTGAATTATGATGTTATAAGATGATGACCCTTGCGGCTAAAAAGAAAAAAGAAAATAAAAAGTCAGCAAGGCACATTTTATATGTAAAATGACAACTCTGAAAGAAACTGGTGTATTTCTACAGAGGATAATGATGGTTAAATTACCTGGCAACCAAGTAAGCGAAAAAGAAGCTGCTGTAGTGCTGGTAATTGATCGAGCAATCCAACTGTATCAAGATCTCGAGTTCTCTGCGGATAGAAGAGTTTCCATAAATAAAATGCTCAAGAAGCCCTGGTGATTTGATCTATGATATAGATCAAATATTTTGACTCAGTAATGCACTAGCTAAGCACTAAAAAATACAATCTAAAAAATATTTAGGCAATCTAAAACCTTTGATCATATCGATAGCTTAGTTGCAATGCTCTAAAATATAATAGAATCTGAATCACAACTAAGTTTGGGAAGCAAATGCTCTAAACTAGAGCAGATAAAATTAGATTGCCTACCAAAGGATCCTTTTCAACGTCATAGTTCAGTACACGGAATGATTCAATTCTCTCCTCCAAATATAAAGCATAATTGCGCACCCATGCAGAGTAATCCCAGGCTGCATAATAACAAATAGTCACAATATGTTTTTACTAGTTTGAATACTAGTTCCAGTATCGGACAGAAGTTAGCAACTAGGTACCTTCTGCACTAGAATCATCTTTAAAGTAGGACATATGGAGCATATGGGAGCTAGTTCTTCCATAACTAATGAACTCGTCACGGAAAGTAGGATCAACTTCGCGAAGAGCACGGTGTATGACAACTAATGTCTTCAGAGCAACCTGTCAGACAAAATGCAAATATAATAGTTAAGTACCATGCTTATACTTTTGTGCATTACCGTAAAAAATCTTATAATCAGAAGCAAGCAAAGTATACAAATATCACCCCCAGGGTAATGAAAAGTTAACCTTTTCTTTCCTGAAATGAAGATTAAGCAGTGCTGAATGAAAAATTGGTCTTTTTCAAGAACTACTATCCAGAAAGAAGAAATCCATAGTAACATTGCATTGACATTACATCAATGCATGCTACTTAAACAGGAATACATCCAGATCCTTTTTCTCTAAAAAAACATGGAGAATTCACTTCCTAGCTTGTTGGCACTTCGAGAAGATTATATAGGTGAAATTCCATGGGCTGAATTTAAAGAGAAGCATTCCAAGACTAGTAAGTAATACATGAACATCAGGAAATTCATAGAAGACATACCGCCCAGTTGCGTGTCTTCGAAAGACGTCTACCAAGGGCACGGATGCAGTAGGCTACATCTGCACGAGGCCTTCCCGGAGAAAGATGGTAAAAAATATCTGCAAACCAGAAACGTGTGAGCGAGAAACATGGTAAAAATTCACGGGTCAGAAGCATATGAATGATCACCTCTTATGTACTTCTCCTTTGGTGGACTCTCAACATGGTTTGTGGCTTTCACAATAGCAATGTCCAGCTCCTGTTACAAGGGAAAGAAGCGAGACAAGAGCATGTTAGCGCCAACGCAGCAATGATGAGAGGACCCGAATATGAAGCCTGAAAAATTCGATCATCGTTACCTTATAATCGCTGTTTACTTTTGCTATGCTAACTGTTGTGCTGTCCTTGAGAGCCCCAACGTACTTTCTGATGCCTGTGCCACCCCCAGCCATTCTTCCGGACACAGATCGATGTCTCCTAGTTGTGCTGATTGACCTGCAAACAGGAGCCAAGAGGGATGCATATGAGTTAATTGTGAACCGGAAAATGGCGATGACGTTCAATGCAAAATTGCAAACAATCCGTAACTGAAAAGGCTATGTTGTTTGATCAGAATAGAAACACATAATACGGATCCTAAATCCTTGCCTGTCCTAAAACTTGCTACTGTAGAAGAAGAATCCGATCAATCTAATACTGATGGCTAGTTATAGAGAATTAGAGATAGCTGGACAACTGAAGGAAATCACTAAATTTGGGCTGATAAAACCGAAGCAGGCTCACCAAAACAAAGAGCTTTCAAAGACAATCTAGGCAAAACGAGCATAGGAACGCCCGATGCCCCTCCTAGATGATCACGACGAGGCAGCATTCGAAATTTAAAACCCGGAAAATCAGTAAACTCCCGAGAGGAGAAATGGGGCGAGAGAGATGTCAGCGCTAAATAGGAGGAAACAAATTCCCACCCCAAAATTCGCGGACCCGAGCAACAAATTAACAGAGAAACGCACCTCCGACCAACAACATCCTAAAAAATGGCAGGCAGCAGCGGAGGTAAAAGAAACAATTCGAACTGAGTTGAGATGCGGCGGCAGATCACCAACCGACAAAACAAACGCCCCCGGCCACAAAGCTGCGACGATCGTTGGAGTTGCTACGAACTCTACAGCTTCTTGCTTCATCAGTTATTATAATGAGGAGTGTTACTGGTTTCGTTGTTGGATGACCAAAATTTAACTAAACATAGAAATGAAGGCGAAAACCGAAAAGCATGGAGGCAGTGAGTTTTCAGATAAACGGAATCAATTGAGTAGCCATACATCCGGAAGCAAAGCGCAAGTTGGCCAGTGGGAACAAGAACAAATGCCAACTTGGGCTAAAACGAACCAGAGGTTATTCACTTCGCACCATCAAAGGGAACCGGATTTTTGGTAAAGGAGATCGGAACGCCCTGTTGAAATTGAAAGAGGAGAAATCGAATCTCGCAGAAATAAATCCGGCGAAGAACACCCTTTGCCCTCACTGCAGAACGAAGGATGAAACCTACCTGGCGGAAGAAAAAGGTCCGGACTTGATCGGCGGCTGGTCCGGTCCGAGACCTGCAGGGGAATCCGGAAGCAGCCGCAAGGAGGCAGGAACCGGCCTGGTTCTTGTTCTTGCCTACTACGTACTACTCAGTCTGGAGTCTGGACGGGGGAAGGACGATGGAAGGAGACGGCGAGAGCGAGTCGTGTCTGAAAGAGAGCTGGCGAAGAGGGGAGCAGAGGCACGAGAGGACGGAGTCGCTGCTCGTTGCCGCGTGGTGAGTGACATTAGCACACGTGTTCCCGCACGTCGGCCGCTTACCAGCCCTCTGACCAACGAACTCCTTTTCACTTCTTTATTTGCACGGCAGCTTATTAGACTTCACTTTGCTTCTCAGATGCTGCTGTTGTCTCCATTTGCCTTTTCCTTTGCTTTATATCTGCTCTATCACTGCTCCAAAAAGTTCTTGAGTTCAGGTCCAATGAAAAAGGTCCGGCTAGTTGAAGCCATAAGCATGGGTTACTAATTTATGCCGTTTCAGTGGCTGATTTGGTCGGTTAGCTTAGCTTTATGTGCGTGATAAAGGTGAATCTGAAGTTCACGCTCTTTTTGTTGCGGTTGCAAGCATTGTGGCCATTTTACGGTTGTTTACAAGTTGACAATGTTTATTGAATTGATATACTAGTTTATACATATAAACTTGGAGGTCCCATTCAACGTAGTCGCGTGATCAAGCTGCTGCTAGTCCTACCTGCGCGGTCTCGTCCTACTTGTCAAAGTTTGGTGGCGTCTAACTCATGGTCATAGAAGATTCTATAGCCAAATTATTACGAAGGTGAACGCGATGTGCTACCAACCGCTTCTCTATATAGAAATGGCTAGTTTCTATTATTCTTTTTTGATGTAACATAGTTTCTATTATTCGTTCTACACAGTAGGGGAATGCTATTATGTAGTGCTACCAAAAGTTAAAGTTTATCCCTCTTTAAATACAGAGTACTTTTTTTCCTTCAAATTTCATTTGTCTCTAGAAAACATTGCATCGAAAGCTTTTTGAACAGTTTGGATCCGACTAACAATCTACGCGGAACAATGCCTCCATTCTCCGTATCTGATCCACAAAATTAAGGCTGATGATTTCAGCAGCCAACAACTGATGTTGATGGTGCCTAAAAATTAGGCAGCAAAATAAGTCAGGGAATGCATATGAATTCCGAAACAGAAAAAAAATAGAGCTAATGTTATGATTCATGTGCCGCGTACGCGTAATTATACGAGTTGTACATCATGTACTACATGGCCACCGGAATGTACACGTACTTGGACCGTTGGACGTTACTATCGGAGTCAACTGTCTAGAAGCGCTAGGCTGAATTGAGCATTTCCAAGCTCGTGATGACCCTGCACTCCTGCAGGTATACGTGTCAAAGCCTTCAATAGACCATTTTGATGGCGGCTAAGGTTAAACTTTGGCGTGCCTCACTCTGACGACTTTGATGAGTCTCTTCTTGAGTCTTGACCTTCACGTCAAATGTCACTACACATAAAAATATCACGGCATGGAAAAAAGGAGCGGATTGCATGAAATCGGAATGGTTTCAAACTTTCATCCGTCCAGAGGAGCTGGGTGAATCTATTGATTTTGCTTTGGTGGCAGTGAACATGGAAGAGATGCATGGTTTTCAGTTCCTCAACATTTCTCGGGAGTCCGATAAAAATCTTCAAGTGATCAGTTAGTAGAATTTATTTACGATATATATGAACTGTTAATTTTTTAGCTTAAATTCAGGATTTACATGATTGAATCTATTTTTATGAAAAATCAAGATACTAAATCTTGTTTTATCAACCAGTGATGTCAGATGATATTACATGGCCTACTATGAAGAGGAGCAGAATCCCAACTCTGTGAGCGAGCGCAGGGCCGAGACTCACGCTCGGGCTGCTGCCGCTGCACGCCCACGTGGAGGGGCCCACACGCCTCTCTTCCTTATCCTTTCCTCCGGACCGCATGCCGCGTCCATCTCTTTCTTTCTCTTTCATCTGGCTCGTCCCGTCCAGAGCAACCGCACTGAGCGAGCCCCGAGGGACGGCGACAGAGCTACAGGAGCGGCGGGGGCCCGACGGACGGCGACGGAGCTGCGGGGGCCCGACGGACGGCGACAGAGCTGTGGGAGCGGCGGGGCCCGACGGACGGCGACAGGGCTGCAGGAGCGGCGGCCCACGTCGACGAGCCCGGCAGCGTGGGGGAGCTGCGGCCTGGTGAGTCCCGTGCCGCCATTTTGACGCGGCAGCCCCGGCGGCCGGCGTCGGTGAGGTGCCACCCTCGTCGGAGACGACGCCGGCCGTCGGCAACTAGGTTATTTTTTTCTTTTTTTTGACAATTTTTTTTGCAAAAATTTTCTGGAAGATTTTATCGCAAGCGAGCAAAAGTTTGTTGCTCACAATTTTTGTTGCAAATTTTTTTTCGTAAAAGTTTTTCTTCACAATTTTTTCTTATGAAAATTTTTCACATCTTATTTAAATTGCTGCAAAAATTTTCTTAAAAGTTTTGCTGCAAAATCTTTTCTGACACTTTTTTTCTCTGTGCAGATTTTTTGACTTTTTTTTGCAAGTTTTGCTCTAAAATTTTATTGCAAAACTTTTTTCTAAAGTTTGCAGTGGATGCTAGAGAAGTGCATGCCGAGCCATGCACGTGAAATAGTGTGCATGAGCTGTCGGGGTGTGTGGGGTGCACGAGGAGGGCCGGCGCTTTCTGTCATTTAGCGCGAGCGCACGGTGCTCCCCGTGCGCATATTAGCATGGCCCGAAGAGGAGTGTCGAGCTTGGTGCATCCGAAGAAAACGAGCGATTATGGAGGCCCATACACGGGGTTTAGTAAATTTGGCCCATCACCAGCTCATCGTGGAGCAACGAACGTTTTTTTTTAACGTACGTGGAGCAACGAACGTGTGCACCGAGCTGCAACGTGTTCTTCCGCATCGTCTAGCTTCTCCTCAATCCTCGAGCCCAACGCCGCTGCCGCGATTGTTCCCACTTCCCAGTCGCGCGCGCGAACTGGCTTCCGCGTTGCATGTGAGGTGGGTGTGGGTGTAATGTACGAGGCTAATCCCAGTGCAAAATTTCATTGCACGGTTATCAAGAGTGACACATCATCAAATGTGTTTCGAAACTCCAAATGAAATAAGGTCTCCCAATGCATAGTTTCATTCAGTTTCATAGATGAGTTTTTGCATTTAATTACAATGAGCACGATTGGTTGAAATGTGATGAAATGAAACTCTCTAGCCCCCAATGATAGTTTCCAACGAGTTTCATAGTCTTGGAAACATTGCATCCCCAAGGATGAAACTCATTCCTTCTCTTTCTTCATAAATTCTATGCCATGTCACCCTAATTAATGTGCATGAAACACCTATGAAACTTGCACTGGGACCGGCCTAATAAGCAAAATAAGAAAGACCGACCACTAGGCAAATAATCCGTACACATGTAATTCAGCACGTGAGTGTTGGGTGGGGAACGGGCTCGGAGCGAGGTACGTAACCAACAGCCGGGGACACTGAGCCGAAAGGCGGGCCAGGAAGTGCGCCCTTCGGCTGTGCTTGCAGTAAAAACTTGGATAGAAACTTAATGCGTGTACCAATAAACTCTGATCTCCATTCAATGTGCGACCGCCCCCTATTTATAGTCGGCGGTCGAGTGTCGAAGTGCAATTACAAGCGTGCGTCGCCCAACGGATACATTTACAGAATATTCGGGGATATCGTCGGGATCTCACGTCAAACCGCCAGCTGGCGACAGCCTGTACTCCACTCCCCTCGGGACCTTGTACGGTCTTCTCTTCGTTCGTCATCTTCGGATCTCGCGGATCCAAAGCTGCCTTTTACCTTGGGCCTTCGTCCCGAACCTTCGTGTTTCAGCTCTTCGTCTTCAAACGGCGACAAGCTCTTCGGGCGTCCCGCCTTCGTCTCTGCATGAGTTAAGGTTAGCTCCTGGCTATAGATAAGTGATCATACGAAGGGGGCTTCGTATGGCTCCCGAGGGCCCTAACGACTTTGGCGCTGGAGCGCCTCGCCTACCCAAGTCGAGAGTTCACTTCGGCCTCCTTGCTTCCTCGTCTCTCCTCTCGTCCGTATGAAGGGTCCTTCGTACGGTCTTGTGTTCCGAAATCACTCCTCCAACAGTGAGGTTAGGTGTAATGCACAAGAATGTAATTAATGTAGCTGAGGCATATATGTTCGCATATCAATATTTTTTGTTTTTTTAAAAAGATACCAATAATGTAGCAATCACTATTTGGATCTTATCAGCATCGTGTTTACAATTCATCGCATAGTGTCATCCGACAATAACAATCACTATTCTCATTATTTCAAAAAAAAATTTACAGTTATTTGGTGGGATGGTGGAGCAATAAAAACATGCTTTATTTGATAAGGTTTCACAAGTCTTGGTGAAAGGCAATTTGTTTCACCTTTATAGTGCTGTGTTAAAAGTCTCAGTGCGATCGGTTTTCAATGCACAAATCATAGGATAATGTAGACCTAGTGATTTTAATCCTGAAATTTTGAGTTCGGTTCAAAATATGATTGAATTGAATGGATACCTTTTGCCAATCTCTTTAATTGTGTGTAAGCAGATATAAACACCCAACCTTTTGGAGGTCCTTAGATAATTGTCTATTGTCATACTGTGCCTTTATGAATCAGTTACCTCATTCTACAATCATGCTTTTAGCTGGTTTGGCCTATGTTGTGAATGTGATACAATCAGACTTCAGCAATTTTACTACTTTTCTAAAGCAAACTGGGAAACTAATAGGGAAGCCATGTAGTTTGCACTAGGAACTGTGGCAACACGGGAACACCTATAAAATTTGGAAACGAACAAAAAAACACCTTCAGGTCACCTTGTGTTGTCTAATCATATATATTATTTTCTTAGTTGCAAATCCAGCATTGTTTATTTTTTCTTGCAATACTAGTGTTGCCAATGTTCTAGCGTAATCAAAAAGTTCAGATTTTGCTTCCAACCGATCTTAAGACAACTAACACAATGATATATCATCCAATTTTATGCCATCACTCGTGGTCTTGGTATCTCCAAGACTCCAACCCCTGGTTCAAACTGGAAACCTGTATGGAGAACTCTTAGAAGCAGTTTCTGAAGCCTTAGCCTCGTAGCAATTTCCTTTTTCTGGATATATATTCATTATTTAATGCTTGACGACAATAATCATTTCTTATTTCCCCGGATTGTCTGTTAGCTGAAAAAATGTTGCTTTTCCAGGCAGGTGCAAGGCTTGCTGCGGAATGGACTGGACAGGCGTGTGCAAACTATCGTTGTTACTGTTGCTGCCCCTGTTCTTCTTTGGGAATGGTGTAAACATGTTGACATGTACATGGAACTTTACGAAAGAAATGGCAAGTAGTGGTTAGACGGTCTGAAAGGAAAAAGGAGCAATCAAAGTACTCAGATGGAAGAACTGTTTTGATATGCTTTCTGTTTCTGTATGGACCAAATACTATCTATAGGACTATATCATTGTACTTATATAGTTTTATTATGGGGCCAAGTAGTATCATGTGTGGTGTCCTTATGCGACCGCATAATTGTCTGGTACTCTGGTTTCCTTGTGCTTTTCGATGGGTTTTTTCTAAAATTTTAATACTAATTAATATGCTCCGAGCTCGCGCATGGCGCGGTGAGCAGGGGGCGGCAGTCGTCGTGGAAGGCCGGAGAGCTCGCGTGGCACCGGTACGGGCGACCGCGCCAGATTTACTAGGGGCTGCATATGCGGCAGGAATGCTGTGGCCGCAAAAGCGCGTGGAGCAGCACGCTGCATGCAGCGGCCTGTTAGCTTGGTGGACTGGCGCGCACGCATGAAAGACTGCTGGTCTGTGGCTTACGCGCATGCAGAGCTAGTGCCCCACGCATTCATGCAACGGTGGCTCCTTTGGCACTTTTGTTTCTTTCTTTTTTCTTCTATTTATTCATTTTTTAAATGTCTAAATTAAATTTTAATTGTACCATTGTATTCCTTACGATGAGATCTTCGAAACTAGACCACACTCAATTATGTTTGGATGGTTTTTTTATTGGAACATTTTTTCTAAAGTTGGAACATTTTATCGCGAAGCTGGAACAATTACACCCTGTTCGTGGTGAATTTGTTCCACACGTTAACGGAATTGTTCCATCTTCATGAAAATATGTTCCAGAAAAAAATCTAATCAAAATGTAATCAAGTGTGGTCTAGTTTTGTAGATCTCATCATAAGAAATATAGTGATGCAATCGGAATTTGATTTGGGTACTCGGTTCACGAAATACGAATTGTTTTCAAAATCAGCTCTCGTGGGCCTCAGCGTATAATCAGTGGGAGAGATAGGGAAGATGACTGCTCTGCGTGGACCGCCGGGGCGCCTGCACATGCGGCCCCTAATGCTCCCCGACCGCGCACACAACTAGAGCTAGCTAAATTTGGAGCTTGAACAGATGTGGGGTGCTGCATTTTTCCAGTTCAAAGGGAAAAAAAACACCAGCAGCCCGGATATACAAATATACGAAGGTCGAAGGACAAAAGGGGTGCCGCATAGCAAAGCTGAACCGGACTCGAGGAACCAGTAGAAAAGGAAAGAAAAAATGGGCCAAATAACACTGCAGTAATAGTCAGCTTATCACCACAAGAAGCACTGTCGAGCGACAGAAAAACGTCCATGATGTCATACCAGTCAGTGATCGCTGCATTTCCTTGGAAGTAAATTTGTCTGACAAACTATCACCACCAGTCACACATCTGTATAACCATGTTTCGCAGAAACAAGTTACTATCAAAATTTGCTTACAAAATAAGGACAGGGACTAGGGCTATTTCCCGGCATCTGATTTTTCTTATCTTGTCTACAAAATTGTTACATGGTGTACAACCTAAAGCATATATTGTTGTGCTCTGAAGAACCAATGAACATATGCTAGAAACATGAAGAATGTTGGGGAGCGAATTTTTCGCTACCACTATCAAGATGGGGAGGGGGTAGCAAATTGGCTATGCCAAACTTGAATCATGATCTCTTCACAACTGCCACTGCAAAGTGAGGGTGATGTGTAAACTCGAACGAGACCCTCAGAGACGGATCGCCTGGCCCAACTTGGCTGACGATGTTTAGGGCTATCCTGTTGTGCTCGGCCACCTGCTCTATCCGCCGGAGCTCCGCAAGCTTTTCTGGTTCACTTGCAAAGCTACCTCTTAGCGAGGGGATGATCTTCTGAATTTCCTTGAAGAAGTTGTATTTCACCAAATCCTGTGACAAAAGAAACATCAAGGGTTTGTCAAAATAAGCAAATGAGAGAACTGGTAAAAAGATTTCAGTGCTGAACACTCACCGTTATGCCTGCCTGAGAAGATGATTCCTTAAAACTGTAATACGAAATGTGCTCAGGGACTCGAGCTTTCTGAAGAAGATCAAAATGCTGCATGAATCTCTGGGAAAAAGAATTGAGCCCATGTTAGATGAGTTTAAGCCATATTTTAAAGGATGTTAGAACTCGCAACAGTAAATCCACCACACCTCTTGTTCAGTGTTAAAGATACTTGGTAATTGGAATGATCTACTTTCATTTCTGAGGACAGCTAGCATCTGCATTAGCAATAAGAGAATGGCTGTTCAATTGAATAAATGATATTGGATCAGTTGTACAAATGTATTATTTTTGGGTGAGAGGATTTTTCCATACGTACCATAGAGAGTCCTTCTGACAGCAAAACATAGCATTGAAGCAATAAACAAGAAGATGAAAATGTTGTATCCCGTGCTGAGTCCTTTGAATGATCCTTCTTCTTTTTCCCTTTTCTTCGTGCTGAACAGTTTACAATGCTTATCAAGTTCAATTATTGCAAGTTCAACAATTTCTTATTTGCAAAAAAAAAAAAAGTTCAACAATTTCTTAGTAACAACAAACTAACACACATTAGCGAAAATGGCAAGACGTTCCATTGAAATGGTGCGAGATAAAATCGATGTTTTTGAGTCAACACAACGCTAACAGTAGTTATATAGACAACCAACATGATTTTTTTGTGTGTGTGTTGTAGTTTCTTTCAGGTACCGTTCTCCTTTATTTCCATAATTTTTAAACAGCTATAAGCAGCATACTCTGTTCATCTGTTGCATGGCAAATCATGCCCGTTTACCTATCAAGATGAGCATTTGAGATAGAACTGGGTGTGCGTGTTTTGTCCTGCTGCTCATTTTTCCTATTTCTCTAATTTACATAAAGCACAGGTAACATAAAGCAAGAACACATATCCGATGGTCATATTAGTACTGCAAGTAATCCTAAATGACAGCAATTTCTATAATAGCAACAGGTAAGCTAGGTATAGAACTCCATATATAAGATCCTCCTCCTATACCATTCTAATATGAGAGCAGAATAATTCACAAGTGACATCAAAACTTACAGGTTTCGCTACTAGCAAGAACTCGTAACTGCATCTTTTCTATTAGCTTTGTGAACACCACATACATGTACCAGTACACCATACAGTATTCGCCTGGGGAATATAGGTCAAGTTCGAAACCCAGCGTGAGAAATCGAGAGGCAATCCAGTACCCGTGCTCCTGAGTCCAAATCAGAAGTTGCTTTGATACTCTCATGCACATGTTCTGCGCAACAACAAAAAAAAGGCATGTTGAACCATGAGAAATATATGGCAAATTGATACTTACAAGTTACAACAGCAAGCGCATTGAATAAGAGATACCTCATGGTGCAAGACATTTCTAGTTTCACCGAACTCTCTTTTTAATGCAAGCTCCAACTGCAACATGTACAAGGACAAAGCATTACAGATGCAAATGCTACAGCCTACAGTACGCGACTGAAGAAGTGCTCAAGCTGCCAGCAGTCAAGGAGTATTGTTAACTACCCCTAAAAATAGCTTAAAATATTCAGAAGAGATAGCAGGTTTGTCACAACCTAAAATACCTTCTAAAACGTCAATAAATTTTTCAGCTCAAGAGTTTAGCAAAGTTATCACAAGAATGGACCAATGAGAAGTCATTTTTTGCTTCTTGTCAAATTGTATTTCACTTCCCGAATGTGTAGACATTGGAAAGGCCAATTAATCCTATTAAGAAGGTGTTGATTTTAGCCAAATTCAGGTTTCTCAGCTCGATTATGAGACGACCAATTCCTTTTACTTAGATAGCCAAGAGTCTTCACACCAGCATTAACGCATAACTGAAAATCAAATAATGCGAGCAGAAGAAAGAAAACAGAAATAAGTAAAAACATCATTAATTTCAAACCTGTATGGAAATAGTACTCCAGTCCTGCAAACTCTTCCCAAGCTTGCGCCGTTGCCATGCAGTATTTGTACAAAGAATTTTAAGCAGGTTGATAACCAACTACAAGGTCATCAAAATAAAAAAAAATAATCAACGATAATTCCCAATGGATACAGGCGCGAGATAAATGGCCACCAACCATAAAGTGCATTTTGAAGTAAAAGGAGAAATGGGAATGATACTGGCGTCTGACCTGACCTAGCTGCACTACAAACTCATTCATCTGAAATTCCTTATCGCCTATAATGTCCGGTAATGATAAAGCCCTTGAAATCACATCAGAAAACAAGTTTTGCCCATAAAGCTTGCCATCTTGGACCAACAAAGTCTGCTTCAGAGTCAATGTTGGATCATTGTTAATGCAAGAAAGAAGCATGCGTTGTAGTAAAGGAATTTGAAGGCTGCATGTTGTAAGGATGAAACAAATTGTGTTTCTGAAAGAGATCAGAATGCTCTCGTTGTGTTCGAGAATCTAAAGATATAATGGAATGGATAACCATCATGTCAGATAACCTACTAAAGTTTGCCTGAAGATACAAAGATAAAATCTTCCTGCCTTTCCAAAACCCAAAGTAACATCAGACAGGCATAACTGAAGTTTGGTTATAGACAAGGCTTTTATCTGTGAGGTAACATGGTAACAATACAAGATCCAAACAGCTATCTAAACATTAAATGTCAAGGTAGTCACACTCTATGACAAATACTGTAGCGCTGATGGTCCATGAAGCATGTACTGTAAGTACGACCCACCTGAAGAAATGCTCTAGGAACCAAATCTGGTACAGATTTTTGGAACTGTACAATAAAGTGAAGCACATTCTCAAGCACAGGATCAAGCGATAAAGCACATATGACATCAAGATCATTCAGAAGCTTCTCAAAGTACCCGATTGCCTGAAACATTATGGTTACCACATTATATAGGAAGCTGCAAAAGCGTATCCAGAAGCAATTCAGAAAAATATATATAAACTTTAAAGACACCATAATTGAGGCAGGATTTAAAGCACAATTAATGCAAGGCTCGTACTTACACTAATCCAGCTAAGTAATCTAACAGCACGTGGCGGTGCAGGACTCAAAAGTCTACTGTTTAAGCTAACATCAAAGCCAACAGGTCGACAGCCTGATGCAGTTGTACAGTTTTCATCATCTTGTATTGTGATGTTGGATTGGGACTTGAGAAACTCCCTAGACTTGACCATCAAATTAAGCTCATTCAAACATGAGGCAACATGCTTTCGGCCCAACTCCAATCCTCTTCCATTAGGTTTCCTCATGCACATAACAACATGGTAGAAATGCTACAAAACCAAGAAAAAAAACTGATCAAGGCATTAAGAAATCATAGAGAAAAAAATCTTCTATACATGAGAAAAGCTTACCTACAACAGGATAGGCAATGTCTAAATATAGTTGACCTCTAAACATTCGTTATACATTAATATAGTGTAGTTTTTAGTTGCAAGTTGCATGGGTTTCTCTAATGTATATAATAAATAAATGCATTCATCCTTTCAAGTAGTACAAATACACATGAGTGCTAGTCACTTCTCTTCATTTCAACACTGCAAAGAGAAATAAGTAGGGACCAACACCACCCCATGTTATTTCTCTAAAAAACAATGAATAGCACCAGATTGATTCTATCTTGGAATCATCCTAGCTTAGTTTGAAACTAATGTGTTATGATTACTATCACAACAGAAGATGAACATAGATCCTTTAGAGCAGAATTGAAAAGGAAATAAGGTTAAGACCTTACGAAAACGCAATCTGCATAACAGAGCTCTGCAGTAATCCTCTTCCAGGTCAGGATTATCCTGCAGGGATTCAAGATCTGCAGCAAACAAATTTTCCTAGTTAATAACATGACATGAACAACCTTCTTATTTTTATGAAGCAGAAGAATGTGTTGTTTTGTTCATTGATCTATATAACCTACATAAGATCAAACCAGACTACATTAAGCAAGTTGAAGTAATAATCCAATTACTTAGATTCTTGTTGTCAATATAAGCTTCCTGCGATCATTTTGTTTCTTTTTTAGCAGTTCTATGCCAAACAATTTAAAGACAGAGCTGCACATTCTTTAAAGTAAATGACTTAGCTGAGGGGCCATTAACTTCGCAAACAGGAAACTGAATACACAACGGATTGGAGCAGTTTCAACAATACTAATGAAGCTCATGATGACAACAGTAAAGCAAGAAAAATAGAAGCAGGTTTACTTAACATAGACTTAATACTAGTACCTTCTAGTGTTTTTTTCTTGGACATTGCTTGGGCTTTGCATGCACGTAATTGACGAGATATTGTCTCTTCAACTGAGTTTAGAATCGACAAGCACTTGTCATCCGCTTCATCTCTCAAGGGCAGCCCAAAAGACATAATGAAGAGATCCTCTTCCTACAAATGCATGAAAACGGACTTATGTAACAAGTTGAGAGATGGACTCACAACTCTGTGAAAGAAGATGGCATCTCATATTTATAATGTCAAACACTAATCAAAATTGATCGTATGAATTATTACAGCAGATCTCGCACACTACTAATAAAGTATTAAATATCCCAATAATCACTTCCACCACCAAAGCCACCAAAGCAGCCAGAAACAGAGTAGTTTTAATCAGGGAAGCCACACAGATGGGATGTTATCAGAGAGACTAACAAGTACCAAGATTAGCATACTCTGCATGGGGTTATAAGTTGTTTAACAAGGCTGCGCTACAAACTAACTTGAAACAGAACCACTAAATATGTGCCTTTCACTTGCAGAGAGAACATTGAAGCTACTCTAAGAATAATAATAATAATAATAATTGTTCAAGGTGCTTGTCTTCAAATCCAATTAAATCCAGTAGCATGACAGATCTGGACAATTTTAAGAAAGGATTTCATAGTGATAGTCAATAGACGGGAGGAAAAAAGCCCAGAGTCAATAAGCATAAACTCTTTTTAAAACCATTGAATTCTCATATTCTAGATATGCTGAGGATAAATGACACAAGATCAGGAAATATGGAGAAGGATAGCATCTTACCTCATGAGTTCGGGCAGTAGAAACCACAGAAATGATAGCATTACAAGTAGAACGCAAAATCCTGCAAAAGCTATTTAGTATAGCATGCGATGAAGTTCTCTCCATTCTCATAAGGTAGATACATGTAAATAGAGTCTGAGCCAGAGTATGCCCCTTATGCCATGTTGCCTGACAAATAAAGAATCCAAATATGATGTTTAGCCGAATTGAAAAGGCTGCACATTTTACATGCATGATAGGATTTAAGTACCTCACATGAGAAAAGATGATCCATGACATCAATAGAGCATTGAACATCAAGTGTCCTGTCCAAGCTAAGTGGAATGGGGGCGACACCATCTTCTATGGCTTCTTCAATGGAGTTATATCCACTTCTCTCAATTCCAGAATCCATTTTTGGGTCCATTATCTATCAGGTCAGAGTAGATATTGAGAACTAAAATCAAGCAATAGATCAAAATAACAAAAGACACAAAAAAAACTAATGAAAACCGCGCTCAATGTGCCTCACCAGTCTGATATTTGTCTGAGTCATTATGAACTAAAATGTGCCACTAATGTTCAGAAAGGTTCCTACCCTTTTGATCCACATGTTGTTTTGGACTACCTAGCTACAAGTTTGCGAGTTTGTTCACTAGCAGATGTAATGAATGCTGTGTGTCTCATGGGTTTCATTGAAACTGAGATCAGTGAGAAGAATCACTCCATATAAAAAGCATCGACCAATCTGCCAATCTAAAACATTTTCCCGTCACATCAAAATGAACTGTCAAGAGATTGCTTCTCATAAGCACGCACACATGCAGATTTACAAGCACCCGAAGTAGTTTTGAGTATAGTCCAGAAAAGCACCTATGACGACCTAGAAAATACTATGTCTTCTCTATGGAAAAGATCAACTAATTACTAAATATGATAATTAAATGCACAGGAACAGTTCAGTAGAATCGAGAGCATCATGGGCCTCAACAGTCACTATGAAGAATTCAGAGTAAAAGAGACAAAACAAAATCAAATAGCAGGAAATGTGGTGCATGCTTACTTCCAATGCCGACATTGCAGCAAACAGACTAAAGTTCTCCCCATGTACAAGTTCCCCGTCCTGGAGATCTATAAGCATCAACTGTCAGTAGGGTAAAAACAAATAAAGATAAACTAACTACCAGATCTCAGCACAGGTTCAACTGTCAGCCGTATAGTTACGACGGGGTCCAGGATACACGTAAATCTAACATCAACATCTCCTAAAGCAGACTTTTGCAACGAGCAGCCCTAGACTTACTCTAGATGCATGAAAATACAAGTATCACAACTTCAGATTTTCACTAACTTATTGGTTCCAGGAAAAGGAAAAAAAAGAGTGCAAATCTACGAAACAGTACAGTTAAACAAATAAACATAGATTTCCTATCATGATTAAGTAGTGTAAACTCAACCTTTAAAACTTGATTATCTTCTCCATGTATGTAGTTCGTAAGACCACTGGTGGAAATATATTTTTGAATATATTTTGATAATGCAAATTTTGTGTTTTATATTTATAAAAACAAATATACCTCCCAAACAAAATTCACGAAAGTGCCATATGGCAAAGGGTACGTAACAGAAAGTCTAGCAAATCTCATTTAGTACTTGGTTGATAAAGGTGAGTCCCTCAGACTCTTGCAGGGACACAGTTCCCCTCCATCCCCAGAGAGGCAGAGACTCAGCCTCAGGTTCATTCCAAACAAGGGGCGGAGCCAAGGGGGTGCACAGCCACACAAGAGCCTTTTTATCCCAAACATGGACACTACTCCTAGCTGATTGCAACCTATACTGCACTTAACTGCACCAATTAATATTCCAATGGTGCCTCCAAGGTATAAAAGCAAACAAGACGGGACATCAGGTTTGCTTCTCCTAGTGCACATATGCCAATAGCTCTCTTGCAACACAGCCACCTCAAGAAATAACGTATGCCAGCTGAAAGAATTTCTCAACCTAAAAAAAGGATCCTTCGAAGCCCATAATCCTCAAACAACTCCTCGAGGCATACAACATAAAACCATGCATGGGATATCAAATTGTAGGACCTAGACGATCCATTCTATATAATATCACTATTGTCAATAAAGTCATCCCACTTCACAGGCAACCTATTTCAGATTACTATTTAATCAACCACAGTTACACAGTGTGCCTATTTTCTCTACAGGTTAAAACTGCCCGGTGCTCCAGCAAACCCTGCTGACAGCAAAAATTTCCCAGGTGACAAAGCATCTCGCATTGCTGGGAACCAAAATGAGAAGTCATCCACACCAGTATCCACATATACCAAGATCTGTACGCACGATCCAACGCACTACAGAGTGCCGCATGCATATGCTCGCCTTCGCCAGCCCTCCAAACAAGACAAGCTAGTACGTTTCACACTTTGCAAAGAGTGGGAAGGCTCTGCCAGGAGTTTTACCACGGCACGCGGCGGCGAGAAGCGGCGAAGCATCAGCCCATACGCCCTGGTTGCTGGAGATGGGTATGGAGGGGGGCAGTGGCGGCAGCGGCGAGGCGGCCGCGGAGGACGAGGAGCTCGCCTCCATCGAAGAGAAGCGGGCAGGCGGCGGCGACGCGAGATCTGGAGCAGCGACCGAGGAATAGGTCGCGCTGGCGTCCCCTTCCCGCTACTTGGCCGCGGCGGCGGCGGCGGCGGCGGTGAGGGGTTCGGGATGGGAGGTTTTCACTGGTTGCTGGGCAGCGAGCCGAGGGAGAGGAGAAACCGAGAAAGCCGAGCCGCCAAGGAGGAGGCAGGTCGGGTCGGGTCTCGCGGCCTTCACGGCCCATGAAAAACACTTCGTTATCTGAATTTCTGTGGGGGAAAAAGATCATATTGCAATTTCCGTGCTATAAACTTGCAAAATGCTGCTTATTCGTTCGCGTCGAAAAATTCTTTCAAAGTTACATCACACAATCACAATACAAGTATAACTGATGATGACGTGATGTTTCTGTTCCCCCCCCGTTCCTTCCAAGCAAAAGCGGGAGAACTCAAAACTAACAAGAAAAACAATTGTTACAGGAAGGCTGCAGGTGCTAGCAAAAACAAGGAAAAACCTTGGCGCCCTAAGAAATGGTTATTACAAACGGCTTGAAAAATACAACATTGCAAGACTGGGTCATCTCGGCATCTTTTCGGTTGATTTTCTGGCCATGCAATTCTAGGCCAAAATGGGCACACATGTGTTCACCACTTCTATGCCTTCATCTTTCTCTTCTTGTTCTTGCTCTTGCTCTTCTTGGATTTGGCCTTGGTGGTGGACTTGCTCTTGTAGTCAGGAGCTTTGTACTCCGGCACATCGCGAAGCCCCAGCTTTGACAGAACAAGGCAGTAAGAATCCCAGTCGGTTCTTCGCAAGTATTTGAGGTACTTCTTCCTCCTCTGGACCATCTCCTGAAGCCCCTTTCTAGAATGTTTATCCTGCATTTCAACAAAGGTCGCAAATCACTTCTTCAAATCGAGATTAAACAACCCCAAAAGCATCAAACGGTGAAGTTGCGGAAAATCAGCACAAATACATCACAAGGGAACCTAAGATTATGCATACCTTCTTGTGTAGAACAGCTGACAGATGCTTGATTTTCAGAGTCAATTGGGCAACTGAAAAAAACATACGGACATATCAGTGACTTGCATAATGCACAAACAGAGCCACAAGGGCATATAACGCCTCAACATTTTTATGCATACATCAGAGCTCCTAAGAGACCTCATGCCCAAAATAAAACATCAAAATGTTCTTGTGTTAAAGCGAAACAACGTTGAGAACAATGGATTTACAGAGCTGAAAGATGTATGGTTACAGGAATATACGTACAATCTTGCTTCAGATATAAGCATCAAATAAAAACCAAAGCAATCGAAACTAACACTATAAATCAACCTCATAGCCAAGTTTCAGTACATATTAATGTATTATGCAACCTCGCAAAGAAGAAAATATAGATAGGCTAGTGACCTACCAACTCCAAGAACAAGGGATTTACAGATATCAAAGGTTACAGGAATATAGGTACAAGCTTCCTTCAGACCTAAGCACCAAATAAATAACAAATCTGGCCCAACTAACACTATAAATCGTCTTCATAGCATCAATATTACACACTACCAAGTTTCAGTATGCAACCTCACAAAGAAGAAAATGTATGAAGACAATGGAAGGCGCTGTCTAGTTAAGAACGAAATAATGTGCACGGTATTCTTATTTCCGCACAAACGTGACTGCATCTTTCACAAGGTAGAAAACCATCACTTTGAAAATAGCTCAAGAAGGAAAGGATAAGAATTTACTCTGAACTCGTGCAGAACCGCAGTCATTCTCGGACATCTTGAACTCATCTCTCACCCTTTGGAGCTCCAGTTTCATCTTCTCTTCAGATGACATATGGTCTGGATGGAAATACTGAAGAAAACAGCATGCGTTAGCAGTAGTAGATCACATCCTAAGACCTCAAACAAGCATTTGAATACTTTCCAACAACAGCATGCATTAGCAGGAAAAGAAAACAGATGGCGAAACAATCTCACCCTCTCCAACAACTCCTCCTGTGGAGGCAGTCGTGTGTAGTCCGGTGTCATGTGCCCCCCAAGGCTCAGCATTGATTGCATGGATAGCCCCTGACCCTGAGCCGGCTTTGGTGTTGTACCGATGCTTAAGATGCTCTGCCGGATCTCAAAATACTTTCCACCAAGCCGGTCCTCCTGCTTCTCCAACTGCACAAGCTTGGAGATCCGCCCCTGAAGCTCCTGGAGCGAGAACCACTCCTTACCGTCCTTGGCCGCGCCCACTGGCCGCAGCTCCCCTAGCCTTTTCCCGAGCTCCTCGTAGCTGTAAATCCTCATAAGCTTAGTGCCAGAATCCTCATCCTCTTCCTTCCCGGCCTTCGAGTTTCCCTCTAGCTCCTTGTTGAAGATGCTCGACGAATTGGACAAAAACGGCGCCGGCTGACGAGGCTGCCTCTGCTGCAGCGGCGAGGGGCGCCTGAGGCTCTCTCGGATGGAAGCCAAGCCGGTCAAACCCTGCCCAGTTTTGGGTTGGCTGTTCTTGAGCAAGTCCAAGAAGGAGGGGGCGGCTCCGGGAGTGGAGGCAGTGGCTCCGGGCGTGAAGGGGGCGGCCGGGCCGCCGGATCCGCGGAAGGACTCGAGGGCCCGGCGGACATCTTCGATCCCCCTTGCAGGCGCGGCGGCGTTGGGGCGGGGCTGGTTCATCGGCATCCGACGCGGAGGGGGCGGCGTCGTGGGCGTCGATCGGAGGCGCTCCCGGATGTCCCCGAAGAGCGTGGACGCCGAGTTCCGCGGCACGCCAGGGTCGGGATGCGGAGGGGAGGAAGGGGGGTGGGCGGAGCCGGGGTCGGGGTCGTTGGCTGGCGGCGGGGGCGGCGGAGGGAAGGGCGGATGCGAGGAGAAGAAGGCGCGGGGGGCGGAGAGGAGGGGTCTCCTCCGGGGGGCGATGCGGCGGAGCGCCATGGCGGCGGCGGCGCACGGAGGTGAGGGGGTTCACTTCCTCTCCAGCTGTAGCGTAGGGTTTTTGGGAAGAGGAAGGCCAACTTCGCAGCGGACTAGCCAGAGAGTGCGCGAGCGATGTGAGAGCCGCGGGCTGGCTCTGCTGCGCGGCGGTAGACTGGAGGCCGTGCTGGGCCGCAATCGGCAGGTTGAACTGGGCCGAAAGCCCGAGTCCTCATTCTATAGACAGACATCATGGGCCATCTAATTTGCCGTGACGTGGCCTGTGTGCTGTGCCGACCTGGCTGGCTGCGATTTGACGAATTGACGGGTGGACTTTGACGCCCCAGCTGCGTTTGTCAAAGCTTCAGACGCATAATACTCCGTCGATCCTCTCCGCTCGGTTTGAGATCCGGATATACCATACCGGGCCTGTTTAGATGTTTCCCGAAATTTTTTTCGAGTACGTTCCCTCACATGCATGGCATATTAAATGTAGTCGAAAAAAATAACCTATTATATGGATGGAGTGTACTTCGCGAGACGAATCTAATGACCCTAGTTATGTCGTGATTAGACAATAAATTGTTACAGTAAACATGTGCTAATGACGGATTAATTAGACTCATTAGGTTCGTCTTGCGATGAACAGACATAATCTGTAATTAGTTTTATAATTAGTCTATATTTAATACTTCAAATGTGTGCTCGACATACTGTAAATTTTTTTCGCGAAACATCTAAACGCGGCCATGGAATGCACAGCGCGGTAGCATCACTGACATGGACATGTCCACAACATCCCAGAAACATATGAAAATATATTCCCCTACAATCCTCAAGCATAGTCAACAAAAGAAACATTCGGTGTTACCCAAAAATGACGGACATCGTGGTAGCCCCGCCGGCGAACTGGAAGTATCTGGCTTCGCCACTTCCGGCTCCATCCCTGACCCCTGCCCTGTAGTTTTCGAAGAAGCACGAAACGTGCGAAGAATGGTGTGCACCGTCACAGCCAATCATCACATTGCACTGCCGTATCAGAAGACTGCACGTGTACAAGTATACCATGTACAGTACTCCTATACGTATCTTTTTACCGAGATTTTACTTGACACATACGGACACACCACTTTGTAGATTTTACTGTACGTATCGTACTCGGGTTCATTTAAGATCGCATCTGAGCACAAAGTTTAATGCGCCAAGATTCCAATGGCACATGATATTGTGTGCATAATAAAAATTAAAAAAGCGTGCGATCAAGGCAAAAAATACACCGGCAGCAGCGATCACGCTAGAAGCTCCCCCTCCCGTTCCGCGCGCCGAGCAACCGGCGCGCCATCGGCCGGCGACCGGTAAAAGGATCCCTGGCCACAGCTCGAGTGGCTAGCACAGTATCTTACTGTGCCCGTCGGCAGTAGAGACAAGGCGGGATAAAACGAGGCCTCGCGATCCCTGCCTCCCCCCTTCTCCTCCATCTCCATGGAGGAGGGGGAGGGCTTCCTCAAGGTCCTACGAGCGCTGCGTGACGCCGCGCGGAGGGTGGAGGCCGGCGAGAGCGGCGGGCCGGCGCTGCACGCGCTACTCGCGCTCGAGGCCGGCGCCGACGACCTCCTCGCCGGCGATCCCAATCTCTCCGCGCTCCGCCGGCTCCTCTATCGGCTCAGGGCCCTCTCGTGCTCCGTTGACCTGTTGGGGACAGGTGAGGACGGGAGCGGCGGCGGGGTGATTGGGTCCCTGCGCGCGCGGTGCCGCCGGTGCGCCGCGCGGAGGGGGATCGCGCGCGCGGCCGGCGCCGTCGCCGACGAGATCCAGGCGTGGATCGACCGCGAGACCGTCGCGCGGCTCGTGGCCGCGCTTCGGCGGCCCGGCGGCGGCGCCGCTGCCGCCCGCGCGCTCCTCGCGGAGGTCGAGGCGCGGCTGCTGTCCGCCGGCCGGTTCGACCCGCGGCTCCAGCGCGCGCTGCTGCGGCACGGCGTGTTCTCCGCCGTCGAGGCGAGGCTTGGCGACCCGGCCGTGGGAGACGGGTGCGCCGCCGCGGTGCTGGCGCTGGTGCGCTTCAACAAGGACGTGTTCGTGGGGCCCGTCCTGATGGGCCCCGCCGTCGGCGCGCTGGTGGCGTCCTCATCGTGCTCCCCGGCGCCGCTGCGCGCGCTCAACGGGCTCGTGGCCGCCATCCGGAGCCCGCTCGTGGACGAGCTCCACGCACGCGGCGAGCTCCCGCGGCTCGTCGCGCTGCTCTGCGCGCCCGACACCCGCGTCCGCGCGCTCGCGCTCGAGTTCGCGCTCCGCGTCGGGTACTACGGCCGCAAGGAGGTCGTGGACGCGCTGCTCGCCGAGGGCCTCGTCAAGCGCCTCCTCTGCTGCAGCGATCCGACGAACTCGGCGGCTCGCTCGCGGACGCGGACGCGGACGCGGACGCAGACGACTCGTGCTACCCCTCCCCGAAGGAGAAGCCCGACGGCAATGGCGTCTCCCTCCTGGCCCGCCTCCTGGGGCGGCGATGTGAGGACGACGGCGCCGGGGCGCAGGCCGCGGAACGGCCGTTCGCGAGCGCAGTGGCGCGGTTCGCGGTGCAGGTGGAGGTGGGCGAGGGGCTGAGCCCGCGGGAGAAGCGCGAGGCGAAGCTGGAGATCCTGCGGCGGGCGCGGGAGGCGGCCGTGTCGCCGGCGGAGGAGGCCTCCGTGCTCGCCGAGGTGCTCTGGGGCGCCACGCCGTAGCTGCCTGATCTCCCTGCCTTGACCACTGACTCTGCGGGCCCACGTGCCGCGCACGGTGTGGACTCGTGGTTGGTGATGCCCCCTTTTCCTTTCTTATGTTTTTATTAGATTTCTTTTTTGTTTATTAATTTTCTGTGAATATTAGATCTCCCCGTGTAGATAGGACTTGGTTGTAGAGACGACTCCGATCCGATCCATGTACGTATATGGATTCTGTACAAGAGAGTCAGGAGTCAAGATGTGACAATTTTTTAGCCTGTGAAAAAAGAACTGGTAGGAATGGTTAGTGTGATGCAATGACAGTGATGGACTCTATTCACTTTCCCTTTGGACATACTGGAGCAGTTAAATTCGGTGCAACCGTGAAAGGTACTAACCAAAATCAGCAGGGGAGGAAACAAACACTCGGGTGTAGAATGGTCGCGAGGAGATAAGACAAATTAATCTGGCACAATTCAATTTCGATACGCTGATGATGTGTTGCTGCATTTGTCGCGTGGATGTGGCAGTTTCTCGAGCGCGCCGGGGCCACGAATTTGTGTCTCTAGCTGACACTGTGCCACATGTCCATGTAGGCATGATGGAGCATTGGAACCTGGCACTGTAGCGACAAGCTCATAGCTAGTAGAGAGCACCATGCGAGTATGGGACTCGCACGGGCATGGCCGATCTAGTCCTTTTCTGCGTCTTGAACCAGATCCACATCTAGACGAAGAACCAGGCAAGGCGCCAAGCAGAGCTGCAGCGCGCACCTGCTCCTCTTGTTCGAGTAACGGTGGCGGGCGGCAACGCATCTGCCGTTTGAGCCGCGACGTTCTGGCCGGGAAAGAGACAAGCAATTGCGGCCGAGAAGATTGGTCGTGATGGATCGGTGAACGGCCCAAGTGCGGAGGAGAAGAATGCTCCGGCGGCGCCTGAAAGAGGGCAATTATCGGCCTGGGCATATCATCCGTCGCCTTTTTGTCTTTTAAAGGGCGGGTTTCATCATTGCCGGGACGAGTCCCGGACCCTCGCACTCACGCTGGTCGTCTCGATTCGAAATGGTTTTTTTTTTTTGAAGTAAAACGATTCGAAATGGTTGGTATCCAATTATCCTGCAGCTGTAGACTGTAGTCGGTGCGAAAAAGGCGAAGCAAAGCCTGACATCAGAAAACGCTATGCAGTGCTACGACAGATTCACTTTGGTTTCCTCGTCCCAACCAGGTTGTTGAATTCTGCAAATTCTGGCGTCATGGTCATTGCCGTTTGCTCCCAAATACTGAAATACGGACTACGTGCCTCAGGCTCAGGTGAATTCTGGACATCAAGTGATCAAACTCATGGTTGGATCAAATTCAGTCACAAGTCCGAAGTGCTGATATGCCTGTACAGAATACAACGCTTCTTGCAAAGAAAACAGTACAAGTACATGGAAGTCAGGCTGCCTTGATGCCTGTCAAATACTACAACCATACGCACTGATGCCACAACACAGCGATCAATACTCAAAAGAATACAGTTCACCATGACACTCAATATATCTCCGCAAACAAAATTTTCACTCAAACAATCTGTCATCATATTATACACATCTTCCATTTACATGAACAGATCCCATTTAGGTTAGCACATGACAAGGGTCTGAGACTTTCCATGCACAAAATTGAGTGTATTTTACAAGCCACCACCACCAATCCCCCACTGATGATGAAGGGGGAAAACAAGCTATGAATGAATGGTTTTCACAGAATTAACATGAAGCCAACAATTCACACGAGAACCTGTTAGTCAAACCAGCCCACCAATAGCTACCATGGGAGCGCATGAACTGAAAAGATTGTGTTATCCCAGTACCAACAGCTGATGCAAATGGCTCCCTGAAGTTCCATTCCCAGGTCACGCCGTAGAGGAGAATGCCAAGTCCACAAGGTCAGAGATTGCAATTCTAGCTATACACAGCTCCAAGGTTTCAGATAAGTTGGAGAGGTGTGGTTTCAGGCGATGATGGTATGAAGAAGGATGACGTCAAGGAACTAGAGATCTGTGATATCACGCCTTGCTCCCGTGAGAGCTCATGGATGTCTCTGACAATGTCAAAGACAGCTTCCGGCTGAGCCAATTTCAGTGCATTTTCTGACATTTTTTTCAATTCCTCGGAGTCTGGACCAAACCAACGGGCAACAAGACTAGCAGTTTCCTTTGGACTTTTGGAGAACACGCCAGCACCATTGTCCACGACATAAGGGACGTTGCCAACTTCCTGTCATACAAAGCATAAGCTTGTGTGAGAACATATTAATGAAAATAATTCCTTAGGGCTCCATT
Organism: Urochloa ruziziensis; assembly: GCA_015476505.1. Classification (NCBI taxonomy): domain Eukaryota; kingdom Viridiplantae; phylum Streptophyta; class Magnoliopsida; order Poales; family Poaceae; genus Urochloa; species Urochloa ruziziensis. The sequence goes on along the minus strand of CM027123.1, from coordinate 7,134,774 downwards.
TTTAATATATTGCGATCAACCAAATAATAAGAATAAATGCTTTAGTAAGAAACATATTTGTAAGCCAATAAAGCCAGCAGCTAGTAAGTAGGAGTGAAGGAAAAAAAAAAGTGACTTCACAAAAGATTAATTTTTTCTAAAAATGTAGATATGGTACATTGCAAAAGGGCTTTCAAAGGAACGACTATATAACAAAATAGTACCCATAAAAAAGCATGTCACACAGAAGCAAAACAAGGTAGCATCCATGCTAGCTTGTAAAACTCAGCCGGTGCGGGAAAAGACAACCCCCACGGTATTTTACTAAGAAGAGGTCAACTGGGATTCATGCAAGCTTGTAACAACACTGATCCAAACAAATTATGCAGGGCAGGCCTTTCTTATTTCTTAAGCACATCATAAATGCAGGAAGAAATACACTTGCATGCTCATTGTCACAATATAAATCCATGACTGCAGAAAGATAGTAGGCACAAACCTGTCCGGGTATGAAATCATTAAGGATTATAGGAAGACCCCTTATCAAGGCTTCAGCAATGGTACCTGGTCCAGCCTATGGAACCAAACAACAGAAGACAAGCAAGATCAGAAATAAACAAAAATCTCCGAAGGAAGCAACATCAGAATAGTAAGATTTACCTTTGTTATAATACAGTCACAAGCACCCATCCACTTCTCCATTTGGGTCTCAAATCCTCTAATCTGTTGGTAAAAGAAACCAATAATGCATGAAGAACGCTGTTGTTGTCTAGGCTTTGGGCACAACCATTTGGATCCTTCAGAAAGAGAATAAAAAGGAGGTCTGAGTTATACCTTTACTGGTATTTTCCATTCAAGTGCCTGCAGGGAAGAGCTCAGTGTTTTGTTCCGACCACAAATGACAATAAGCTGCCCAATTGGTTTTCCAAGTTCTTTGTCAAACAATGATTCTCCAAGGGCTTTTGCAGTCTTCTTGACAGGACCCATGCCCTCCCCACCTCCCATGAGCAGCACTGCAGGAAGCTCGGGATCCAATTCGAGTTCCTTTCTCAACTCGTCCTGGTGAGTAATTGGATTCATACAAAAGAAATCTTCTGAGTTCCAAATAAAATCAGTGATAACAAATATTTGTATTGAGACATTCAAGTTCCTTTCTCAACTCATCCTGGTGAGTAATTGGATTCATACAAAAAAAATCTTCTGAGTTCCAAATAAAATCAGTGATAACAAATATTTGTATTGAGACACATCACACATCAATGCACAGACAATATTGATCTGTTTTCTTGAAACTTAAACAGTGATGCTTTTGGGTACACAGCATATTCACTAAACAACAGGCCAGAACTTTGTAAAATGGATTTCTCAGCCTTTCAAAATATTACATATGATTCAGTTAGCAGGAATAGAAAACAATAGCTGAAGGGTGAACTAGATACCTTAACAAGAACTGCACGGCAGAATGATGGTCGAATCGGGAGACCGAACACACGGATTTGAGAAGATTGTAGGTTATCCAGTGCTGCTCTCTTGGCAACTTCTTCTGAGGGACAGTAACATCTATTCACATTGGCATGGAACCTGTATTGTTTTGTTTTAATGGTCAGTTGAAACAAATTGCTTTACTACTATATAAATTTTCCCTTGTGATAACTGAACATACCATGTAGGATGGCAAGTGTTGAGGTCTGTGATGACAGTTACAAAGACTACTCTGTTTTGCAGGCCCTGCCATTTGAGCACCCACAGAGGAATGTGTTGCATGAGGGGGTGGACACTAATAATGATGTCTGGCTTGTACTTCTTCAGTCCAGCCTCCACCTTCCTTCATCCATAAACAAGAAGCCATTCAGAAAAATAAGTATAAGCAACAGTACATGTGGTGAGTTACTGGATCATGGTACATAAAAATGAAACAATTATATCCAACGAAAGATGGGCAATTCTGAAGCACCTATGTTAAGTTAATGTTGCACAAGGAATGGCAGAACTGCAACGAATTACAAATTTACAGTGCCCCCCAAGAATGAAAAAACTAACCACACCCTGACACCCATCTGATGCCAGAGTGGACAATTTAGTGGTTCATGCACATGGCACCAATTGAATTTATAGAGATCCTTCATGCTACTGTCCTACACCCAGCCAAGTGCCAACTCATACCACCAAGTTGCTAAATATCTCACCTCACTAGCAGTTTATTTGGAACTGCATTTCAATTGCAAATTTCATACAGTATATAACAGTGATTTCAGCAGTGATATTTTAGCATCGGTAGACAAGGTCCAACCTCACAATTTGATGATTGCACTCAAGAGAATGGGCTGGGGACTATTAAATTATTAGCAGCATATCACGCGTTTAGATCGGACATTATAATAGAAGCTTATGCGATAATGACAAAACTGCTGGGCCGTTAGAAAAATCAGTGATTAGGTGAGCAATGTGCAGTATCCACCAACAACATCAACATGGATACAAACCACAATTGTTTGTTTTTATAATCCCGATGCAGAGAGTGAAACAAGGGGAACGTTCCAAGAGCGAATCAACCTCCCAAAAGCACAAGTTCTCGAATCGTGAAAGTAGAAACAAAAGCATCCTTACTTGGCATAGAACGAGGCGAGACCGGCGAGGTAGAAGCTATGGACCCATTTAGGCGAGGTCGTGTGGAAGGCCACTTTCCAGAGCTGCACATGCTTCACCATGAACTTGTATGAGCTCTCCATGTTGTTGAGCGGCCAGCCGGCGTGATCCTTGCACAGATCCTTGACGAAGACCTGCCATGTGCAAATAATTGCAAAATCGTCAGTGCCAGCTGACATATTCCAGATGTTTCAATTTAAACTTAAACAAACGAACTGAAATTCCGCAGGGGATGAATGAATCAAGGAGCGCACCCTGTACTCGTCGCCGAACTCGATCCGGAAGGCGTCCTTGATAGCCTCCGCGGAGGCGCGGTGGCCGCCGCCCGTGTCGCTCATGAGGATGAGGACGTTCTTCGCGCGGTTGGCCCCGAGCTGGACGAGCTCGACGGTGCCCTCCTCCTCCTCCCAGAAGGGCTCGTCGTCGTCCTCGGGCCCGCAGAGCGAGGAGACGGAGGCGGACGAGGAGGCGCCGTCCCCTCGGGTCCGTCCCGCGGAGGAGAGCTCGCCCGCGTAGGTGAGGCTCTTGCGCAGCTTGCGCCTCATCCGCTGCTGGTTGTGGTACGCCGCGACGGTCTCCAGCACCGTCTCCCGGATCGACCGGCCCCGCGGCGACGCCATGGACGCCGCCATCGCGGGAGGCGCGCGAGGAGCCGCGGCGCGGGTCGGGGACCGAGCGCGGCGGCGAGCAGCGGCGCCGGATTCGCTCGCGGCGTGGGAGACGGGAGGAGAGGGGAGGCGAGTGGGCCGCAGGAGAGAGAAGGGGGTGTTTAAAATTGGGGATCGGAGAGAGCGGAAGCGGAGGGGTCCGAGCTGGCACGGGCGGGGAAGACAACTGGAATTGGAGGTTGGGGAGGGTGCTGGCTGTTGTCGCGTGTTTTATGTGTGCTTGGTGGGGACCCTCATGATTTGATTTGGAGGAGATCGGGGAATTGGAAGGAGAAGGCGATTCGTGATTGCTGGAATTGATGGGGGTTCAACGCGAAAAAACGGCAAGTCTAATGATCAGGTACGAGCATTTTCACCGAGCACGAAATCAATGCAAGTTGAAAGGAAAAATAATGGTCTGGATATAAGTGAGCCTTGTAGCAAAAAAATTAGTGGTTCAACGCTAATCGGCTATTGGTTGAACCGACAACTATACGTGTCTGCGTTTTTAGACCGACAGCGACTAGGTTTGTTTGTGTCTTTATTTGTGACCTTAACATGCCTACAACCAATCGCAGCACAATCCTGTGACGACTGATTATCCAAACCCGAATGCCTCAAGGTGCGCGCACAAGGCAAGCGATCATGCTAACGGACAGGTTAACCATGCGTGCCAAAACGTGAAGAAATCTTGATTGTGCGATCCACGCAACGCTACCGCGTGTGCGCCACTACCATCATTCCCTCCTCTCCCTTTCTTGCAGTTAAAAGGACTCGTCAAGTCGTCATGTCCCTTTCAATTTCAAGGCGTCGATTCCCAACAGAAAAACAAAACGGAAAAACTGACTCCGCGCTACAGGCTACAGCAGCGCCAGCGCGCAGCGCCACTGGCTGGCTGGTCCAACTTCAACGGAAGGTGCAGAAAATAGCCGAGGGGAGTGCAAATACCAGCACCCTCGAGGGGTCTCCCGTGCAAAAAACAGCCGAATCGTGGCAATTGGCATCAGAAAAGGATCCGGCGCGACAGCAACGTGGGGCGCCATGGATGGCTGCGCGCCTGCGCTGTCGCAGCGCCCGGATCCCGGAATAATTCCCAGGGGTTTAGGCTATGTGCAGCGGTCACTCCTAAAATCATCCTCTAAAAGAGCTCCTGTATAAGTTTAGGGGTTTTAATTATCCTGTAAATGAGGGTGTCCTGCAGCAGTAACCTGTAAACCATCCACCCGATGGATCCGGCGCACGCTCCATCCTCCCGATGCTCCTGGGCGTTCGCGTCGCCGTCCTCGTCGCTGGCCGCCGCCGCCGACCTGCTCTGCGGCGCTCCTCTGCCTCATCTTCCTGGCCGCGCGCGCAGTCCCTCACCCAGCATCGCCCTTGTGCAGTCCCCCGCCGCCGCGCCGGCCAAGTCCCCGCCCAAGTCCACGCTGGCGTCGACGCCGGCTGCCGCGCCCACCAGCACCCCCCGCAGGCCAGCTACATCCCGACGCTTCACCAAGGCCAAGGCCGGCAGGCCAGCTGCTGCCGTGTAGGCGCTTCTCCCCCACACGCAGTTCGCTGTGCAGGTAATTGTTTGATTCTTGGTATTGCTCTTCTTGGACCACTGTGAATCAATCATCCGCAGCATTAAACATTTAGAAAATTCACATGAATCTTTTTCAAGATATCCAAACTGAAACTTTCAGAGAATGGATTTTTTTTATGATCAATCGAATGCTATATTGGGAAATAATGAATCTAGCACTTGGTTCCTAGCATACTGAAATCATATGTCTTTCAGAATGGATTCAGAATGGATAGCTTGAAAGTCAACTAAAATAGCTGATTCATATGTCTGAAATCATGTCCGCTAGATTGGGCCCGATTTCAGACGGCTATTTCAGTTGATTTCAGACAACTATTTCTGTTGGTTCCTAGCATACTGAAATCATATGTCTGCTAGATTCAGAAAAAGGCAACTGAAACCACTAGCTGATTCAGAATGGATTTCTTTTACTACTGAAAATCATGAATCTTACATTCTGAAATCAGAAGATAGATACCGTAGTCACTAAAATTATGAATCTAGCAGTTAGCTCAAACAAGGTTACGTGCTTATGAATCGATGAAGGTTGTGAGCTCCGCCGCGGGCGCCGCTGGCCGCCAGACGATCTCTGCCCGCACGCGCGAGATCCGTCCGGACGCCGCAATATGACATCCGGCGCCCCGCGGCGACCGCGTCGAGCTCGCTGGCGGCGGCAGCCTTGCTTCCTTTCGCCGGCGGCTTCGGCTTGGATCGCATGGACCCGCTCTTCCGCAGCGGCCGCGACGGTGAGGACGCCGGCGACGACCCGGGCGGCCACAGGCAGTAGCTTTCCGGCGTCGCGCCGTCAAGCCCCGAGCGAGCGTCGGTCGAGCAGGAGGAAGCGGAGGAGGAGGTGGTGGAGCCGTGGAGGACGACGCCGCCGCCGCGAGATGCAGGACGTCCCGGCGCCCCCCAGATTTGGGGGAAGGTGGAAGCGTCCTGGACAATAGCGGATTGGATACAGGAAACCGTTGCAGCACATCCAGCATGAAAAACACGGTACTTTAGCGGTACAGGAGCCGATCCAGTCGACCGCTGCACATAGCCTTAGCGATTATTCCTCCCCCTCTCACTCGCAGTCGCCGCTCGCGTCCTCCTCCTCCCACCGCGAATCACTTTGGCCCGGTCGCGCTTGTTCGCTACGCGCCGTCACGACGCTGTCCCACTACGCCGTGCGTGCGTGCGGTGCGGGTGCGCGGGGGGTTTCCTCGGTCGCCGGGTCGCCGCCTTGCCGCGGCTATTTTTGGCGTGAGGACGCGCGTGATCTCGCCGTTTTCTGGTGGACGCGGGCGGAACAGCGGCAGGCACCACGGCTTGGGCGCAGGAGGCGTAGGGGCGAAGGGAAGCGTGGTTGAGTTGATTCGGGTCCAAGTCTTGCCCGAGATGGAAGTTCACGGATGGTGACTGCGAGGAGGATGGATTACGTGCAAGTTTGGAAGCTTGGAGAACATTCCTCCCTTCGGCATCGTTCGTTCCCGCTAACGTTTGAAAAGGGTTCGTGGGTTCAGCCGTCCGGATAACATGATTTTTATTTTATTTTATTCGGATAAGAAACATGAATTGAAGTGAAACTAGAAGATGACTTGAGGAAATGACGTGAAGAGACGCTGTGCCTTTAAAAGTGTCTTGTTGTCTTATCCATGATCCATGCATCTCGTACCTTATCAACTGCGTCACTCGACGTTGTGTCGGCAAGCAAAGAGCTGGTTCCGTGAAGTTTCGTACAGACCTGCCTGAACCGAATTGGTCGATGCCTCGATGGTATGCGGAAGCGGGCCGGCCTATCAATCAAGCCCAACCGTGAGTCCGTGACACGCTGCAGTGCTGTTTTCGTTGTCACGCGCGGTCAATTAGCGTGACGTCACACGACGACTTTTAAGATTCATAGTGCTTAATTTTGTTTTGCAGTAGAATGATTATTAGTCGTAGCTCTCGGCCCCCGGCATCTTATCATATGTGGCCTCCAAGCAATAGCTAGCGACAGGAGTCTAGAGGCAGCCCATGGTGAGGAAACCACGACACACAATCCATTTACAGCCCGTTAGAAACCGAATCGTTACTATACCTCACCACACCGCACCGAACTGTTAGGAAGTTAGAGCCCAAACTAAGTCAGTTTGTTAACGGTGTTGGCCCATTAGCATCCAGCCTCACTAGGCCCAAAGCAAAACTCGAATTGTTAAAACCATACCATTCGAACCCAAACCATTTGCAGGGCGATCTGTGGGGATGCACAGCGGTGGATGTCAACGTCTAACAGTAATAGCGTATGAACAAAACTGTACACATCATCTACCCGAGCGCCTATGCAATATGCATCTACCAATAGGCGCGGGGAGTGTGTGGAAACCAAGTCGGCGCTGTACAATTGTCACCACGAGAAGTCTGAAAGAGAAGAATGTAAAGAATGGATCGGAACAACTGAAGCGATAGGCGAATAGAATGACGCTGTCCCGCTACGCCGTGCGTGCGTGCGGTGCGGGGGTGCGGGTGCGACGCGCGGGGGGATTTTCCTTTCGGTAATGCTTGGTCGAAGACGTCCGATGACAAATAAAAAATCGGACACTCAGACATGCCCATGTTGCAACACCCGGAGCTACGGACCCAAAACATCTACTCCCTCTCCCAAAAAGAATGCTGGTTTGGGCTGCGTGTCTGTTAAAGTTGTTCATGTTTGATCAAGTTTCTAGTGAATTGTATTCATATTTATGGCTCTAAATAAATTTGTTAAAAAATTACATTTGAAAACAAATCTAATGATATATATTTCATATCATAAATATTTATATATTTTTATTTATAATTGGTCAAACTTAAGATTCTGAAATTTTTCGGGAAGCGAGAAGTGCATTCTTTCTGGGACGGAGGGAGGACTCGTTTGAGTTGAGGCTTCTCAAGTCCACAAAAGCACGGGTGACATATCTTCTCCAGAGACTCTAGTCTCTCTCCTTCGTTCTTGGCTTTTGCAATTGCAACTACCACACACGGAACGGAAAGCTCCATTTCGAAATCCAGCCAGCAGATCTTCTCCATCTACATTTTGAGCTCACTCATCAATCTCCTCCTTGTACCTCTCTCCAAGTCCGTTTGCTCTTGGATTCAGTCCCCTCCCTTCTTCTCCCTTTTGAATGCACTCAAGCAAGGATACGAGTGCAGAGCAGGGTTAAATTTTTCGCTACAGTAGCGGTTTTTTCGGGAATAAAAACCGGGCCGGTAAACCGGTCAAACCGGCCGGTTAACCAGTAGGAGCGGTTTGGTAGTGTCGGTTTTGAGCGGTAACCGGCCCTATTATGCTACCGGACCGGACCGGTTTGACCGGTAACCGGTCAAACCGGACCGGTTACGAACGGTAAATTTAACCCTGGTGCAGAGACCTCATGCGGATGATTTACCTTGCTTTAGGAGATTGGAGCCTACTCGATCTGATGCTATTGGGGCCGGAGGTTGCTAGATTTGTGAGATTGAGATCCCTGGACGAGCCTGATGCCCTTGAGTTAAGAGGTTAGAGCTTCCTCCAATTCCCACCACGGCCGGAGCCTGAGCTGAGGGAGAGGCGGCCCGCAGCGGCGCGGCTCTGCGACCTCCCCTGAAGCCTGACGCTACCCTGCGCCCCTACCCTCCCTCTCGTGAAGCCCGTCTCCATTTAGACCTCACTCCCTTGGGCCCCGTTGCCGGCCGGCCCCTTCCCTTCCCTTGGGCCTGTCGCCGGTCGACCCTTCCCTCCCCTGGAGCCGTGCGAGGCAGCCGGCGAGCTCTAGGCTGGTGGTGAGAAATCCGGGGCGGCGAGGCCCCATGGTGTTATACTAAATTTGAGCTTGTTTAGTTTCAAAATCCACTAAATGTAGGTAAAAAACAAATCGCATTATATAGATGGACTGGAATTTGCGAGACGAATCCAATGAGTCTAATTAGGCCTTGATTAGACACTAAATTGCTACAGTAATGCTACTGTAAACATGTGCTAATAACAGATTAGTTAGGTTCATTGGGTTCGTCTCGCGAATTCCAAACGTAATCTGCAAGTAATTTTTTAATTAGTCTACATTTAATACTTCAAATGTGAAAAGATTCCCTTCCAAAATCTTTTCACCGCGGAACTAAACACGGCCTTTTTGATGTTTCAGCTGCATGATTTCAATGTTGAAACAGCTTTACTTTGATGTTGCATGAATTGATTGGATGTTACAGGAAACCGTGCTCAACGTGATGTTGTAGTACATTTTTTTAATGTTGCAGCTTCATGATTTTGGTGTTGCATGAATTTGATTGGATGTTTCATGTGAATTTGATTGGATGTTTCATGAAACATCACCGAAAGTCCAAAACTTCACTTTGATGTTGCAGTGGGAATTTTACTCAACTCCCGCGGCCGGATGATGTTGGATGGATAGTATTCGATGGCATTTCTGTGCGCATTCTCGATGTTACAATTATTGACTTTTCATGTTGCAAACGCGCATTCTTGATGTTGCAAATGCACTTTTTTTAATGTTGCAAAAGTTTTATATGTTTCATGCAACACTACCCGATGTTACGGCGAGAATTTACCCAAAGTTTTTTAATGTTGAAGATAGCTGCTATTTCATGAGATAGTAAAATGATACAATGCTATTCTCTACTGTACTCCGTATTTCCTGAACACCGGTAAATACCGTTGTTGTTTCTGCATTCCCCAAAGTTTAGGCCCTGTCTGGTTCACGGGAATTTTGGAGGAATTGTAAAGGAACTGATTCCTCTGGAAAGTTTCCTATGAAAGCTGTCTGGAACAAAGGATTGAGGAATAGTAAAACGGAGGAAAGTTTCCTACGCCCGTTGATTTCACGGGAATGAAAACATCCACTCCGACCTCAATTTTTTGGCGGAAGTCCGAGCCAACGACCAAAACGGCAGGCAAAAACATTTCTTTAGACGTTCATCGTCATCATCGTGCACTGCACCATGGACAAAATCGTTGGAGCTTGGGTGCTTGACCTCATCTCCCCCACCATGGCGGCAACTCGATCTGCGCCTCCGCCGCCATCACCGCAGCTTATCGTTGCCCAGCGGCAGCACGCCTGGCTTCGCAGCTCCATCAGTCAGGCCGTTGTTGCTGCTCTATAGCGAAGGGAGAGAGATGCAGCCACCATGAGCGCAGTGCGCTCGAAAGGATAAGAACTGGAACTGTGTGTGTTGTTGGATGGAAGCACTTGTGATGTCTCTGATTGGTGGGGCTTATATATATTTCTCCCCCATTTGTCATTAACTATTGAATTGAAATTATTTCTGCATTTTTCATTTCATGTTCCTGCAGTCTTAGTTCTTCCATTCCAAACACCTCTTTCAGGAAAATTCCTATGGTTTCCGATCCTCTGTTTTCTCAATTTCTTCGTATCTCATTCCTGTGTTTTTTTTCCCGTTCCTTTGTTTTGCATTCCTCCGTTCCAAACAGGGGCTAAAGCTAGAATGCTAGATGGTTACCAAATTTTCAGGGCATGCCAAATTTTGGCTTAGTCAATGATGGCATAGAACCGACGGAATTGTTATGCGCCGCCGCTAAAGGCTAATACTGTGTGCAACGGTTCACCCTAAACCATCCTGGACCGACACTTTACCCGTTTTTTGAAAAAAAAAAAACGGACTGCAGCGGTGTCCTCTATCTCGTCCTCCACTCTCCAGGGCTGTCGTCCCCTCCTCCAAATCTCGGGGACGACGTCTCCTCCTCCAAATCGCCTCCTTCCTCTCCCCCTCGCCGCTGCCTCCCTCTTGCCGTCGCCGCCCTCTCGCGTTGAGTCCTCCTCCCGTGCTGGCCCAGCACCGCTGGGGGGGCTCGCCGTGCCGCTCCAGCCACGGCCTGCCGGCACCGCCCACCGCGCCCGCCCCCTCCGCCAGCACCGCTCCCATCCATGGATATCATATCCTTTGTTGACAGTGTAGCGAATAAAAGAAGCTGCATTCGTGTAATTCCATGGCCCCCCTAAAGAACCATCAGGCCATTCAGAGCATTCAGCCCAAAAATAATTTTGGCCCTGCAACATCAAATAGAATGTTAGACAATCAAGTCCAAAGGGAATGCAGTTCCTGAGACTCCTAAGCCCTGACATGGTAAATGAGTAAACCCGGCCAAGTAACCAAGCAGCCAGTGAAAAGAAGTCACTGCGCATTCCAAGGCCAGTGCACACTTGGATCCCTCTGACGGTAACGCTGTCGTCCATCGACCGGCTCGCTCGTCGTGCGCAGGAACTGAAACTGCTGTGGCCGCTGGAACGAAAACAACCAAACCGACGGCCGTGTGAGTGTGACCTCTGCGTGCCTGCGACACCGGCGAAGACTGCTACCGCTCCTGCCGTCATCGGTGGAAATGGAAACCCGGTGGCGTGGCGTCGCCGAGGAATCAACGCGACACCGGCGGCGCGCGCGCGCTATCCCAGAGAGCGTACGAGGAAAACTGCAGGCGACGGATAAGGACGGCCGCTAGCTACCCCAGAAACCGCGAGCCCGTACACGACGTCACCCCGCCCGCTACATACCTTGTCTTATCCTCGGATCTCACCGATCCCACTTGGCATGGCCGTGGGATTCGCGTTGGGCCAATAATTCCTCCTGGTTTCCTTTCCTTTCTTTACCTTTTGCGCGACTGGATTGGATCACAATGCAACAACCATCTGGTATTCTCGTTGACGACATCCAAATCAGCTAGATTACGTGACATGGGCCCACGTAGCAGCGAGTTTGCTGCAACTACACGATCAGCACCCTCTCCCTGTCCACTGTTTGCTTGCCCTGCTGCCTCCGCCGCTCGTCTCGTCTGCTACTCCCCGTCCGGGTGTCACACTGTCACCTCACCTGCTGGCTGCTGCCCCGTGCACACCCGACCCGACAGCTGCGTCGCACCTCTATATATAAGCTCTACACCTCCAAAGAGCACCAGAAAGAAAGAAAGAGATAGTACACTGCACTCTGCACACTAGAGATACACGCTGACACGCATCTGCACAAGCCTCACGCCGCCAGAGCTTCCTCCCATGGCGATCCTGTCGGACGCCGCCACCGAGGTGCTCATCCCACTCGCCGCTGTCATCGGCATCGCCTTCGCCATCGCGCAGTGGGCGCTCGTCTCCCGCGTCAAGCTCTCCCCGTCCCCTCACAACGCCAGGGACAAGGACGCGCTCCTCAGCGACTCGCTGATCGAGGAGGAGGAAGGCCTCAACGACCACAACGTCGTCACCAAGTGCGCCGAGATCCAGACCGCCATCGCCGAGGGAGCCACGTCATTCCTCTTCACGGAGTACCAGTACGTGGGCATCTTCATGTGCATCTTCGCCGTCGTCATCTTCGTCTTCCTCGGCTCCGTCGAGGGGTTCAGCGCAGCCAAGACCCACCCCTGCACATACAGCAAAGACAAGCAGTGCAAGCCGGCGCTCTTCAACGCGCTCTTCACCACCGTCTCCTTCCTTCTCGGCGCCATCACCTCCGTCGTGTCGGGGTTCCTGGGCATGAAGGTGGCCACGTACGCCAACGCGCGGACCACGCTGGAGGCCAGGAAGGGCGTAGGAAGGGCCTTCGTCACCGCGTTCCGGTCGGGGGCGGTGATGGGGTTCTTGCTGGCGTCCAATGGGCTCCTGGTTCTTTATGTCGCTATTAACTTGTTTAAGCTGTATTATGGAGAGGATTGGGAGGGGTTGTTCGAGTCGATTACTGGGTATGGGCTTGGTGGATCTTCCATGGCGCTGTTTGGGAGAGTTGGAGGCGGGATCTATACCAAGGCTGCTGATGTGGGTGCTGATCTTGTGGGTAAAGTTGAGAGGAACATCCCTGAAGATGACCCCAGAAACCCCGCTGTAAGTTAATTTCTTTTCTTGGGTTTGTTTTCTGATATTTAAGTGTCTTAAAAAGTGATTACTTATGATTACATTCACACCAGTTTATAGCAGCAATGAGATGCCAATTCACTGATTTATGAGCATCGCTTTACTCAACTTTTTTTTTATGGAGCTAGCTTTACTTAACTTATGAGCAAGGAGATACTTACTGAATGTGCAAATTCTGTTTGTCAGGTGATTGCTGACAATGTTGGCGATAACGTTGGTGACATCGCCGGAATGGGGTCGGATCTCTTCGGGTCATACGCTGAGTCTTCCTGCGCTGCACTCGTTGTGGCATCCATTTCTTCGTTCGGCGTCAACCATGATTTCACTGGGATGTGCTTCCCGCTGCTAGTCAGCTCCGTTGGCATCATCGTCTGCCTCATCACCACGCTCTTTGCAACGGACATCTTCGAGATAAAGGCCGTGAAAGAGATTGAGCCTGCGCTGAAGAAGCAGCTCATCATTTCGACGGCTCTGATGACTGTCGGCATCGCGCTGATCAGTTGGTTGGCACTCCCAGCTAAATTCACGGTCTTCAACTTTGGCGAGCAGAAACAAGTTACCAACTGGTAAGTTAATCACTAGTGCTGATTGCTTGTTAGTACTAGTTTCCTGAAATGCATTATCTTGGGATAATCGTGATAGCACCACTTTGCAGGGGATTGTTCTTATGTGTTGCAATTGGCCTCTGGGCCGGTCTGATCATTGGATACGTGACAGAATACTACACTAGCAATGCATACAGGTAAAAAAATTCTGTACTTAATTGATTAAAAAATCTCATGAAGGCATCAACTAGTTGGTAGTGCTTTAATCCATGGTGCTAACTGCTGATTTGCTATGCTGCAGCCCCGTGCAAGATGTCGCCGATGCCTGCAGGACTGGTGCCGCCACCAATGTCATCTTCGGCCTTGCTCTGGGATACAAGTCCGTCATAATCCCCATCTTTGCTATTGCTGTTGGCATCTACGTCAGTTTCACCATCGCTGCAATGTACGGCATCGCCATGGCTGCTCTTGGCATGCTGAGCACAATCGCAACCGGTCTTTCCATCGACGCCTACGGTCCTATCAGTGACAACGCCGGCGGCATCGCTGAGATGGCTGGCATGAGCCACAGGATCCGCGAGAGAACCGACGCCCTCGACGCTGCAGGAAACACAACCGCTGCCATTGGAAAGGTAATTCACCTGTTTCTTCCAAGAACAATTACACAAGAAAAAAAACACTTAGTAATATAGCAATAATAAAATAAATCACTTAATAATAAAATAAATTGAAAAAATGCAGGGTTTTGCTATCGGATCAGCCGCTCTGGTGTCGCTGGCCCTGTTCGGGGCGTTCGTGAGCAGGGCAGGTGTGAAGGTAGTCGACGTGCTGTCCCCGAAGGTGATAATCGGGCTGGTGGTGGGCGCGATGCTCCCCTACTGGTTCTCAGCCATGACGATGAAGAGCGTGGGCCGGGCGGCGCTGGAGATGGTGGAAGAAGTCCGGCGCCAGTTCAACACCATCCCCGGCCTGATGGAAGGGACAGGCAAGCCCGACTACGCCAACTGCGTCAAGATCTCCACCGACGCCTCCATCAAGCAGATGATCCCGCCCGGCGCGCTGGTGATGCTCACGCCGCTGGTCGCCGGCACCTTCTTCGGCGTGGAGACGCTCGCCGGAGTGCTCGCCGGCGCGCTGGTGTCGGGGGTCCAGGTGGCCATCTCCGCCTCCAACACCGGCGGCGCGTGGGATAATGCCAAGAAGTACATCGAGGCGGGAGCCAGCGAGCACGCGAGGGCGCTGGGGCCTAAAGGGTCGGAGTGCCATAAGGCGGCGGTGATCGGGGACACCATTGGGGACCCGCTCAAGGACACGTCGGGGCCGTCGCTTAATATCCTCATCAAGCTCATGGCCGTTGAGTCCCTCGTCTTCGCGCCCTTCTTCGCCACCCACGGCGGCATCCTCTTCAAGCTCTTCTGATTGGGTGATCGGTTCTAGAGGAAGCGGCAGAGCTCAGATGCCGCGGATGATTTGAGATTACTCCGATCCGGCTTCCGGCACGTGTCAATAAATTAAAGCCGGCCAATACCCCTGCAGAGGACGGTGGTGTGCTAGTTGTTCTCCTTGTAAGTAGATTGTTGTAGTTTATGCTTGCAGTGTGTCCACCTCGATCTGTACATACTTGGCGAATATAGTGTATGATCAGTGATCAGCAATGTAATAAGTAAGAGGAGAGAAAAAGAAGCACCTACGGAAACCTGTGATGTGAAAGCTGCACCGTTGGAAAGCTACACAAGACATGTCACTTGCATTACCCTATAATTTTGCAACACAAGATATGTCGGAATGCACTTGCATTGCCTTATTTAGACTGCCCACAGTGACCCGATGCTCAAACTGCCCGGGCCCATGTCCACCTGCACCGATGCAGTAAAACGTGAAATGCCCACAGCGGCATCGATGCTGAGTTTGTAGAAGCTGGGCCAGCTCGTCAGACAATCATTACTCATGCCGCCGTTGTTTCTTTGCGTTGGGTAGAAGCGGGAGCATTTTTTATTCACTCAAGCATCGGCGCATGTTGATTCCCCGGTGCCCCTTCTTTTGGACTCCAGCATCGCCGCTGCAGTGGTTGACCCGATGCCCAAACCTTCTCTCTCATGTTTCAAGCATCGACAAAAACAACCGCTGTGGCTAGTCTAATGCAGAGTTGAGCCGTTAGGAGTGTATATATGGTGAAAGTCTTATCTTAATCATTATTTTTACAAAATTTAGATGGTGCATGTGCATACACCCTTGGTGGAAGTCTATATCACACCTGGGTGTGATCTCTATAGAGAAAACACCCACCCTGCTTCCGGCTAGTGTCGAGGCTCCGGCACGGCGACACGAACAGGCACGGCATGGCTGATATGCCGTGCTGCATAGCGGCATCCCAAATCTGCACCCGAGCGCACGGGGCGCTCGGCGTGCGCGCTCTGCAGGGGGCGCCACCATGCACGCGCCGTCCGGGGGACCCCACGTGTTGACAATTTTTGTTGTAAAAATTTTGACTCTCAAGAATTTTTGTCGCAAGCATTTGTTGTAAAAAATTTGTCGCAAGCAAAAGTTTGTTGCAAAAATTGACTCTGGAGAATTTTGTCGCAAGCAAAAGTTTGTTGCAAAAAATTTATCGCAAGCAAAAGTTTGTTGACAATTTTGTTGCAAAAATTTTGGTGCTGAAGAATTTTGTTGCAGAAAAGTTTTGCTCGAACAATTTTTCCTCCAAATTTTGCTTCAAAATTTTTTGTGACATTTTTTTCTCTTGTTATCAGTTCATCACCATGCACGACATGGAGTGGAGCAGTAGAGCACGCGGTGTGCGGGGACCGGGGGCAGATATGGTGGGTCCGGCTCACAACTGGAGAGCGGCGCGCGCTGCGCGTGCGGGAGTGGACGCTGCTACAGGTAGGTAGGGCCCGCCACTTTTTTTGTCTCTATGCGCGAGCGCACAGGAGCGTGGGTGCGGGCGACTAGTGGCGCCCGCTGGCTAGTGTCATGCTGCTTACCGTGCCGTTCCGGGCCGCCCGTTTGGCCAGATATAGTTGGGCCTGATACAGAGCATCGGTCTGGCCCAGTCCAGCTTGGTCAGATCTGACACCGAAGGAATCGAAAGCGGGCCCGCGCAGTCCAAATATAATAAAGCCACGAGGTCCATGACACGTAGGCTCATGAATGCTCGGTTGCATTGCATTGGCTCTCCGGCAATCGGAATTTCGCCGCCACCTGGAGGAGATACAGAATATGCGGCTCCTGCTACCGTCCAGCCGCACGAGGGCGCTGCCTTAGCCTAGTTCTCGTCTCCAACTCCAACGCCACCGCCGCCGATTCCATAGCAATTGGCTCTTCGGTTCCGATAAGAAGAGTGCGGCGGAGGGAACTAGAGGGAAGGAGAAGGCAAAGTGGAAAGGGGCGCCGCGCCATGGGTAACGCGTCGTCGATGCTGACCCAGTACGACATCGAGGAGGTGCAGGAGCACTGCAACTACCTCTGTAAGCAACCAGATTTTGATGCCCTTTCTTCTACTGCTGTAGTATTTGTTTGGTCCCGTGATTGCTGATCTGTTCCTTCTTTTCTTGAAACGACGCAACAGTCTCGCAGCAGGAGATCGTGTCCCTGTACGAGCGGTTCTGCCAGCTCGACCGCAGCGCCAAGGGCTTCATCTCCGAGGACGAGTTCCTCTCCATCCCAGAGTTCTCCCTCAACCCGCTCTCCAAGGTATGAATTGATCCACCCCTCATCTCCTGGCTCCACCCGTTGGGATCCCTTTAATTTGTTTCGACCCGGATAAGTTTCTCTTGTGGCTTTGTTTGCATCTCAAGAATGGAATGTTGCGATTTTGTCCCATTCCTTTTCCTGGCAATCCGTTGGTTGTGTTGTACCCTGCAGATCTTGCAGTGCCGTTATTGGATTGGTGCTGTTGCCAGTTTGCCATAAGCCCCCACAATGCTGTACTTTGCCCACGCTTTGTTTTTGTTTATACATATCTGCCCTCAGAGTCAGAAAGATACTAATTTACAATAGTACCTAACACTGAATATAAGCTTTTAATCCTGCGTATCCAAAACCAAAATACAAAGGAAAGAACTAAACCATTATTGCCAACTATTGCAAGCATTAGCTAGCTAAGTAATTGTAGTATTTTTTTTTGAAACGAAGTGTAGCATAATTTGCTCAGACCAAATGTACAGATGGTTTACTTGGTTAATCTCATCAGGGATGGATGATCACCTGCATTATGTTTTTTTTTTTTTTTTTGAAAAGAACCTGCATTGTGTTTTACATTGGGATTCCTTTTACATTGGACATATTCAGTCAAGCCTCACACCATGTGCAGTATATGCTGCCCTGCAGAGTTACACTTACTCCTGACTGGAACAGCCAGAGATGACATAACACCTGAAGTTACCTCTAAACTTTTGTGGCAGACGCACTCTGACTTAGTACCACGCCATATAAAGAAATCATTTCCAACAAGAAGTTAAATACTTCGAGAGTAAACATATAGCTACTGATCAAGTTTCCTCTGCCACTGTACTAATTTGTGGATACTAAAAAAGTTTCATGACAAAGCTCTACCAGGACAAACACTATACCTGATTCAAATGTTTCAACCAATATGCTCCTCTCGATTGCGGCTTCTGAGTTTCTCCTCATTTTTTCCCCAGAGGCTGCTTCGTATGGTTGATGGATTGAACTTCAAGGATTTTGTTGCCTTTCTTTCTACTTTCAGTGCAAAGGCCAGTCTTCGGCAGAAGATCGAATGTAATCCCTAATATCATGCTTGTATCTACTTCTTTCCTTCCTATTTGAATATTTATACTTAAAAGCAACAAGTGTTGAATGAGGAAGTCCTAAGCCCTTGTGACCACTCGCTCAAATTTTTATTTTCTGTTTATGTTTGATGAAGCAGTGATATTTAAGGTTTACGACATTGATGGCAAGGGGAAAGTAACCTTCAAGGATTTGCTAGAAGTTTTACGGGACCTAACAGGGTCATTCATGTCTGAGGAACAAAGAGAGGTGCTTTCATGTCATTTCATTAAGTTCCGTATTTCGTTATAAATGTTATGCGGTTGTTTCCTTTATTTTGTGAAGATGATGTTGTGAATTTGTGGCATGACCATTTACTCCATTCATCTTCAACCAACTGTATCTTCAGTTAGTGACATGTGAAGTGGACACAATATGTTTCGAACTGAAGGAAGCACTGATACTAACTGTAGGTTTCTTTAGAGTTGCAAAGTGGGAAGTATCATATGCAGTCCATTTGAGTGCGCTGTATAAAGATAATTTGCACAGCTTTTGACATGATAACATAATAGCTTTTTGGAAGCCATATTGTATTTCTAAGTGATTAAAATCCAAATATTTACACTTTCTATGCATTCTTAACCTGCAACAAGTGTTCTCTTTGTCAATTTGTAGTAGACAAAGGAGCCAATTTCATTCTCCCTCATTCTAATTCAAGTTCTGTTCAAAAGCAATACATCTTCAATGGCTTCTTTATTTTAAAAAAGTTAGCATGATATGGTTTGAATAAACTTTGTTCGTTATGCTATACCTTTTCTATTTTGTTCAAGGAGTCTATGGTGTTCAGAACTGACTAAAGGTTCCTGGGGCTAGTGAAATGCTTGTAATTTCCCACTGAGAATGCTGAACACAAGCACACTAGCTGTCTTTTTTCATGAAAAGACAAAAGAGGTACCACTAGCTATGTAGTAACATTGTAACTTGCAAGAAACCAAACCTTTGTACCTAAGGTATCTAAGTAATAATTTCGGTATATTTCCAAGGACCGTCAAAAGGCTCTTGTGTATTTTGTTTATATGGACGTAGAATATCAATGTGACACAAACCATATCGATGCATTGCAGCAAGTACTAAGTAAGGTATTGGAAGAAGCAGGGTACACAAAGGATTGCTCATTTTCAGTAGAAGATTTTATCCAGGTACATGAATCCTTTTGTCTCATTATCATAGCTTCTATCTCTATTATTCTCCAATACCTTACTATAATACCGTGCTCTGGAAAATTGGTGACAGTACTCGTAGGTAGCACTTTGTCAGAGTCAGCTCTTCTGGCAATCAGTCTTTTGCATGTACTACTAGACCTTGTCTGAAAACATCCTGCACTGTTTCAGATTATCGACCATCCTGGGCTCAAAATGGAGGTTGAAGTGCCAATCGACTAGTGAAAACGCTGTAGAATTAAAAAAAAAATTAGTTTACTTTACAAGCTCTGGTTCTGTCTGCATGACATAGTATCCATACTCGATGAGATGTAACAGGATAATGACCACTCTTCTTCGTTTTCTTATTTTGTGACCAGTTCACGTGCCCAAATTTTAGTCTACTCTGATGCAACAGCTAGCTTTCGTCTTTGTTCATTTAGCACTTTTGAATGCAGTAATCCATGTCAACTTCTCTGGATCCAATTACTACAAAATTTGCCTTGTAATGAGGTTTTAGCTGGTTCCATGATGATATTTTGGAGCGCGATCTTGCTTGTGGTTGACGCCGCCGCGCATAACTCTTCTGCCCAGAAGCAAAGGCCCATCCACATACCGGGCTGCACAAACATATCGTAATCTAGATGGGCCATACCGTAAACGACGACCTGTGTGGAGAGGGAGATGCGCATGGCCGCCGGCGGCCTCTGGTGAATCTTCCGCGATCGGCGATGTGCTGATCCTAATTCAGCTCTGGCACCTGCGCAACCGAATTCATGCGTGTTGTGTTGCCGTAGATTGAACAGAAATTCATCACTGAACCTTTCAGCCTACCAAATTCAGTGGAGAAAGACACCACGACAATTTCATCAACAACTTCTACTGATATAATTATTGCAGAAAACTGGGCAAGGACCAGAGTTGGAGGTCATGGCTATAGTGGGTTAATGTCGGCTGTCGGCAATAATTGTCGCCTCAAAAATTGGCACAAAACAAACGGACCTAAAATCCCGCAGGATCGATGGGCAGTCACGAGGACCCAGCTGCCTGCACAACTTGGGTCGAAAGAAAATGAGAGCTCGCTGTCGGCGAGAGACAGAGTCCACATGGGAGTCCAAAACACTGTTGGCCAACACCAGCAAGAGATCTTCTGTAGTTACAGTGACAAATAATAGAAAAAAGCTATTGTACGACCCGTCGCGCTCTTGCACAACCGCGCGCCCGATTTGGCCCAACAGGCCTTCACGAGCAAACCGTCAGGCTATTAAATTTTTGGCCTGAGCACCCGCCACCTTCTTACTTTTTGTCCGTTGCCAGGCTCTCGTTGTAATCCACGTAGTTTTGTTACGTGTTTTGGGTTGAAAAATTCATTAACTTTCTAATGAGATGTTCATTTTCAATTTCGTTTGCAGCATTATACTCCTTATGACAAGATCTATAAAACAAAATCCATGATACTTATATTTTAAATTTTTTTATAAAGTGACAACTTATATTAAATGACAGTAGTTACCTATATATTAAGTGTATAGTAGCTTATATGTAAAACTATCAACAAATTATGTATATAAATTGCTACAGAAATAATTTACCCTCCCTCATGTTGTTTACCCTTATGAAGTATCTACATAAGTTACCATATTGTCTCTATATAAGTTACCACTAGATACTACATAACAATTTTGCACACAATTTGTTATCCAACCTTTACATAACTTGATACATTTGTCTCTATATAAATTTATAGCATACAACATAAGTTGCTATATGCAATCATTGTAAAAGTTTGATACATTGCCTCTACATAGGTTAACATTGCAATCTATGTAGGTAGTCTATTGATCTCTATATAAGTTCATGCATAAGTTGCCACCACATTGTACATAAGTTACTACCTACAATCAATATAACTTGACACCTCATGTAAAAATTTTCAGAATATATCGATGATGGATCTCATTTTGTAGATCTCGCTGTAAAGAATGTAAATCTGTAAACAAATTTTAAAACGGACATCTTACGAGAGAGTTATAGCAATTTGAAGATAATGAAACCAATTTTTCAATGCTAACAGCATTCATGATAGCGACGTTCTGCTCAACCGTTAATTGATGGACACGTGGTCACATCAGATTGGGGTCGCGCGCTATGCGATCCCGCGACTCGTCGCGCGTTAACGCACTCCCAAATAATACTAGCATGAAAGCTATGCGTATGTGAAGAAAACAGAACACAACTTTGTTTGCAGAGCAGAAACAACTTTCTGGGATTCGACAATCGCCTCAAAGAAGTGTTTTTGGTCTCTTCTCTCAATTTTTTCCCTGTCTCTTTCAACCATGACATGATTCCTTGCAACTTGCCTCCTTTTCTGATTTCTCAAACGAAATGAGAGAGATATGGACCAAAGTTGCAAACCTTTTTTCTTTTAATTTATTTTCATTTTCCTTCCTTTTTTCCCTCAAACATTATCTGAACAATTCTTCTTTCTTAAAAGAATGATAAAGCACACATTTTCAGCCTTACAGCTTACTTCACGTACAGGTGAACAAGCTTCGCCGATCACCCAGACATCATCTAATCTATGACAATAGCATCAATCACACCGAGAAGGCGAAAAAATCGGATAAAAATATCTACCTACAGGCAGGAGCGTAGAAGCTGGGGATGTGAGCAAACACAATGGAGTAAGGACCCACGGTTATGGGCTGTGTTCCCTCCACCTGCACAGGCTCCAGCTTTGGGATGTCTCCATTGGCATCAGTCACCAACACATTGCCATTCAGCAACACTCGTTGGCTCTGCAAGTTCCCGTCTTTGGGAGTGAGATGGTACTCTTCTCTTGTGAGCTCGGCAGCTTCACCAAGCCCAGGAATGTGACCAAACCTTCTGCTTTCTTTCCTTGCACTCTGGGTCTGTGCGCCTTCGCTCGTCACATAAATGTGATTTGTATCGTTGCCACTGAGGTTGATCAGGAGCAGAGTAATCCCTTCCTGAAAAAAAAAATCAAAGGAATAGCGTTTAAGCATGGTTCGGATAGTTACTAAGAGTTGTTGCAAAAAAGAAACAGAAGTTTGAATTGCATGTGCTCCCTTACTGATTTTCTCGCGCAATGTGCATAAGCACGGATCTTATTTGTGCCATTGAATGTTGTTGAGAGGACCTTGGTTCCCATGAGGCGATGCCATAGTAAAGCACTGCAGAGAAATCAGAAAGATGCTAAATTAAGATGGACAAAATTTCTTTCTCCTATCATTCACTGAAGCTTTGTAAAAGTTATGTACCTGTAATAGTCAGGATTTGGTTCAAATGTAGTTGTGTTGAGCAGGCCATAGTTTCCACCAACCAAGGTCTGTCTACAGTAACTCTTTGTGTCATACTTTGATGACATCCCAAGCTGATCCAGATACCTGAAACATCATCAGTGGAAAGTCAATAAATAATTCTTGAGATGGTTCCTTCAAATTCAATTGCTGAGCTTAGCTGTGTGCTACTTCAAACATGCTATTGGCTTACCAGAAGCTGAACACAAATGCATCGGTTACAAGGTGGTGACCACTGTTGTAAGCCCCTCCAGCCTCGCCAACCCAGGCAACGGTGGACGTCCCTGCAAACTTCAGTATCCCCTGAAGATTGCTGAAAATGCTTGCCTCACCATCGAGATAAGATGGATCAAGAATTTTCTCAATCAGATGATCGTCAACACCTGATACATTCAGCATTCTATCCATTTATGCAGAATCCAAGTCTCCAACTCATGTACTCAATAGATGGTAAGTCAAGGGAGCATACCAGGGCCTAAATTGTAGATATGGTGAGTGATCACATCCATTTGACTTGGTTTTGTTTTGCTGACGAGT
Source organism: Urochloa ruziziensis (assembly GCA_015476505.1). NCBI lineage: Eukaryota > Viridiplantae > Streptophyta > Magnoliopsida > Poales > Poaceae > Urochloa > Urochloa ruziziensis. Next base: position 7,111,765 of record CM027123.1, on the reverse strand, counting down.
TCAGTGAACCAGGCTGCGTCAAAGAAGCCTCCGGGTGCAAGTACTAGAGGCTTTGTTGGGTTGCTTTGGTAGGTGCTGTCAATGATGTGTTTCAGAGTAATCACATCTGCTGCATATTGGTCTGCATCAATCCGAGCTCCAACTCCACTACCACTGAGTTCATTTCCTACAAGAACATCGTATTAAGGTTCCAAAGTACTACACTATGCAGAAGTACCGCTCAGATTATATTGCATCTTAAGAAAAACTAGTGTATAATAAAAGTATGTCTTTTCCACATTGACGTGTGAAAAGACATGGAAAGCATCATCTATGACCTTTTCTGTAGCCCTTTAGTGATAGCTTAACCAATTATCTACTCCTATCAAAATGATGTTGACACACTTGTCTGGATCCCTTTCCTACATACTTATCATAACTCTCTAAATAAAGTGGCTTCAAAACCATATCATAGGAAGATAACGTGATGCTCTTTTGTGACAAAACCACACAACCCACAAGATCACACAGAACATACCGAGCTCCCATCCATGGATATCATATCCTTTGTTGACAGTGTAGCGAATAAAAGAAGCTGCATTCGTGTAATTCCATGGCCCCCCTAAAGAACCATCAGGCATTGGGACCCGGCCATTCAGAGCATTCAGCCCAAAAATAATTTTGGCCCTGCAACATCAAATAGAATGTTAGGCATTCCAGTCCAAAGAGAATGCAGTTCCCTGAGCCCTGACATGGTAAATGAGTAGACCAAAATACCCAGACTAAAGAAAATACCCAGATTTTTGAAAGAAAGCATTTAGCTCATCCCATCTATCCAACGGTAGGCAACCTTGTGAGAAACCGAAAATCGCAGACGTGTTCTTCACGAATGGAGTGCATGGTTGATGAGAGTCACCGGTGTCATATATCAACATATCTTGCAAAGAGCCGCCCAGCCGGAGCTTCAAAGGGGAGAATGCTGTAAATTTTATTAGATTCTTATGGGAGGATGGACCCCATATCGAAGTACCAGTTTCATGGATTTTATCTTACGAAAAGAATATGCCATGGCTTTCAGAGTACTACTGCTGCTAGAATTTTGCTGCAGTTAGTTTGTTACCGTCACATTGAAAACCAACGACCGCAATATATTTCAAGCAAGACCATCGATTTCTTGATTGGACAGTAGGACAAATTTTCTTATTAAAACGAAAGTGATGGTGATAATGTGTTGGCTTACCTTTGACGGCATTCAGCAGGATTTTGTTAGAGAGATTCTGCAGGGAGGAAAATATTAAAGACCTGTGTCAATCACCCATGTCATGGTTTGATTTGCGCAAACTTCTAGTACAAATCTAGCAACCAACGAATTGAAAACTAGCAAACGCCCAGTTGAGCACGCAGGCATGCACCAAAATATAGAAAACTCCTACAACCTGACCTATGTTCTTCTTTTGATGAATCTCCAACTACTCTCTAATTACGAGCATTAGAATACGACCAAGTATCCAATAGTGTTCATGTATTTTGGTAGGCTTTACATTTGCACATGATTGGTAGGAAAAGGCACTACTACTGTAATTGCAGACAGCCCGGCATGACTACAGGTCCACGAATGAAATCAATGAATCTCCCTAGGCTGTCAGATTCCAAGTTTGCACTATCTAACGCAGGTCCCCAAAGAGCCATGTCGCTGCCGACAACAGAGAGAAAAAAAAAATCCTTGAGATCCCCATACATGGTCTACGGGTTCTACCGAATTATACTTGGCATGTGCATAAATTAAGTTCAGAGCTCAGACACTGAAATAATCTGGCAAGAGCACCATGAGTGTGAAGCTGAAGTGCTGAACTGACCATGGTGAGGAGGGTGGCGCGGCCCCAGCTGCAGGTGCCGTAGTCGCACTTGTCCGGCGGCCACCAGTCCAATGTGGCGCAGACGAAGTCGTCGTCCGTCTCCGCGACGGCGGACCGCGCGTCCACGACCACCGCGTCGCCGCCGGCGAAGGCCGTGGTGCTCACGGTGGCGGTGCCGCCGAGCCAGAAGAGGGCCCAGACGCAGAACCCGACCATCTTGAGCAGCAGCCCCGCCGCCATTCCGCAGCGAAGGCGTAGCGCAGAACGAAGCCAAGAAGCAGCAAGAACAAAAGGCTGGGGAGAAGGGAAAGGCTTTTGTTTAGAACGAGAGGGGAAATGCAGGGGAAAGAAGCAATGCCCCTCAAAGGAAAGCGAGCCCCTTTGTGCCGGGGAGGGAAGGTTCTTGCCGGCTACAACATGTAAAGTATCTCAAGCCAGGGAAACCTCTGGTGTGGCCGGGGATGAATGGATGGTTAGGCAAAGCAGAGAGAGAGAGAGAGAGACCTCACCTGACCGTGGTTGTTCAGGGAAGAGAGGTCAGGTCAGATGGATGAGCTGCGGGCATGCGGCTTTTAATTGTAGCAGGCTTGGTGTGGGAAGCTTGGAATCTTTATATGGCAGCGGGAGGGAGAGGGAAGCAGGCAACGCAAACAGCACTGATTGAGAGCAGGAGCACGGAGCAAGTCGTATCTCGTCAAAGGACATGTTTAGTTAGCGCACGCGAGCTGTCAAATCTTGAAGGCATGGCAATGACAGATTTCCAATCCTCACAATCTTAAAACACACTGTATTTCCATTAGAAAGTCCTCTACCTATATACGGAGTACTGTATAATTTTTATATTTCATTAATATGTATTGGTAATTTTTTGAATTATTAAAGAATGGTCCTGTGTACTATACATTGAAAGATTGTCTATGTCCAGAACGCAGCAAGAGTTCACGAGAGCAAGTGTACTGCTAGCACTTACGCAATATGTCCTCGTCTCCTCGAGAAACAAACACAAGCGCACTCCTGTTTCAGAAGTTAATTATATATACTACTTGCCAGTAACAAGTGCCAGTAAGTGGTTAGGGAGTAAAAAAGATGTCACAAGATGACAGTAGTGCCATGTTGTTCTTTGGATGAAAAACAAACCATGGTTTTGCAGCGCTGGAAAGTTCATCTTTGGCAGCTGCAATGACAGGCAGATGGAGTTAAAAGGTCTCTCGAGAATCCATCCACCACCAGCTTGTCCAGTTGCACCTCTCCACTCTTTTGCATGTGGACGGTGGACCTTGCACTCTTTATTTACACAGTGATAAACACTGCCGTATGCCTGCCTGATGCCTCTGGTGAAATGGAACTGTAAGGAATGCTTTGGCAAAAATAAATAAATAAGAGCGACATTCAGATAATGAGATGAGTCGTCAGAAATCTTTTTACTTACTCCTATCTCAAGAGCTGACCGATAACGTTACGTGAATGGATCAATGTGATCAAGGTCAGAATCCATTTAGGCTAGAACAATGGTCTCTGTTCACTCCGCACGACTGGGCAAATCGTCTCATTCATCTTCCATCCTTTGGAACCTAACGCGCTCTACAAGTTGCAACATATTAGTCATCCTATAATTATTTCAAAAATTAGTCATCCTATAGGAAGCATTTACGGTGGCCGTATGATGACCAAGTAAAAGGATTTACTAAACTGGCTCGATCTTGTGACCGACATCCTATTGGATTGCTTCATGTCGCAAGTAGCCCGTAACTCTGAACATATCCAACTTCTGCAATTGCAAGTCGGAACGAGGCAATCTTGTTGCGGCGGAGAGGCTATCACTGACCTTTTCTTTTTTGAGAGACAAGTAAAAAAAAGTTCATTTGGCTCCATTCTCATCCCGTTGGCTAAAATAATGGCCTAAACTTTTTTTTTTTTGCCTCATAAAAATGGACAAAAGGTGTCAAACCTATCCATGATCATGCATATGCACGCATCTCGAAACCATGTAAGCTGGGCTTTATCTTCTCCCGGACCGATTTCTTGATCGCTGCGAGAGCTTAGGGTTTTGCTTCTTTTCTGGGGGGAATGTCTGTGGCGCAACCGGTTGCGCAATCTCCGATCCGCCGCTGCGTGCTTGCGGTTGCGGTCACCACCAAATACTACCTGCTCGCCTGCACCTGCACTAGCAGACACAGTTGGTTTACCAGCATCGCGTCGTCATGGTTAGCGGCGCCTGGTTACCAAATTCACAATAAATTACTCGATCATGACCTTTTTAATTGTCGGCCGGTGCAATTAGTTCTCGTGTACGTCTCCGTCCCAAGGGAGAGGATGCTGATTAGCCAATGATGGGCGTGCTAATTAATTGGTTTCCGCGGTTTGACATGGTGCGTGTCTTTAGCCAATTCCAGTACGCAGAGTAAAACACACACTACACTACTTAGGGTTTAGGAACACTGATGAATTGAAACTAAACTAGCCGGGAAGAATGATCAAAAGGGGTCTACAAGAGAATCAGCACCGACAGAGTAGAAGGAAAAAGTGGATTGCTCGTGACCGTTCATGACAATTTAGCATAGGTCCTTTCGGTACCTGCTTACCCGATGGTCATGTCTCATGCAAGACGTGCATGATTTGAATGAATGGATTGGTAGGTTGCCTTGCCTCCAAGCATAGTACTGGGACTACTGCTGGCTACTTTTCGAAGCCAGTCTCTAAATTGACCGTGACAAAACAGCCGTCATACTGTATTTTTGGAGTTGTATTATTTGCTCGTGTGTACTAGTATGTTACCACTAGCCATTCAGTCCCGTGATCCTATCCTAAACACGCGTCAAATAATTCAGTACTGAATACTGATGTCAGTCAGAAAACTGACTGAACCTGGCTTTGACCACGCTGGAAAACACGTCGTCATCCGACCGTGCAGCACACTCTCCTCCACCAATCTTCGTCCTTTTCAGAATGATGGTGGACCATATGAACATTTCGTCACCAATAATAGATTGCACATGCATTATCGCCCATCATCTCACGTTGACGCATGTGCGAATTATTGGGCGACACTAGCGTACAAGCAGCTAGCTAGCCTGCCTAGTGCAACCAACCATGGAGCAGAGCTGCTCATAAAACAGGGGAAGGGACATGACATCTGCTACTAGCATCTCTCACTCTCAGATTTGCCAAGGATGCAGAGGAGATCAGAACCGGAGATTTCCTTTTGTTTCTGCGATGAGTGCGATCCATTGCATGCAGATTGTTGCAATCTGAATATGCCTTTTCTGACTTTGCCATGGCTTATTGCTTTTGCTTTGCTTGTGGGTGAGACCAGCCAGCCAAAGCCCAAAGCCAAGCTAGCTGCCGGGCATAACCGGGCGGCGAGAGACGATAGGGTTTGGTAATTGGTTGGCGAACTCGCCGGAGATGGATGTCATACCTAACTGAACCCATGAATCGCATCAGGTGTCATCAGGCTACCTGACAGAGCAGCAGCATAACAAACATACGCATCCAATCAACATCCCGGGCAACCAAGGTGTGTGCACACACGCAATTGCATGGGATCTTTACTGACCTTTCTTCACTTGTTTCGCTTGCACGTACCAAATGACCTTGACGCTATGTTATGTACCCTTGTCCATTTGTTGCTACGATATGTGCAGAGATAGCTATTTTTATCAAGGAAGAGTAGCGGCCATGGCAAGCAAGGAGGAGGGAAGTAGTTTTGAATGCATTGTGCAGCACAGGTTCGTGTACGAGCGACACTTGTGATGCCTTTGATGTCGTCGTACTTGTCCATTTGATTAGGACATTAGGTGTACCAGATGAGACAGAAATAGAGTAGCATATGAGTATGATGATTGCTTGTTGTGCCATGACGGTTGTTCATTCAGCTAAATTAGCGCCGTGTGGACGTGAACGTGCAACAGAATGACCAAGATTATTTGTTCGCCATGGACGCGTATAAGTTCTACGCGTGCATGTTATGGTGGTTAGTTAGGGATTAGGAATTAGCTGGGATGTTGCCCTGTTCAGAAGCAAGCAGCTCATGATATACACCTCTGCTTGGTCCTCACTAGTTCAGACTCCAGATAGACAACAGGATGAAAAAGGTTTGAAATTAAACCCTACAAAAGAAAGGATTTATATATTGCAACATTGGACCACAATGCAATGAGAATAAGCAAGCATTGCATTCATTGTTTAGTCATGATCATTCCAAACACATTCTTCACCAAAGCCCGGTCATTATTTCGGATGGGAAATAGGCAAATACTAGCTGCTAACTGGCTGCTCTGCTCTGACCTTTACTTCCATATGGAAAGAAGACGAGGACGATACAAAAATATTAAAATCATTGTGTCAAAACTGTCAATAAATTGACTAGCTTCTAGTGCCCTGGGATTATAAAAACAAGAACAGAACACTGGATGACCTCCTTTTGAAGAAAACAGAAGCAAAGCCAATTAACTTATCCAATAAGTTAGACCAAACCTAGGAGTCGGTATCACTACTTCCCCAATTATGTAAAAAAAGGAGAGAAAGGCCTAGACTCTACAACAATAGCTTCTTTTAATTTTTCGATTCTTTAAACAAAAATGGAATTATCTAACGATAACATGGAGTTGGTGAGAAATGAATTGCTGCTGCATGCAACAGCTACATCTCGAGCCCCTCTTTCCGTTTCAAAGCATGTAATCATCATTCACAAGTGCTAATACATACCTAATGCGACTAGCACCTTTTGGTTAGACTAATCCACAACAAGAGGCAACAGGGACCAAACCCAGGCCAGGGGCCTGGTCTTGTTCTCTATGCTGACCTAGCTTTTCAGTGGCAACTGCCAAATCTTCTGCAGTGCGACATTATATTATCGAAATAAACGAAGCGGTTATGTAGCACTATCAGAGCACTGCTGCTCTGTTTGCTAGTGAAAATGGGATGAGAGTGAGACGATAGATGCTTTCTTTCCAAGTGACAGTGATGGTTTAATGGGTGCTTCCCGGGTAAGTCTTATATGGGACTTCTCTTGGCATATGTTGGTAAGTTGGTTCGCAGGTTGTAGCCTGGTACCGAGAAAGCGACAGCATCATCTCACCGTACTTGCAGATTCAGATTTTAGTCAGGTTGTTTAATTGTGCAACTAATAAACACGTTTGTGTGTAGTTGTATTATAATTATACAAAAAATTAGGCCAACAGATGGGTTAGAGAAGTAGAGCCAACACCCAAGCCCTGAACAAGACACGGCATGCAGAGATGATGAGCAGTTCGTAACCCGTCACGAGCTTAGCCCAGTGGTGTACAATGACAGCAATCCTGGGCCGATAAGCCTGTTATTGTTAATGTCCAGGAAGCATCGGCACAGTGTTCTCGATTTCTCATTTCTGCCCAAACCAACCTTACTAAAATTTGTCCCTTTGTTTCGACAGTAGCCACTAGCCAAACATTAGGACTATCGTTTTTTGTTTTTTGTTTTTTTTTTTTGTCAAATTTGGGTGGAAATAACCTGAACACAGATCAATCAACTGGAGTGCATGCTGAAAATTGTCAAGATATGAAACACGTAGACTCTCACAGAGGCAGAGCAACCATCAACTGTAAGTTCAAATAGGATAAACATTAAGTTCGGTGTTGAATGAAACATTACACTGAACATATGCAAGCCTCATCCGGTTTTCACTTTTTGCCATGAAATATGGTCTATTGACCAATGTACTTAGACTGTGGTGCACAACGTGCTGCAGAACTACTGGATGGATCAGTTGAAGCTAGGGCAGATAGGTCCCTTGGACAGGCCAAGGCGAACCTCCATTCCATGGTGCATGTCAGGTTGACGGAAACTGTCTGAATCTTGAGGCACTGCAAACCAATTGAAGAAAATTAGAACAGCTTGAAAAAATATATTTGGCGATACAAAGAAAGCCCAGCAGGAAAAAATTCAGTGCAGAGCTGCAAAAAAGAATGTGAAGCTGAATCCAATACATGGATTATGAAAGTGTTGAGAACAAATAAAATGCATGGCTGCACGTATTACAGCTAATTGGAGATATTGAGCCTAGCAGAGCAATTGTAACAAAAAAGACACAAGCTCAGATCATTGACTGTCACAGTTAGGTATGTATCGCTTTTTGAGTATATTAAACCACGAGAACAATCCAGGTATATAATTACCAAATCATACAAATGCAATTCTCTTAAACTGATGAGCTCTACAAGTTATATTCAACCACTTAAAGTAGCTGGAACAATAAAATTTTAAACTGTAAACATTTTGGTAACTCTTGATTATCCAGCAAGTCCTAACTTCCAACCACATCACGTCGATTGGTATAGTCTGAGTGAGTTTAGCTGAGACACTGCTGCTAGTATCAAGATTAAAAATAAAAATATATACCAGTATTTCCCAAGTATGGCTAAGAACATTAACAAGGTCACAATCGAATTTCTATTTACTTGTATTATAGACAGAAATTAGAATCATTTTCTCGAGCCGTATGAGGAGAAAACCTCCTATACGTTTCTAGGGGAGGGGTTGTTTATCTACATCTATCCCAATAAGCTATCTATCGAATCGTTGCAATTGATGTTCGATCTCGAAGAGAAGGAAGGGATCTTCAAAAGGTGGGTTTTTATGATCCAATAAAGAATCAAACTTGTTTAAATGTTCCAGCTATTCTCTATTTCCTTGAAAAGGGCGCTCAACCTACAAGAACTGTTTATGATATTTTAAGAAAAGCAGAATTCTTTAAGGATAAAGAACGAACTTTGAGTTAATTGAGAACTAAATGAAAAAAAAAAGTAGGAGAGGGGGCGCTAGTACCTTATTTAGACACAATTTCCCTTTTTCTTAGTCCTATTTTTTTATCGCATTTATGCCGTGCCAATCCAAAGTCCTTATTTTATTTCCTTTTTGTATCTATTTTTTTATAAGGCTTTTTGTATCTAATTGCATTGTCTTTCCATTGACAAAGGTCTATTAAACAAATAGAATTTGTAGATAGCTGGGTCTCTTTATCGTCACTCCATATTCGGTATTTCTGTCTACACTTCGTTCAAATAATGGGGTTGCCCCCCTTGCATGTACTCTCTATAGCTTCTATAGAAGATAGAAGATTTTTGTATTTAAAGAAATAAAAATTGAACATGCAAAACAGCAGGAAGCTGCCTGGTTGAAAACAAAGGATAGAATGTCTTACTGTTAAGATAATCTTCAAATCCAAAATCATCCAGGGAACCTGTCAGTGCCTCATATCCAAGCATAGCTGATGGCAACGCGCCAGGGGGCCTTTGGAACCTGGCATCACAGATATCCATCAGCATGTGGTAATCATTAAAAAAAACAAATTTAAGATAAACAATTAAAGATATGCAAAATGCCATCAGAAGGACAATGCATAAACAAAATAAAAGATGTGCTCCTATGGTGGCTCCCATTCTTTGTTCCCTTCTGCCTTGTGTTTTTTTTGTGTTTTTCTCATCCTTATTTCTTTTGGGTTTCATTTCTAGCCTACCCCAACTCGCTTGGAACAAAAGACTATGTTGTTGTTGTTGTTGATCGTTGTGTTAGAAGCGACGGACGAGAACAATGTTTATATATTTTGAACAAATTGCAAACCAATTATGATATCAGAATTCTGCGTGCTTGATTTGTTGAAGTGTTTGCCAAACTAAATACTATCCAAAAGCCTAAAAAATGATATCAAAATTCAATAACATTACATTAATGTATTTCCACTTCAGCTTCCTGACATCCAACTTTTTCTGGATAAGGAGTTTAGATGTGCAGGAAAGCATTTCTAGACCCAGCCAAGCATGCAGTAAAACCAAGCCATGCAATACAAGCAGCATAGCAGTGAAGCAGGGGAAAACAAAATAAAATTTCTAATCAGCTGCTAGCAGGATGGAGCCACACTGACAAACAAGGCATCCACACTGCCACAATAATAAAAAAATAAACAATAATAAACAAGCAACCAATTTCAGGTATAGACGTATAGTCAACACCCTGCAGTAGCATCAAGGATACATCACACAATAATGGGCAATGGAATAATAGATATGCAGAATCTTAACAGTCTTCTAGCCATATGCCAAAACCATGTACCCTAGCCTAATTTGATAAAGCAGGAACTCTCAATTGGTGCCTCATTCAAATATAACCAAAGGGCAGTATGAGTTATATGAGTAAATCCCGTACTTTGGAGGCCTGTCAAACATGGGATGGCATGCAAAGCATGATCCAGTGCAAAGATGAACATCTCGTACCCGAGTTCCATCGGCACAGTTGATTCCAGCAGCCAGACAAAATTACACTAAAGACTCCTCTGATGCTCGCAACAAATACTTCATTACTCCTAACTCGAAGCTCGAACGAATTGATGGAGGTAACACAAAAATTTCAGGGAAATTGCAAGGTACAGTGAAGGACCTGGAGAGGATTTGGGCATCGAGATCCTTGCGGATGTTGAAGGCGGATCCGTAGATGGCCTGAGTCCCGAACTTCTTCTTGTCCGCCCAGAACTTGGCCTCCTGCGCGGGAGCGCGTGCCCCCAAACAACGAGACTCAGCGTTAGGGTTTCGACGGGACGAAAAAACAAAGGAAAATAGAGGAGGGTGGTGTGTTCGTACCGATTGGATGGTGGCCTGGAGCGGGTGCGGCGGCGCGAGATCGGCCTTGACGCCAGCGTTGATGCCGAAGCGGAGGGTGTCGTGGGTCTCGCTGACGTCCCTCTTCATGCCGCCGCTCGCCATCGTCGCTGCTGCTGCTTCTCTCTCTCGTTCCGCTGCTGCTTCTCTTCTCTCTCTCGTTTCTTTCTTTGTGGGGAAGAAAGGGAAGACCTCCCGGATTCAAGGTGGGCTTGATATATAAGCTCTAGGAGGCTTCTATGGTCCGTCTCTGACTATTCTATTGTTGGGCCGGCCCAACTTCTATACGTGTCCATGTTTATTTCGGGAGCTATTGGTCAATTTCATCAGTTTCCAACTCGGAATATAGCTGAAGTAGGGCGGCTTTCACCTATTTTGATTCAAACAACATGCCAGGAGAATCCCAGACCACAACCAGATGATTCAACAGTACCACATAATTGACAATGTACACCTCCATGCCACTGTCTTTTCCTCAGCTGTTTCTGCAGACTGAATCTTATCAAGAGTAAGCAGCCGGATAAAGATTTCTAACTTCAAAGCGATTTGGCTTTCCTCAAGTTTTTACTTTCAAATTCTCGCGACCCCCGTGAGCCAAAAGTCTGCAAAGATTGGTGTGCCATATCTCCCAGATTCATCCAGGGCCCATCATACATTGTCTCTTCCTTGAACTGTATTTGTGACAACTTTAGCAGCCAACCTCTTCGCTTCGGACCCAAAAGCTGATCTTCCTAACCGAATATCCTATACACCATATCTCCAAGAATCAGTTACTGCAGCTTCTGGGTATGTAGAAAACATCATGCAGCCAACATGCCACACAATCGTTGCCACCCCCCACTGCATACGGCACACTTCATGAAAACACTTTTTTTTTCTTTACCAAAAACCAACCTGTTATAGGCTTGGAATCCCCTCCAAAACTGAGAATCACCAATACCTTGATATTGAAAAATAAAAGGCAGCTATTACCTTAGATACTCATTTGGTCACTCCTGTTTGTACTTTGGTAGAACATATGGAAATTAAATTAAAAATGATTTAAAATTGACAGTTCCCAGTGTTTCAACTGGGGACTGACAAAAGAATAGCCCCGTTTTAGCATATCAGCAGCATACCAAGAAACTGCTCTGTCCAAACAGCTTCTCTATAGCCTTTTTTGAAGGAATCAGGAAGGGTTGCCCTCTGCTGGATATATATTAATTTAAGATTTAAATAGTTTTGTATAGAATTACAAACAGCAATTAGGGAACAAAAAGGAAACAAAGTAAACGAATGAGAAAACTAGAGCTAAAGATTGTCTATCCATTCTGAAATCTGTGGGAAGTATTTTTTATTTGCTCTGTGCAACAATAAAGCAAATTCTTGTTTGAAGATCAACTTGCATCGGCTGACAGAATGTGCAATGTCTCTGAAGATCAAATCATTTCGTGATGTCCATATACTCCAGCACATGAGGATGATTTCCATGAAGAAAGGGCGGTTCAGCTGTTGTTTAAGTGCTGCCATGATCTCAAGAGGGGCTCCCTGTATATCAGAGTGGAGTTGTAGCAAAGCCCAACATTGCTGTGCAAATGGGCATCTAAGAAAGAGATGCTCAGCTGTTTCCTCCATGGCTGATGTGCATAGCACACAGTTGTAGTCGGGTAGGATCATGGTTTTCCTTCTCAAGATGTTCCTTGTGCTTAATCTATCTTTGAGCAGTAACCAGAAAAACACTTTGTGCTTATGTTGGCAGGAGGATTTCCATGTCCATTTGAAGGATGGATGGACTACTGCATGTTCAATGATGTGCATCAAACGTTGGTTTTTGACAAAAGAGTACAAGTGAGGGTACTCATGTTTTTAACTGAATTGTTCCATAGGTCATCCCAAAGAAGGCATTCTTGCCATCTTGCAGATTAACTGAAGCTAAACCTTTGTATTGGTCTAGGAGCTTTCATATATTTCTCCACCTAAACGAACCTTTCTTTATGTGACTTCATTCGGAAAAAAAAAAAACCTTTCTTTATGTGACTGGGCAGCTTCCCATTTGGATAGTGTTTTTTTTCAAACCAGTTGCACCCAAAGGCGTATCAAGCTTGTTAAAGAACTTGTCAAGATTCTTCAGCAATAAGGCTTTGTTGTGTGATTTTAGATCTAGTACTCCAAGACCACCCTCTTCCTTTGGTCTGCAAACCATGATCCAGGCTACCTTGGGTCTCGTTGTGGCATTGATGTCAGCTCCCCTCCATAAGCAATGTTAGCTTGTCCAGTTGCTCAATGATGGCGACATGCATACTGAAGGTGCAGAGGTAGAATGTTGGTAGTGAAGTGAAGACTGAATTGGTCAGCTGCAGCCTACCTGCCCGTGTTAAGAACATTGATGTCCTAGTTATCCACTGAATTAATTTCTGTTAGTTATCCACTGTCAATATTTGTGAATGGCCAAAGCAGATTCTCCAAGATGCAGATAGATGCAACAGAAATAATGGCATCTTTGCCGAAACTGTTGCTCGCCAACGACATTATCAGCAGGAAAAAAAAGGAGAACACCGCAAATCAGCGATAGGGAAGGACCGGGGAAGGCTACCTGACCCGACTGGCGACATCCGTGAAGTCCGTGAGCAAGGGCCGCGAGTGCCACCTCCACGAGTGACGAGCCCTAGCGATCTTGTTTGCCGCCCGCTTGCTTGAATCTTTCCACCGAAGGCGGCAGCCCGGCAAGAACGCCTTCACGCTGTCGATGGGTCCTCTCCCTCCATCCATCTGGGCGACGAGAGAGGCGGGAGCAGGCTACCGGTTGGTGAAGAAGCAGTGGAAGAGGGCGATCATATGCCGCGCGAGCTTAGGGTGAGAGAGGTGAGCCGTCGACGGCGGCGCGAGACGCAGCCGGCCGGCAACAGGTCCGGTGAATATTTTTGCAAATAAGCCCCTAATTCGGATCGCGATTATTAATCGCGACCGAAAATATGCAAATACCCCTCCAATTTTCAGGAACCCCCCTAAACCGGATCGCGATCCGAATATATACATAAAACCCCCTGAATTGAATCGCGATTAATAATCGCGATCCGAATATATGAAGACACACCCCTACATTTTACATATACCCCCCTAAATCGGATCGCCCCTGATTCTGCAATTGTCCCTCGCTTTCTCCCGGCGGCGGCGGCGGCGGCGGCGAGCTCCTCCGCCTCTCGCCTTCCCCTTCTCCTTAGGCCGCCTGATATCACATTCTATGGCCGCTGTGCCCCCTCCTCCCTCATCTTATCCCATTCGCTGCGCCTAGGCGGTCTCCTGGTGACGAAATAGTGGTTAGGATGGTATTGATACGCGGCGGACGACTGAATCAGAGGGAGGACCGCCGGCGAGACTTGCCGGAGATGGCCGACCGCCATGGGAACGGCGACGGTACGAAGGAAGAACTCGACGCCGTTGATGGTGGCAATGGACTTAACAACGCGGCCGCGGAGCTCGTTTGCCTTGGTAAACAGCTCTGTGCACAGGTGATTATCTTTGCCTCCCGCTTCCTCTTTGCGAATCCGGGTGCTGCTGATGCGTTTGTTTTTACAGAATTGCTAAATAACACCCTGTTTCTCCCCCTCTCCACACCCGATTTTTTTATTGGCCTCGGATTGTAGCTCTCCGGCATCTCCTCCGTTGCAATTTGCAGGGCTGCCTGATGGGAGACTGCATGTACGAAGTTTTCGCCGTTCGGACAAAAACACGAGCAGAATGATTGTGAATTTGGACTTGTATGTCTAATTTTGGATTTTGCAGGAATCTTTGCATCTGCATCTAAATAGAATTTTTTGCAGTACTTTCTGTAGGATTTCCCTTCTAATTAGAATCACCAATGGTATGGTTGTCATAAATTATGGGCCTCAAGACTTTGGCATTTTATCAGTTACACAGGTTTCGCCTGCTGGGCTTGATGATGTCTGATTGTTAAATGAACTAATGAAGTATGAAATTAAATATGTGTTTATCTTAGCCGCTAGCAGGAAATGTAACTAGAAATTCTGCCACAATGTGAAAGGAAGCCCTGGAGATGAGGCGAAGTTGTGTGATGTTTTATCTTATTGTAACATTTTTTATTCAGACTCGTGTGTGTTCTCTTGTAATTGAAAAATGATAAAGAGTCCCAAATGCCCCTATCACCAGATGAAGGAATATCAGAACTGTCAAACTTCATTCAGAACTTGGATCATGCCTTCACGATGTTGATTAGTCTCAAGTCTCAACAGAACTCTTTCATGCAGCTTTACTCCTCCACTCCCCTAGAATTCACCTCAATTGTGTCAAATCCTTAGGGCTTCCCTGATACCTCTGTATATATGGTTCAGACATGTTCATGCATTTACTGAAAACTAACAGTCGTACAAGGTACAAACCTCTAAATGTTGCTTGAAAGTGGATCCTCCATGCAAAAAGATGGCCTGTATAGTCCTCGTTTTTAATTTTTATACATGTCAGTGATTGCCAACAAACTCTTCTCCCATCAAACTACAGAATCATTTATAAATATCAAATAGTCAATAAAAATATCAAGAGAACCTATTATTTCCACGATACTTTTTTCATCATCAAACGGGCCTTCAATTCAAACAGAATATCATCATATCTGGCAAGACTTGTATATGTTGCATTCAGCAACCAGTCAGACTGATAGAACCAAATGTATGTAGTATGTATGCCCAACCCAGCTAGGTGAACCTCAATCGAATATGCAAAAAGATAATAGCATAAATGTTTGCAAAATGGTGGTGAATTGGGTGGAATAGAGAGGCCACCTCGTCTCTGTTACCCTGTACCGCGGCCGCAGCTCAGGCCGTGCACCGTGTTCTCTACCTTCTGATGACATATGTCAAACTCAGAGGTTCTTCTCTGCTAGAGGATGATGGACATCAAAGCCATGGCTTTCAACGCCATCACGCCCACTGCCAGGAAGGCCAAAGCTAACCATGGAGGAGCAGGATATGCCACAGCTTGCCCTAAGCGAGTTGGTTTTGCACTTGGAGTAAGATTTCTCCTCCTCCCTGCTTCGCGGCCAATTCTAAACACCAAGCATCGAATGAGACGTACCTCCGACATCTCAGGGATAGATTGAAATGGATGGGGATCAAATTGGAGAGGGTGACGGGAGTAGCTTTGCTCCTTACGGCAATTTACTAGCTGCAATATATTAGAGGGACAGCACTCCCTCACAGGTGTGAAACAGGTAATCAAACAAAGAACACCTGCTGTAAGCAGCCACGGCAACAGGATCTTAAGTACACTAGCCTGTAAAGTAGTACAGTAGTGCTCACTGCTCAGCCAAGCATGTTACGAAGCACAAAGGGCAGATACCTTACAATTCGGTACAGAGCAGACATACTTCATCCTGAATTCGCAGAGGTTACAGAGAGAAATCAAAACAAAACCGGTAGTGTCTCATTGGTAGGTATCTTACAGTTTGTTAACACGGCCAGGTACGCATCAAATAGAGAACACAGGACTAGTTTTGCATCAAATAAGTTGGCCCATACGACTAGTTTTGCATCAAATAAGTTGGCCCATACATTTACAAGTCCAAATACCACTATATAGATACAGCACATCCATCCATCCATCCAGCAGACAAAATAAAGTTCACGCAGTAGTAACAAAGTGGAAGGCATATACTAGCTATTTTCCGAATCACACAGGTTAATAGTTCAACAACGTGCAATTAGATCAAGGTGCGATGATACTGTGACACAAATGGCTACTGCTGCTGTTGTAGAGGATGCGAGGTTGCAGTAAAGCTATCCATTCTATATGACCTCGCACTTCACATCAGTTCGATAGTTTGGTTTCTAAGGATAAGTGCTGCAGCCGCAAAGCTCAAAATCATGAAGCTGGAGACCCATCCCACATGTTGGAAAATAGAAGTTCAAGTCTCAATCTACTTCAGCAGGCAGTCCTTGAAGCCCTTCTCCAACTCTTCTTTGTTGAGATTCCTGCCGATGAAGACAATCTTGTTGATGCGTGGCTCATTTGGCTCCCACATTCTCTCAGGAGATCCTTGGAAAATGTCGTGCACTCCCTGACCATGCAAAAAACACAAGCAATCAAGGTTCATACAGCTCATTAAGGTAAGGATTTTACAAACAAAAAAGTCCCTCTCCAGTAATTCACAAGAAAAAATCTAGAAGAACTAAATCATGTAGCAACATGACAAGCTATACAGCGGATGATCCTCAGGTGCAGAGTCACAAACAATAGCAAGAGACCAAGAGGGATGGAGTGATGCCAGATACTAGAAATGTCATGGAGGGTCATGACAGGAAAAACAGTCCTTCCAAAATAAAAATATATCCTTCCTACCAGCAATTATACTACAACCATTCTGATAGATTATCCAGCTTAATGCATATTCAATATTACTCGCATGAATTGGTTCCAATGTTGTAGATGCCACAACTGCAAGAGTATTAAGACATATCCAGATAAAATTGAGGCATTAGTTAACACAAACCTGAAACACAAATCGTTGAGGCATTCCACTGACAGAAAGCAGTCCTTTCATCCTGTATATATCATCACTGTGTTCCAGCAGTAGATTTCCCAACCACATGTCAGCCTGCATGAGTGCATGTAAAATAGATGTCAATACAAATAACTCCATATCCAAGGCTATGAAAGGATTGTGGTGTTTGGATGTCTCAGTATCATAATATCAGTTGAGACAATAGAGCAAGAGATGAGGAACAATTTGAAGACTGGCCTTTTCAAGGTCCATCTCTCCTTCACAAACAATGCTCACAGAAGAAACACCAGGATCATGGGTGTGATCATGTGCATGATGATCTACAAAAAACAGGGAGCAAGGAGTTTACTTATATTCATACTCAGTATTGTTTCTAATAAAAATATCAGAAACAAGAAGGTCCAAAGAACTCAGAAACCATCGATTATCAAGAAATAAGCTCTCCATCAAATATATTTTGATTCAGGCACAGAAAGCATCTTCTACATACTAAATTAGAGATAAAACAAGCTTTTCAGTTGGGGCACAGAAACACACTTAGTCAGGATAATCTGTGTCGACATGTTATTTTATATTTTTGCTTAAGTCCAAGAATGTTTTGCACATTTCCTTACTCATTGGTTGTACAGTGACTACTTCTGTTTACATGAATCACACAGTGACCATGTCAGTCTAGCCATGCCAAAATAATGTTCCAAGATCTAGGCTCACCATGTCTGTGATCATGAGCATGATGGTGATGATGGTCATGGTCATGCTCGTGCTCGTGCTCATGATGATGGTGGTCATGCTCATGCTTATGTTCCGCATGGTCTTCATGTGACTTTTCAGAGACAGCACTCTCAATCCTGTAAAATATAAACAAAACCAACTCTCTTATCCCTTTATCCTCACCTTCCTAAATTTATTAACTAGAAAAAGTTCTTCAAATGTAAAAACAGCCAGAAGATGAACTTTTTTAAAAAAAGAACACCGTGACATAAGTGAGTTTACTACATCACTATATGTATTTGAGCAGGTATCAGAGTTAAGATGGTACAGATTACATGGTTATATGCACCCAAGGAAAATAGTATGTCACATTTCAACAAATAGCTAGACCATACTGGTCTTTAATCAACTAAGGATCAAGTGCAGGTAACATAGCATAGTTCAAAATACTACGCTGTGAAATTTCACTTCATTGCATCGCCTAAGTTCACATTTCAGCCTATCTAGTCATTGGGTGCAGGGATTAGATAGCTTTGCTTTCCCAATGCTAGCAGCATCATACTCCATATTACTGCAACTACATTCACGCTTCAAGCTACAGCATATAATTATGTTTGAACAGCTCATGTCATTTCACTATGCTCTGTATCTATATTAACTATGTCTTTCCTCCTAAAGTAAATGAATGGTACTAGGCTGCTGAGGCACATACTCATTCAAAATGTTCTTTGCAATATACTAATAAAACTAAAAGTAAAAAAAAAAAAAAAAGATGAAAGAAAGGAAGGAACCTCTCCAGATCAAATCCTCCAATTCCAAGAACATAATCCAGATCAACTTTACCATACTCAGCTCGTTTTAAATTAGCCATGCGATTAATACCCTGTATTCAGCAAAGGTGGATATTACAAACAAACATATGGTAATTGACTTATGAAATAACAGAATGAATAGAAGACACTAACCCTTATACGCTCAACCAAGGAAGAAACTTCAGGTTCATTGACAAGATCAATCTGCAAGTGAAGTGACAAGAGTAGGAGCTTACATTAGCAAAAAGGACCCAAATTATATAGAGAAAAAAAAAGGTGTACTTAAGTCAGCAAATATTGTTTAGGGGACCATCACCTTGTTAACTATAATTCTGTCAGCATAAGCAATTTGCTGAACTGCTTCATTGACTATACCCTTGGGCTTTACTTCATCCAAATGCAGTTTCGCATGCTTTGCATCAACTAAAGTAACAACACCATCCAGCTTGACATCATTAAAAACTACATCCTCTGCATAGAACGTCTGTATAATGGGTGCTGGATTAGCTAAACCTAAAAAACAGACAAATAGAAAGTAAGAACGTTAACATGATTATGCAAACAATATATCGAAAAACATGATTATGAAATCAATGGTCAGCCGTACTTATACAGACCAAAATTGTTTCCCCCCCCTGATTTTAGCATCGATCTACAGTTCCTACAATAATCTAATGAATCCTTTACCTGTGGTTTCAATAACGATATGATCAAACTTTCCCTTCTTCTTATTGACCAATTCACCAATCATACGGACTAAATCACCACGCACAGTGCAGCAAAGGCATCCATTATTTAGCATCATTATGTCTTCAGCCCCAGCGGTTTGTGCAGCAACTAGTGAACCATCAATATCTACCTCTCCAAACTGCAAGTGAACAATGGCAGTAAAAGGTATAAGTGGTTCAGCCTCCTAAATGATAGTTTGGTAATTACCTAAATAAAGAAGATTTTGTGCATTTCACAAAGCTACACATGTGTTCAGGAACAAAGAAATAACTGCTGGTCGGCACTGACATAATAACTAAAATAAATGAATTAATGAATGAGTGTCTATCAGGCTGATAAAAAAAACCCATCCATATGGCATACCTCATTTTCAATAACAGCAATTCGCTTTCCATGGTGAGCAGTCAAGATGTGATTCAGTAAAGTTGTCTGCAAACAGGAAAAAGAAGTATTGAACATACATGATGGTGTCAAAGTATCAGAGCTACTTGATAAGCCACACGGTAACATGTCACTTGCCAATCCATGTAGTAAAGCCCCAGAAAGTCGACTAATCTTCTAGAGATTGATTTAGAACAAAACATATTTAAGTTTGTCACCCCACTTGATAAGGAAAAATGACCATCCCCTCATAGTATCCAAACCAACCATCATCATTTTAGCTAATCAAGTCCAGTTCTATTTTTGTACACATCGAATTGCATAATCGTCAAACCGTGTGCGTGAATGGAAAGCCCGTTCAAACTGAAGACAACAGTTTATGGCCCTGACCTTGCCGGAACCGAGGAAGCCAGTGATGATGGTGGCGGGGATGCGATTGTCGGGCGGGATCATCGTATCTACCCCGGAACACTCATCCGTCGTGGAAGCCGCGGACGCCGCGAATCTCCGGCGCGCTCGCCACGACGGCGCCGCCGCCGCAGCAGCCGTCCGCGGCGCCGCGGCGGCGGAGTGGGAGCGCGCGGACGCGGCGCGCAGGCGCAGGCGGAGGAGGGAGGCGACCCGGCGCGCGGGAAGTCCGAGAGACGCCGCCGTGGAGATGGCCGGGGAGGCGGAGCAGAGCGCCGCCATGGTGTGCGAGGGCGAGGCTGTGAGAGGAGGGCAAGTGGATATTTGCGGCGGGGACCCAAATATTGGTGGAAGAACTCCTCTTCGCTTGGAGTGTGCTGAGATTATCTCGGCGCACGCACAATGCACGCGCGACTGCACGAGTGTCTTCCGTGGGCCGGGCTGTCTTCTATTTTCATTTATGGGCCTGAATTTTCCACCATGGCAGTGGGCTAAGCTGCTTGGAAAACTCCTACCTCCCCGTTCGTTCTGGCTACATAAATGGGCCTAGTGGGCTAAGAAGCAGGCCTTGAAACAGAACTTCTTTGTTGAGAGGTAGTATGTGC
Organism: Urochloa ruziziensis; assembly: GCA_015476505.1. Lineage (NCBI taxonomy): Eukaryota > Viridiplantae > Streptophyta > Magnoliopsida > Poales > Poaceae > Urochloa > Urochloa ruziziensis. Next base: position 7,091,161 of record CM027123.1, on the reverse strand, counting down.
ATATGGGATTTCGTTTTGTCAAGGAAAGTTTATAAAGTACTACACGACAGCCAACGAGATCAAGGAACTTGTATGTTTGATTAATTTGTTATTGCTCAAATTTCGAACTAGTGCTTCGAGCAAAGGTGGAAAAAAAAGAGGGGTAGCAACTCATAAGCATTTTCTAAGGAATTTCCTGGTGGACGTCGATGGGTTGGCTACAGGAGAAAATAAAAGACCAGTGTCAGTCTGTCAGTGCCTGCGGTACTAGTGCCTAATTTTACATCTCTGTCGCCGGCAGGTTACGGTAGTATCTGCCACTTGGTAACCTCGCTTTGGACGGAATTAATTTACACGTCCTCAGGGCGCTATATTGTAATCCGAGTGACAGCAACGGCGATGTTTCCTCGCACCCGGCCATGTCGATCGCTAGCTAGCTTCTTGCGCTAGGAATTAATGTCGCCGTCTTGTAACTGACCCGGTTTTCTCCTACTGGAGTATTAACCTTGTTGTTTTCACCACCTAAGTACAGGGGGGCATCAAGTTGAGAGGGAGATCGATCAGCTGGCAGCCGGATATATTAATCAAATCAGATGTCGCCTTCGTCTTATCTGGGGGGAAATCAATTTCTATTAACAGTGGCACGTACTAGTACGATCGATGGAAATACGGACGGAGTACAGTGCTAAATAATTAATTACTATGGATCTATCACGGTTAAACCCTGTTTAAATCCAGTGAAGGGTAAAACGAAGCCGTGCCGTTGCGCTTGCGCCTTGAGAACTTGTTAAAGGGCAGAGATGATGTGGGAACAGAAAATCGTTGCAGATAGCAAGACTTTTGGAAACACGCGGAAATGAAAACGTGTCGAGGTCGAGCTAGCGAGCCTATTTGTTGGGAGTGCCGGAGCACGTGGCGCCCGACGGGTTGGCCGTGGCGGAGCCGGGCCGTCCTTTTCGACGTGTGGTTTGGTTTAGCCGCTGAACAACTCGGCCGGCCGACCGACCCGTCGTTGCCTCGCCGACCAGACCAGTTTCGACGGCGCGTGCGTGGAGCGTGCGCTGTTTAGTCTGCCCTGGTCCCTGGACTCTGGACGCGCGCGAGTTCGTTAGTCCCAAGCTTGCCCTGGCCTCCGTGCCTGTTCGATCGGGGCGGCGCAACGACGACACCTGCTCGCGCGCGGTGGAAACTTCCGGCCGCCTGCCACGTACCGGGCCGGCGGGCACGCGTGGCGCTGCTGCGTGGATAGAGGGTGCGCTTGTCACCGCGATTCGCCGTGTCATCGACGATCCATGTGCTGAAGCTAGCATCTCTTCCACACGACGAACAATTCCTCCAAGATCACATACAGCACGTCCCCGGATTCACGTAATCTTCTCACGATGGCCAACGCATCCTGTCTACGTGTGCTGATGTGCAGTCAATCAAACAAACAGCTAGCTTAATTGCTACTCGGGTATATACGACCGCATTGGCATGGCCGCCACTGCACATACGTACAATGCAAAATCCACACTGCCTCTAGCTGGCTGATACAATTCTCAAATGACGCCACAACTACTTTATTTGCAGGCGCGCGCACACTCTCTCGATCTCTCTGACATCCAGCTTAGCGCAATTACGAGAGTCGGCTAACAAACACAATAACCTCCACGGGCTGATGAGCAGAGCACAATCATTCGCCCAACCGATGAACCGAAGCTTTTTAATTGTGTCCCCAATCCTACGCACACCAATACAAAATACCACGAATTTGACATACGGACAGAGCGCCATATGATTGTAGCAGATCCACAAGCTATAGCCTGCGCAAATCAAAGTTCAGTCGGTCACCCATTAGTTAGCTAATGGATTCTATCTATGGCGCCCTAAATTATAGTATGCAGGTTGTTTAGTGCTTAACAATAGGCCATGATCACCTGTCCACGATGCTGGCTGGGGCAGCGCAGTGGCTAATGATGCGCACGAGCCGGTGTCCCAAATCTAAACGGCATGCTGCTGGGGCATAACAGTAAAATAACAGGGCTCCATGCGCTGTCCCCGCCGGCCTTGTCCCCCCCACGTCCTCCGCTCCCGCTCCGCCGCGCTGGGTGGGATGCTGCGCGCGCCCGCCACGCAGCCCCCGCGCGCCCCTCGTCCCGTTCTGTTGCGCTGCGCGCGCCCTGACCGGCGTGTCGTCGTCTCTCTCATCGTCTGCGTTTGGAGGAGGCGATTGGGCCTGCGTGCACCGGCATGGGCGCGCATGTGCTCGCCCTCGTCGTCTTCGCGCTCCCGCGTGCCGTGGCCCGCCCTGAGCCCGACACCAGGGCTGCCCTAGCTACTACTAGTAGCTGCTAGCCCCCATATCCAGTGTCCGTTGGGAGGCGTGAGAACATTTTCTGCCGCAGTGACGGGCATGTTCTGGTGCTCTGTTCACTGGAAATCTTGAACTGTTGGTGCTGGCGTGCTGCTATTGATCGACGGCTCTGTAGTCTGTTCTCATGTTCTGCGCTCTCTTACAGTCGGCAGGACCGATAAGAATGGAGAAAAGCAATGCAATTATGCAATAATTTAGCATCAAAGAACAAGATAAAGCAGACAGGGACGGCCATGATGCTCGACCCGTTTACGTTTAAAGCCATCATTCATATCCCACGGGCGGGTGCTCTGTCAGCGAAACTGACTGTGTGCGTGAACAGAGCCAGCCAGCCAGCCAGCCAAGATCCAGGACCGGTATCATGCGACCCCTGTGTGGCGCGCGCTTGTCACCGAAAGCGAGCGCCATGCTTTCTTCACGCGGACTCCACACCACACCACCTGAAGCCGGATAAAGCAACGTCTCACCACCTTTCTCTAACCAAAAGCTTCGATCGGCTGCGAATGGGGCTCGCAGTCATGGCGACAGCAATCGCTACTGGCATCGGCCGGAGCACTAGTAGTGGCCAATAGCAACACCAATGGGCCAAGGCGTTCCGGTCACACAACAAGCGGGAAGGAAAGGATCGATTCTATGGGCTCGATCTACCCGAAGCGTGACAGTGATGCGGTTTACGCAGATACAGACGGGCCCGGGCGGCCGGCCATCTCCCGGTCGGTCGTTTGTTCGCGGGTCACGTCACCGCCCTGCCAACCTGGCTGCCTGCCCATTGCCAACGCTCTCGGTTTCGTTCGGGACAAGAAGATCTCCCGTCGCCTTTCTGTGTACCGGCCGGGCAAATGTAACCGGTGGGCTGTGCACACCGGAAAGGAGGGCGAGCAGAGGGTGAATTCCGGCTGAATCCACACATGGGCGCCGATAAATAATCGCCAGTGTATGTACGGTTTTCAAATGGATCGTGTTAAAGTATCTGTGCTTTTTTTTTTTTTGCGTACAAATCTTCAGACATTAGCTAATATAACTTCAGAACACCGATCATATGTACTCCTAGTCATATGAGAAAATGATCATTTTTACAAATTTCCCTGAACATTTTCAGATGCTACAGAATCCATTTATTAAAATGCAGAGAACCACACAAGAATCTGCGAGAGAAAAGGTGTGGTTTCGGTGCTCCAAAAATGCAGCCAGAGATTCACAGAGACACAGCTTCGCATGAAATCCTAAGAATCTGGCACGGTGGGGCCCTACCCGTAGTGGTCGTTACCCTACCTCGATCGAATCCGGGACCAGGTGCAAAGCTTTCCGGTGTGCTGACGGCGGGTCCCACCTCCCACGGGACAGCTGCCCCCATGGCGCCCACCGCTTTCAGCTGCTAACCACAGTTGGCTCAACCTAACCGAGCTTAGAGCTCACACCCACAATCAAAGTTACCGAAATACCCCTGCCTGGCCAACTAATCCTATAAATACCCCCTAAACCACTCACCCCTCAGTTTGCCCAAACCACCAGCCAGACCACTCCCTTCTTTCTGCTGCGCCCAATTCGAAGCTCCAAATTATTATCAAAAAATTGGAAGCTCCAAATTGCTCGCGATCTCTCATGGCGACGGCGGCTACCACCAGGAGGCCCAGCGGGCCGGTCCTCTCAGCCGCGCACTACCGCTCGGCCTCGCCCGCGCGGATCAAGCTCGCCGGCGCAGGCGCCCGGTCACCGGCCGGCAATTCCGTCAGCGTCTCGTCCCCTGCCGGCGGCGCCGCACGGAGCCGGCGGACCTGCATGTGCTCGCCGACGAACCACCCGGGCTCCTTCCGCTGCAGCCTCCACAAGGAACGCAAGGCGCCGCACGGCGGCCACGGCCACAAGCCGACCTCCCCGCCGTCCCCGGGGAGCTCGAGCCCGACCACGAGCCGGCTGGGCGCGGCCGCGAGCCGGCGGATGGGCAGCGCGCTGGTGCGCATCGGCGCCGTGGAGGGCGGCGAGTGGGCGCGCCGGGCGCTGGCGGCGACGGCGCGGCCCTCGCCCGCCGCGCAGCAAGTCGCAGCACCGGCGGCGCGTCGGCGGGTTCCGGCCCCGCCCCAGCCGGCTCTCCGCCGTGTCCATGGCCGGCGACAACGACCAAGAATAACAGACGCGCCGACATGTCATAGTCTCAATAGACATAGTACTAGCAGTATATAGCACTAGTAGACTAGTTTAGTGATGAGTATATAGGAATCTCCATAAACATTTTGTAACGCTGAGGAACCGGTGAAACTTGTAGAGCCAGTACAGTAGTGGATCAGGGGTTTTGGATCCTGATCCACCGATTCTAGCAGGAAAAGAAAAAGTTTTCTTGTGTACATAGAACTCTCGATCTGATGAGCTGAACGCGCTCGTCGGTTTGGATGGATAAGCATGAGCATGACTGAGGATTGGAGACATCTGAATTGCTGCCCCAACAGGGGAGGCCACTGATGCTTGTGTCCAGATCAAACCCCGTGTCCTTTCTGTTTCTCCTTCCGCGTCCTCATCTCCCTAGTTGTTGGGCGTCTGGATAAGCTCGGGGGGGCATGTTGAGTGCAGGTGACGCCTCTGCGTCTGTGGGCGCCCCGCCGTCATGCCGGTCTTGCCGTCATGCAGCCCCCGTGCCAGCCAAGGCGGCGGGCGGGTAGGCAGACAGGGTGGGGAGGAGCCTTCCCTCCTCGTGGGCGCTCCCGGCCTCTTTGCCACGGGAATACGGTGGGCGGCGCAGAGGAGCAGCTAGCCTTGCGTCACCTGCCCTCTCTTGCTTGTTGCTGCTGTTGGTTTAGGCAGGGCAATACGGCCACTAAACAACTCTGCTCCTTCACCAGAAATCAGTTAACGTTGGCGCATACTAATAATACTAGCAATATACTCGTAGTTGAGTATTTGTGATGCTTGTCATCACTCGTCAGCTGTGGCCTCGGCAAGGCCGTCTCTGATTTGTTTTTGGAAGGTGATGCAATCTGAATTGCGAGGTTCAAAGTCAATCACCTGCAAAATCTTCGATTGGAAGAAACGGCAACCCATGCAAGTACTAGCACGTACAGACACAGACGTCCTGCTACTAGTCAGACTTGGGAAATGCCAACACTACGAAATTCGTACCTGTACTTGTCCAGATAACAAAAAGAAATCCGTAGTGGAACAAACCAGGTGCTGGTACGTCATACTCCCTCCGTTCCAAAATAGATGACGTTATGGGATGCGTGCCGGTCAAACTTTTTCAACTTTGACTAGATTTGTAGAAAAAACGTGCAACATTTTTATCTCGAAATAAATTTGTTAAAAAACTAGACTTAAAGATCTTTCCAATGATACTAATTACTTAGCATAAATATTTATATATTTTAATATATAATTGCCGGTATTTTGGAAATGTTGACTTCTCGAGAAGCGAGAATGACATCTATTTTGGAACGGAGGGAGTACGTGGTGTAGTAGTAGGCTAGTGGCACTGTGGCAGCAGCCTTGTAGCAGTTTACTCTAAACAAAACCCGTGGAATATCTAGGCCGTGTTTAGTTCCCGAAAAGATTTCGGGTTTTGATTTTACCGATTTAGGAGTGGTAAATATAGACGAAAATGGTGGAAAGTTATATAGATAGGTTGGAAATCTCGAGACGAATCTAACGACGGTAATTAGAGGGTAATTAATTCATAATTAGTGGGATGGTTACTGTAGCATTACTATTGCAAATCATGGATTACGTAGGCTCATTAGATTCGTCTCGCGATTTCCAGTCTATCTATATAACTTTTCACTTTTTTCTATATTTAATACTTTATGCATCTAAAATTCTCCTTTGATATGATGGGTAAAAAAAATTCGTTTTGCAACTAAACAAGGGCCTAGTACTCGTAACGGATCAACTGAAGAATTCCGACACGTCCACGTCGATCCAGGCGCGCGAGAAATTCAACGCTTGACCCGTTGGACGGAGTAGCCTGATCGCAACCCCACCCGGACCAAGCCACCCCCCGGCCCGTTCCCGGCTCGCACCGGACCCGATCGCGGTGTGTGGGCGCGGGAATGGACTCGGCACCTGCCGCTAGATTCATGCCACGGAACAGTACATCTGCACATACACACGTACAGAAACCGCGAGGTTGCCCTGCTACAAGGGCAGGTCGAACCAACGCTGCTGACTCGTCTCTGACCAAGGAGTACACGTTTTGATCCGTTCCGATCACGAAAACGAAGCGATCCCTCCTCCAGGATCCCGGGACAGGAACGGGCTCGATTCGTCCAGGCCAGGCGAGACCGAGACGCGAGCGCGACCGAACGGCCTGCGCCAGAGGGAAACCAAACCACCGGGTCGGTCGGTCCCCGCGGACACGTGCGCCGCCGCCGCCGCGCGCGCGTGGCGACGGGGAGCCCGGGCACACGGCAGCCGCCATGTATGTGCGCGGCGGGGGCTCTGGTATGACCGGCCGGCCGTTTGCTCGGCGCCGTGCCGTGATGATAGTTTTGTTTGGCGAGCCATGACACAAGATGATAACTAGTACTAGTTCGTTTATAAAGTTGGGCAACCCAAAGGTACGGGCAAGCTCTCTTGTTTAAAGCGCACAGATAGGTTTTGGAAGGCATTGTCATTGCTTATCGGTGGGCTGGAAATAATGGCAATCGTCTCATCGATCGCCGTCAAAATGTTCGGGACTGCAACAAGAAAGTCTATTTCCCTCAGGCTCAGGTTGAAGACTTGGAAAAAAGGAGGTGTATTATTGGGATTGACCTAGTTCACCTACATAAGTATGGGTTACCCTTACCCCTCTAGGCAGGGTACATGAGTTCACTCACATTTTGGTCTAATCTTCCGGCTTCAAACGCATAGGAAAACGCTGCCGAGACTCATTCAGATTCGAGAACAATGGGATATCAAGGCACATTCAGCAGTGTCACTGTTTTCTTTAAACTAAACAAGAAAAAGAAAAATGGGGAACCGTCACTGTAGATGCAATGTCGCTAACGTTGCTGGTATATTCTTGAGTACAGAAGGCAGCTACTCCCTTGACAAATGGCAATTTACTAACTTGAGAGGAATGGACGACGATGCGGAGTTGAATCAGGACGTTCCATTTTCAATTAATCTGACGATGCTCAGTGACTGATCAGGGAGGCCCCTGAATTTTCCTAACAAGATTTTACATTTTGGTGGTTGGTATGGTACAGGGCGTTGGATGGCAAACCTGTGAAGGAGATTGAGCTGAACCCACTTAAACAGCTAAACTAACCATACTTGGGTAGTATAATCCAATCTCCAACCACAGTTCCCGCAAAGGCAGCCACATCTACGTGCGGTAAAAAGGACAAGAAAGGTGATCAGACAATCGTGTACGACCAGACTCTGCAGCAGGCCTTGCAGTATCATGCAGATCTTGGATCTCGTCCCAGTTCTAGTCACAAAGATCGAAACAAAGATTGTCATCACGAACTCGTGAGCTATGCTAGTGCCACATGAGCTGTTTCCCGGTTCCCTGCACCCGGCGCGAGGCTTGCACGTAAGCAGATTTGATCCTGCCTCTGCCTGCATCTCCTCCTGGCATTTCCCCCCACGCCTTTGCCACTTCAGAGCTGACAAGAACACCGCGTTTCGTCCTTGGCGGTTCCCACGCGTCGCAACTATGGATGATCAAAGCTTTTGCTTTTGCCTTTGGGAAGCGAATATTTTGTCCGGAACTGAGGTGCCATTGTTTAGAACTCCCATATTTTCTTCTTGAGAAAGGAACTTACTCGACAAGGCGTTGCAGAGTACTAGTAAGGCGGTTGCTAGGGCACGCTGAAGAGAGAGCATTATATGTTTATTAAATTTATAGAGGTTTCCTTTATCTAAAAAAAATAAATTTATAGAGGAGTAATAATATTTATCGCATCAATCAAATAAGTAAAGTACATAAATGTATTTCATAAAAGTTCTAACTAAACTTATTAGAAACCATAGGTATAATTATTTTTATATAAACTCGTCCCAACTTATCACTAATATTTTTTTGAAACATTATTAGTGATTTTTTAAAATAAAAAACAGATATATATATATATATATATATATATATATATATATATATATATATATATATATATATATATATATATATATATATATATATATATAGCTCTAACAGTTCCTTTTAGCGCACCATAAGCAACCGGAGCCAAACTTAACATTTTTTTCCCCAAACATTCAGGGGAGCACCAAACTTAACATCTTACTACCTAAGCATACTTGGGAAAAATGACACAAACTAATTAAAAGAGGGTTCTTCATGGCTCATAGAAGAGAAGCCAGCAATTCCATCGTTCTTTATTCGAAAACACATAGTATACCCGTGGTGACAATAACAGAATTGAAGCGGACGGGCAAAATTCGTCTCGAAACTTCATGGGGGACGAAGAGTATAGTCACATGCACGCAATTCCACACGCACACAACACACTTCAAGAACGTTGCTTTCGGATAGGTCTCATGGGCGTCTTGTGAACATGCACGTCCACACCGGAGCTAAGCAATCCACTCACGCACCCAGCAAAAAGAAAAAGAAGAAGAAGAAGGAGAAGGTGACATTATTTTTTTAGAAAAAAGTATTAACAAAATTATGGCAATCTCAAATCCTCAATCCCCAGAACAAGAACATCATGTGAAAAATACTAGCAGCTAGCGCTAATCCTTGGATTCCTCTTTTAAAAAACATGGAGATTAGTACAGACTACTGAGTTCAGTACACATGGAGGAATCACCACTTCGTCATCCAATTCACTACTAGCAGAGAGAACGCTACGAGTACACTACTGCCTTTTAATTTATTGCTATTGAGGGTCGATGCGTGCGCGCGAAATAGTGGCGCACGATCATCACTCTCGCAAAGAACCTACGAGCTTACGATCCACAAGCAAGCGAGCAGCGGCGGCGCCGGGATCCGGAGGCGGCGGCGGCGTCACATGTTCATGAGGCGCAGCCTGGAAGGGCGCGGCTGGAAGTCCTCCCCGCTGCGGCGGCGCTGCCGCTGGCGGTCGCGGTCGGACGGGGAGCTGATCCTCTGCAGCAGCAGCGCGCGCACGAACCGGCCGCCGCCGCCCTTCGCCGCCGCGCGGCCCCTTGGCCCCGGCCCCGCCTCGCCGGCGGCGCTAGGCGCGGCCGGCCCGTTCCGGTGGCGGCTGCAGCGGAACGACCCCGGGTGGTTCGTCGGCGAGCAGAGGCACGTCAGCTTCTTGCCGCCGCCGGGAACAGCGGCGGATCTTGGTCTCGGCCCTCTGCCAACGGCGGCGGCGGCGAGGGAAGGAGAGCAGGGTGCCGAAGCCATGGTTGTTGCTGTGTTGTGTGCTGTGGATCGGACGACGCGAGCGGCGGTGCCCGTCGTCGAGGGCGTGGGGCGGCTGCTTTTATACGCGAGAGCAGGCGGTGTGCGATGCTTAAGCGTGTGGTTGCTTTTGTTCTCGGCGATTAGTCTGCGTCAGGGAAGCTTGTTAACCGTGTGGCAGGCAGGATTGTAAAATGGTGGTGTTAGTTCAGTTAAATTTCGCGCGCAATTTCGTCTCCCTGTCTGTTCTGCGAGCACGGCCGGGCACGGAACGAACAACGCTGCACGCGGATCGATTTCACTGAAATTTGCTGTTTTTTTTTTTTTTTTGAGGAACTTGCTGGCGTGTTAGGAGATGGAAGAACGAACACTTCAATCTGAACTCGATCAGTAAACTATTGAAACGGGAGATTGCAGGCACTGCAGGTTATGTGGGCTGATGCGCGATCGCATCAGCACGTAGTGGAACCGGAACAGAAAGGTTGTTGATATGATTCTTTCCATTTCTTTTTTCGTCTCTGAATGCTTCTTTGTTTATTTCTCGTAGCTGTTCTTTCATGTCAGTAAGCGTAAGCACTCCTCTCCTCTTTTTCGAAAGCGACATGAGCTGATGAGCATGCGTGTACCAAAATTCTGCAAATTGCTCTCACCTTTCCTTCATCAGTGGAATGCTGAAGTGACTTGCTGGGATGTAAGCATGTGGGCTTGCCATAAACCGTACGACCGCATTTGTCTTGCGACGCCGACATTTTTTTTTCTTTTTCCGTTTGTGTGTCTTGCCGTGGGCAGCTGCATCGGCCGTGACTCAGAACGGCTTCCTTTCGTGTAGGAGGAGTTGGGGCGTCGTGCGCCTAACCATTTTGGTGTTTTGCGCAAGTGCACGCTCCCCATTACGTGGACACTCCCTCATCTTTCCTGATCGTCCTGATCCCAGAAAATTAAATAAAATACAATGATTGCACGGTGTCATCGCCGCGGATGCCACGCACGCCATGTGAGGCGGCGTCGTCAAGCAAAACACCACTGATTCCCATCCTACTGCTTCAGCATGAAAAGCTAATAGCTAGCTCTAATTTTGTTTTTAGGAATAATAAGCTAATTGCACCCGCTTAATTAATCCGATATTACGTAGTTAGTTCTCTGTCGATATCGACTTGTTTATTAGGCGCCTGGGACGAGTAGGTAGAGTGCAGGGCACAATTCCACGGCCGGGCTTGATTTATTTAAACACTGGAGGTTAACTATACTCTCGGAATCTTAACGTCACAACTCAGAACACACTTCCATGATGACAATGACACGTGGTTTACTTAGTACCGGTACCATAATGCCTAGTTTAATAAGGGATAGAAACTTAATCTAGTTGCAAGTCAAATTTCCCTCGTAGCATGATAAGGATGACTACATACATCAACCATCCATACGTATCTGGCTTGCTTGGTTTGACCTCGCCTAGTGACAGTTTTTCAAGCACATCAGTCTCACAAGTGTTCTTGAGTAACAGAATTGTACGTGAACAAGACAGGCTACATGCATGTTCTTCATGTTGACTCCTGGATCGTTCAAATTAGTGTCTTCTGGCGATCAAACCATACCCAACCATCTTAACAAGGAAGCAAACTACACTAATTTTGCATTGTCAATTGTTAGGTCACCATCTTTTATCCTCAACTTGAACAACCTAAACCAAACTTATTTTCCGCTCACTTGTCCACTGCCGAAGAAGGTAGTACCTTTCACGTAGACAACAGCTTAATTGCATATACGTCACTTCCAAAGGCTTATCCAAAACAATATCTTTTCTCTCATTTTTTTCTCCTGGAAAAAATATCCAATACCAAGGGTGATGATGATGACATGGCCGATATATAGGACCACCATATTAGTGTGGTTCTAATGGCCAGCTAATCGCTTTCCAGAGACTTTGCTACTTAGCTAAGCCGGCCAAGGCACGCTTCCAGGTGAAGCCAAATTAACCTGATGGTAACACCGTACGTCTTAGCCTGGAGGAAGTAGACAAAGCATCAGTGGACGGTGACGCTAACAACTTCCTTGACATTTTCTCCGGGCACAGCTGTGTGAAAATTACTTACAGGGATCTTCTGTGCCAGTTGGTTTCCTGGATCAAAGCAGCTTCAATTTGACCGCCAAACATAGGCTTGTTTAGTTCCAAAATCCAAAATAAATGTTTAGACACATGTATTGCGTACTAAATGTAGGTAAAAAACAAATCGCATTATATAGATGGACTGAAATTTGCGAGACGAATCCAATGAGTCTAATTAGGACGTGATTAGACACTAAATTGCTACAGTAATGCTACAGTACATGTGCTAATGACAGATTAATTAGGTTCATTAGGTTCGTCTCGCGAATTCCAAACGTAATCTGCAATTAGTTTTTTAATTAGTCTATGTTTAATACTTTAAATGTGAAAAGATTCCCTTCCAAAATCTTTTCACCGCGGAACTAACTAAACAAAATCTGGAGCCTTATGCTGCAGCGGCAGTAACTTCATGCAGGCAGGCAGGAACAGGGAACAATATTGCCAAAACTGATGTTACCTGAAACTGAAAGCAAGATAGGGTCTCACCCGGTATAATAGTAGATGTGATTTACAACTTGTACACATGATAAGATCTTTCTTACATGATGATGGTTGGTGCTGTCACTGACGGAAACCACCTGCATCGTCCTTATCGGTGTCTGATCGATATCAACTGTTAGTGAAAGGTGGCAAGAATTTTTGCAAAAAAAAAAGTACTCATTCGTAAACATGGTGCCAAGTACTAACAGTGCACAATGCTAAATTAATCAGTAGCTTTCTCGCAGGTTTGAATCAGTCAAATTGCCCAGAAGCCTTCAGATACATCAAACAGATAATCCGTTTGGCGTCCAAGGGCCACTTTCTGTTTTTCTATATCATGAATCACTATCATAACAAGTCTAGAAAAGGATATTAGCTTTGTAGTTTCTGATCTAGTGTTGGGTTTTACACAATCCAAGCTTCACGCCTAGATATCTTAAAGTATGTGTAAACGAGATAAGTAATCCAAAGAAGAAAAAGGACTAAACATCGTGCAGAACAGATTACCTTGATTGGATTAATTGCTACCAGATATAGAGCTGTGCTACGCGTAATCAAGCGAAGGCCGATAAGAATTCTCCCCTTTGCATGTCCCGTCACCGTGATGTTGTGATGCTTATAGGGGGTGAGATTCAGTAATCAGCTTTTTTTTTAGATTAAGGAATAAAAGTTCCGGCTTTCACATTCAACTGGTGAATGCTAATCAAGCAAAGCAAGATTTTTCATAAAGCTGCCATGGGAAAAAAAAATCTGCCGACACGGCAGGAGTATCTATCTACTCTGGTTCGTTGATATTTCACACGGCTTGTAACCGTTCATCATGAGAAGTAACATCAGCTCAAAAGTGATTCAGATTCTTCAGTCCTTTCGCTCAATCCATTTCCATCCTTGATGCTGCCTAGCATTACCTGAATGTACATGAACGGTACCGAGCACCGAGAACGGCGCCGAGAATCTGGCTGCCGAGCAGGATCAGATTATCTCGGGCGAGTAGGATTAGATTAGAGTAACTTGCTCGAGCGCCTAACTCTGAAAGCGGAGATTTGAAGGCCAAGCTTTTCAGTGGAGCCCGTGAAAGAGAGACTAGAAAATACAGCATTTTCGTATCTTTTTTTAAAAGAAAAAATTCCAGCATTTTAACCGGTCAGGATACACTGCATCTCTCCTGTAGAAAAGGAACCGGGATCGATGTGTTCAATGCAGGAACGAGCTGACAGGATCTCGCCAGGCCGGCGACAGCCAGCCGCCAATGACATGGCGGTGAGGAGGCGAGAGGACGATCCACTCTGAATTCTGGAGCCCGAACAGTGCACGGCTCTGCATCCTCGCGACCTCCAGGCCGTCCATGGACCATTCTTCTAGTACTCTTCTTCAGTTCTTCTGCAGCGCCATCGATCTCGCGAGATCTTGGGTGAAATGTTTTTTGAAAAGAAGATCTTCGGACACTGATCTGTGTGCTGCGTCACCGTATGAATGCAGCCGGTGACATGTGCGAATGTGTGTTCTTTTCCGCTGACATGAACGCGAACGCGAGAGCGTTGCCTCTGAGCTCTGAATTCTGATGGCGACGCTGCTGGCCTGGCCCCACGATTGCTGCAGCTGTAGAAACGCATTCATCCGCAGTGGTCAGGGTAGTTGCCGACCCATCGAGACGCCGATAGAATTTAAACGAGCACGACTGGTACGTCGAAGCCTCGAAGGAGAAGAGCGAACAGATAAACGAGCACGACTGGTTCGGAAAACCACACTGCACTTTGCGAAAAGGAAAAAAGGTCATGCAAACTTTCAATGCGCCCTGGTCAGTCTGGCAACATTCAGATGGCAAATTAGCAATGCAGGCCTGGATTATCAGAGACACATTTCAGATATAAAGCAAGTCCAGGTCATGTCCTCCATTGACCGTGCGGCCTTTTCTCTCGATGGAGAGGAACCCTACCCTAGGCCTCTGGGATCTGACTCGGATCAGCCGATCAGCTCAGCATTGCCCAGTCACCGCGACGCGGACATGTGCGTGCAATGGACGAGGGGCACGGGCAACTGCGCAAAGCCGGCAGTCAGAACTCTAAACAAGGAGAAGGGCCCTGTTTCTGTTTACATGTTTCGCGAAAAATTTTTCGAACATGTTCCCTCACATGCATGGCATATTAAATGTAGTCGAAAAAAATAACCCATTATATGGATGGAGTGTACTTCGCGAGACGAATCTAATGAGCCTAGTTAGATCGTGATTAGACAATAAATTGCTACAGTAAACATGTGCTAATGACGGATTAATTAGACTCATTAGGTTTGTCTTGCGATGAACTGACATACTCTGTAATTAGTTTTGTAATTAGTCTATATTTAATACTTCAAATGTGTGCCCGACATACTGTAAATTTTTTCGCGAAACAATCTAAACGCGGCCAAGGATTCAGTCAACGCAGAAGGTACAGTATACTCGCCCCTCTCTGCATGCAAGTGCAGAGCAGCCGGTCATTAATCGTGCGTGGTTAGCCAGTTGACCCTGGCATTGGCACAGCATTAGCCATAGGAGGAGGGTGCGGCAGAGCACGAGTAGTGTCGCGGCAGGCAGCTACCAAACCGGGCAAGTTGAGACGTGAAGCTTGCAGGAACTGCAGAAGGAGAGCAGGTGCAGTGAACCTATTGGGTGGCGAGTTGACTCTGGCGCTGGAGATTTTTGGAGGGGGGCATCGAATCGGTCGAGGCAGCTTCAACTTGTCCATCTTCTTCTGACCGAGTTACGGTGATCGTGCTGCGTGCGTACTGCCACCGGATCACCTTGCACCCCAGCCTGAATCGGGGCCTTGGGCCTTGGGCCAAACGATCCATGTCATGAACGATCCAAGTTCACCCACCACCACCGTACGAGAAAGATTGGGCCTGCGGTTTGCCATCATGCCGCACGTTCTCGATTCGGACACTTTTGGACTGGGCTGGCGGCGTGGCATGCCATCGTTTTGTTCCCGGCCCATTTCATCAGCCTTTCTGGACTGCGTGACCGTCTGGTCCCCAAGTCCGCCCAGCCCCCCTGCTACAGTCCAGACCGGCGAAAGCAAGGCGACTCCGCTCCCGACGTCGATTTCGCCGGCTCCTTCTCGTCTCCGGCGACCGCCCTGGTCTCGGAGATGAAGAGGGGCTGCGAGATCGATGGCCGGTGTACATAGTTTTCTCTTTTTTACTTAGAGTAGGTTTAGGGTGCTTCGTCTCGCCGACGGCGATGCGAAGAAGTGTATCTACTGGTGGCTTAGGGTTTGTGCTGCCGGTTCTTTTGTCCCTCCAGAGCTTCTTCGGCGTCAGCGTTGGTAGCATCGAGGGCGTCGGAGATGGATCTGTGAGGTATGTTTCCTACTCCTACCGTGAGGAATCGGGTTGGAGTTCTTCTGCTGGTGTTGCTTTACTGCTGGATGATGTGGAGTCGCGAGCAGTGGTTGGGGCGCCAGATCTCTTTTCTCTCGGCGATGAAAATGGGCATTCAGCGATCCAAGCGTACATCGATTTCATCGGTGTGCCACTTGCTGCCAAGGTTGGTTTCAAAAAAATAGATGTGGCTTCTTCAGAAGCTTCTTCTTCGGCGGGCTGGAGTTCGGCTTCAGGCTGCAAGTCGTTCCTTTCTTCCAGGGAATGAGCGGCGGATGGTGGTTCCGGTCACCAGCAACGAAGGACACCGGGGTTGTGTTACAGGGACTTGGATGTAACTGTTGTTCTTTCAGGGTTGTTCTTGTAACTTTTGAATGTAAACTGTTATATCAATAAAGTTTTAACCCGGTTTCTCAAAAAAAAAAAAAAAAAAAAAAAGTCCGCCCAGCCCTTTTGCTCGGGGAAGAGAAAGAGGCGTAGGTGAAGCTAGTAGTTCCTTCATCCTTGTGGCATGCGCAAAAAATAATATTCCCAGTGTGATCCATCAACGGCCGACAGTCGCATCACTACGCAGCAATGAGAACCTCAGCTAGAAAAACAAAGGCAAATGCCGCAGCAAGACAGCAACATCAATGCTGGCTATACACATGCAGGAAAGAGAAGAAAACTGGTGACCATGAAACTCTTCCAGATCACGACTGTATTTACACATACACCACCAATGACCAATCCCGGCACAAACTGAAACACGGACAGTCGAAGCCTGTCTGACATCTGCAAATTCGAGCCACAAATCCCAGCTACCGTCAGTACGAAAATGCACATAAACCTCAGCTACGAAAATCAGCAAGCAACCAGCAATCGAGGGTACACCGATCTACATCACGGAAAAACACTAGCATGGAGTATGCACAGGCATGGATGGGGACAATAACAGCCATCAAGCGTTTGGAGCCGTCGGGGCCGGCTTGTCTTCCACTGGGTACGGCTGGTGCTCGGCGATGAACTGCTTGTTGTACACGCGGTGGCGCCGCTCCCTCGCGTAGATCACCCAGAAAATCAGGGACAGCATCACTGCCGCCGAGACCATCACCAGCCCGATGTACACCCACTTGCTGTACTCCTGAAGGCCGGGGCAGTAGTCCCGGTTGATCGTAGTGAACGTGTCACGGACGAAGGTGCAGTCCTCCAGCTGAATGAGGAAAGGGCCGTACTGGTACAGCCCTTGGCTCACGGTCACACCAGGCTCCATCTGACTGTATATCCTGGGGGTGACGCGCCCCAACGTGGTGCAAATCTCGGCTCCTGAGACAGTTTTGGTCTGGCATACAAAGCTCTTATAAACCTGCAGTTTATGCCGGGGCATGAATCATTGTTATTCAGTGCTCAACAAATGTTGCGATTACAGCGTGCAATGGAGAAAAAGATTACCCTGGATTTACCTGATTTGCATTGTCCAAGGTAACCTCTCCTCCGGTGCAGGTGCGGTTGCTCAGATCAGGTTTGAATGGGTTGCAGAGCAGCGGCATTAACGGCCCCGACTGATTGTAGTAGAAAGGCGTTGATACCGGAGGAGGAGAAGGAAAGTTCTGATTCGACACATTGGTGATCACTTGGTTCACCAGATTCACTAGCTGGAAAGTGACTTGCCTGCTTCTATACAGGGACTCATTTGCTGTGGCAGGTTCAACACAGGGGATAATCTCATCCAGGGCGGTGTGTTCAGTAGGATGAGCAACCCACTCCTCCATTGCAACACAAGTATCGGATGTGACGCTGTTTTGACAGAGAAGATGAGATGCTAATGTCAAAGGGGGGTGTTTATTTAATCATAAAGGTCCCCGTTAAGAGGGTAGACGTTTCACCCAAAGTTGAAATCCCATGAAAAATGTATGAAGAGGTTCCAACATCCCTAGCTTTGTTTTTCAACTTCACTATATACAGTTCATCTTACTGTCAATATATAAAGACTACAAGTTTAGCTAGCAAGAAGCATGAACATGGAAATGAAATACATAATTTGTTCCCATGCAATGTATATTTACAACAGAACATAGTTTGGTGTCTAAAACTGAAGATAAAAGGTGCCGTACATGATTAGACATGAAATTTCCAAACACAATGCGATGTAACGCAGTAAGCTAAAGGGTAGATATGATAAAATAGCTACAGTTTAGTTTAGAAACTAAGTCCTCTCTTAGACCTAAGCAATCATAGAGATATGTAAAGAGATGGTTGAGAGAATGAAAGATTTAAGGTTAAACAACAGTAAACATTTCAAGGGAAGTTGGGTCAGAGGGATCATAACAAACAACAAGGCCTAGAGTGACGCAGAGATGTTGCCCCGAGCCACTGACCCAATCACCCAAGTCCAAGATGACACCAGCTAGGCAGTTGTAATGCAAATTGGTACCAGGCTATCAATGTCAATCTACAAACACGGGCTGTTGATAGCTTGATCCAATAACTAGATCATTGCCATACCAGCATGCTTCAAACAAGGTCAGATTTCAATTTCGAAAAAGACCTAAGCCTAAAACCAAATGCGCCAATCTTTTGCATATTCTTGGCTGTACAATATAATGTAGTTATCTACAGCTTGATTTGTATAAAATAGGGATAGCTTAAATGGAATTGGGCTTCAAGTTTGGAACTCACTGAAAAGTGAAAAGCCACACCTATAGCAACACGCCAACCTAATGGTCCATGTGTGTATTAACTTCCAGTGAAGGTTGGGAACCTACAATACTGTGATGTTTATTATAATACTTACTTGTGCAGAAGAAGGAAGACACCGCAGAGGATAAACGTTCCAGTAACCAGTATCCATCCAATAACAACCAAGCTGCAAAAAAATCATAAAATATTTTCATTACAAATGATATCTACGGTTTTGTTACAATAAGATCATAAACAAAGATAGCAACTTACACGGAGACAAGGAATTCCAGCCCAAAGATGGATAACACTGATGAAGTCAAGAATTACTATGTTAGCATATATCTTTAGAAACGTACAAAACTACAGCCAATTTCTGGCTATTATGAAAAAAAAAGAGAGTACTTACAGAAGCCAACAAATGCCAGAAGAAGCATTACAGCCGCAATGACAATTAAAGCAAGCCGCCTGAAATAAAATTGGTCAACCATGTGCACAATATCCATTATCTTATCAGTTGCATTATCTAGATCAGCTGGTTTTATCTAGATCAGATCTCAATGATAAGGGATGAAAAAGACTTACACTTTGTTTAGCAATTTCTTAATCTTTGCAGAATTGTCTGTTGTTTTAGCAGCAAGATCAGTAGCTGATGAGTTCAACTTTCCTTGAATTTCGTCAATCTGACTTTGCATATCGGAAGGTAGTAAGAATCGCCCAATGTCAACCTTCTTTGCAGCAGATAAACTATCAGATAGGTTCCTAAGGTTGTCAACAGTATAATTTGCCTGGCTAACAACAAATTTCAGAGTAGTAGTTGTGCTTTTGTGGAATTTCCCCTGGCCATCATATAGCATAACACATCCAGCACTGGCAGCATTGAGTGAAACATGATCAGTATAAAGAACTCAAAATATAGGCAATGACTCATGAAAATGCCAGTATGGAAGGATGGAACTTACATTGCAGCACAGGTGAACAATATTAGAAGTATCAATGACAAGGCATATGCTGTTCGGGAATACTTATAACTGCGATGTGGACAACAGCAATGGTGGCAGCAAATCCCAAGCATAACCAGAAAAAAGATCACAAACCACACCAGGGCAATGGCGAACAGGGGAATGGCCGTATATCCGACGGACTAACAAAAAAAACAGAGCAACGAATATCATTAATGCAAGCAACAAATGTAAGCAGACGGTAGAGTTGCAATTTTAGAAGCAAAAGACTTACAGCAAAATAGTGTACTTCACTGATATTCCAGCCACCTGGATATTTCCTGAAACCATTCAAGGGGTCCTTTCGGTGTGTCCTGTCTGCCGCCAAGACAAAGGAGCTATTCGTAGTGATGTTTATGTCGGCAGGAGCTTCAGCAATCGACCTCCTCGCCACCAAGCCAAACCCATCTGCTTTTGACAGTTAGAACTCCCTTGTCACACACAGACAATCACCAGCAACTAAAAAATAATCTTTCAACCAGAGAATACAAGGTAACAGACACTTTTTTTACTGGTGGTTTAACCATGTGCTTTTCTTTAGTTTCTCACTAGTCCGTTTATAACATTTTTTGCAGAATCATTGAGGCACGAATCAAGATACAGGAACTTGAACAGAGCAATATTCTCATGCTCTCTTTAATTAAATTCTGATATGTAGACGTTACATGCCCGTTGGTAATTAAGAGATTAATTATAGTCGATTTAAACAAGGAATGACTACGCAAATCACTTACAGACCATTAAACACTCAGTACCGAAAATCACTTACAGACCATTAAACACTCAGCACTAGAAAACTTAAGGAACTGCAGGTGCAGCATAAGGGGGTAAATGGAGACACCACAGGGCAGTGACACAAGACTAAATTTGGGAACAATATAGGTTGAAACCGAGGCATCCAACGCTGTAGAAAAGCGATTTGCTATTAAAACAAAAGAGGGTGAAATAAGCTTTGCAGCGGCACACATAACGCCGAACCAGAATTTGGTAGGGTAGAACATAGGATCCTTTTGAAGACAAAAACCCTAAGAAGCAAAGAAAAGGACAAGAGACAGATGAGTAAGAACATGAGGACCACAGAACACTAAAAAATTCTGCCATTCTGGCAACCGTTCCACATGAAGAATTCGACCTCATTCCATCATGCTAAGCAAAAAGTTCCACGCTTTCTTAAGAATTGGAAGAACAAGAGGCATACTGATGCAACGAGATCAGCGCAAAATCGCACTGAATGAAAAGAACAAGCAACCATTTTTTTCTCTCTCTGCAACGAGCCAGGTAAATGTAAAAAGAAAAAAAAAGGAAAAACAAGGCGCGCGAGAAGTGGGGAGGGTCAAGAACCTGTGTGGAGCGTGGGCCTCTGGAACTCGCGAGAAGCATGGAAGCCCGGGCCTGGATGCGCCGCGCAGAATGGAAGCGCGACGAGCAGCAGCAGCGACAGGCGGACGAAGGGGCCGAGCAATGCCATGGCTGAGCCGCTCTCCGGCGACCCCTCCTCTCCAGTCTCCCCCCGCGTGAACCCACCCAACAAACAAGATCGCACCACCTGTTGCCCCCAGCACCCCGAGAAGATGAGAACGAAGGAAGGAAAGCTTCAGGCGGAAGATGGGGGTGGTGGTAGGAGCAGGAAAGAGATGGATTCTTTTCTGCTTTTGTTCGCCCCCCTCCGTCTCCTCCTTGCGACCCCTGTCCCCGGCCGTTCGTCGCCTCTGTGTCTGGGGAATGCACTGCGGTTAACGGGATTTTCGTCGCGCCCCTTTGGGATTAGAGGTGGCAAAGTGTGGGATTTGGCTTTGATGCCACGACAGGGACAGAGATCTGGGTGGCGCCGCGCGGGGCATTTGTGTTGTGTAGTGCTCGCTGTCAGAGCGTGTGCTCTTCCCAAACTGCCCATGGAAGCACTGTTAACTGCTGCTCGGAAATTACCGCCCTACCCTTTACCAAATGGGGAAACACGGGCAGTTTACTGGTAGGTTCAGAGTTGTTTGTGCGCTCCAGCATTGGCATCTCACAAGGGCAAAATGGGCAGGAGAGAGCGATGATTTCCGTCTCGTGCACTGCAGTGTTTT
Organism: Urochloa ruziziensis; assembly: GCA_015476505.1. Taxonomy (NCBI): domain Eukaryota; kingdom Viridiplantae; phylum Streptophyta; class Magnoliopsida; order Poales; family Poaceae; genus Urochloa; species Urochloa ruziziensis. Next base: position 7,069,851 of record CM027123.1, on the reverse strand, counting down.
TTTCGGAAAGGTGATTGTTTGATGCGATTGTGTTTCGAGAAAGAAGAGATTATTTGATGTGATGCCTCTGTCTTTACTCCTTAAAGACGCACTAGAAGAGAATAATTAGGACGCGGGAATCGACCTTGCTTCTTCCTTTCAATCGCGAAGGCATCGGAGAGCTGGCGGCAGGACAAGAATGGCCGGCCCGGCGCCTGCGAGCCGCGTCGCGCTTCTCCCCTCACCCCGGGCGGTCGAGGTGGCACCCACCATCAACGACTAGTTGCACGAATAATGATATTGTAAGGGGGCTCCATATTGGCCGTGTTTAGAAACCCTGTGTTAATGTTAGTTTGTGTTAGATTGGAGCAAACTAACAACAACTCATCCAAACAGGTGTGTTAGTTTGTGTTAGTTGTAACTAACACCTCTAAAAAAACTAGCACCTCTAAGGGGTGTTTTTTGTGTTAGTTTTGGTGGGGCCAAAAAAAAAGGAAAAAATTCCTCTCCCTCAACCTCCCTGGATCTATCTGCGCCACACCTCTCTCTTTTCTCCTGTTCGTCTTCCGCCCGCCCGCCGCCGTGAAAGGTTCTTGTTTGGTTTTGGTAATTGAGTGACAACCTAGGTGGACTAATATGTGTTTATGTTGAGATACACAGGTGATTAGTCCATAGAGATGCACTAGTGTGAGCAACTTGAGTCATGTTGATGAAGTGACTTGAATTCGTTGTAAAGCTCAACTAGTTGTTATAAAGGTGTGAATAAATATGAACATCATGAACTGATAAAGATCAAAAGGATGAGCATGATAAGTTATTGATCACCAAGGAAATGTTGTTGGATTGGAATTTCATATGGTGGTCATAATGAGGAAGTGAATACATTGAAGATGTGGTACACAAAGTGGTTTTGTATAAGAAGATGGTGAAGGACAAGCAAGACTTGGCTGCGATGGACCATACAAGGGTGAAGGGCAAGCAAGAGGCTTGACGCCGAGGGACCAAGGCAGTGGTGAAGGGCGAGTAAAGGCTTGGACCGATGGACCATGAAATGTTATATGAAGCTATGAGTGATCCACATCAATCATATGAAGAATGCAAGAATATGAAAATCATTTGTTGATCGACATTATGTATATTGATGAGATGAAGTGGGCACGGTCTATATGTTGATGAACATAAAGAGCCTTGAAGAAATTAAGGTGATGAACAATATGCATATGGGCATCAAAGAAGACCAAAGAATTTGCTCAAGGCAAAGGTATGAAATGTAGGGCATTTCATTTTGCCGGTCTCGGTGATTAGTGGAGAAAAGACCGGATTGATAAGATAGAATGTCGTACTATTAAGAGGGGTCTTGATGATTCTTGAGTCTTTACTAGGTGTTGAAAAGTTCAATCTTGCATATGCATACTAACCTTGACAAGGAACCGGTAGTTTGCTAAAAATCGTTAAGCAAATGGTTGATGGAAATGAGAGGTGGATCTTGGATTGCTTTTCTGCCTTGATCCAATGTGTTTTGGGTCAAGCATTCAGTTGGGATGTGTAGTCCTCTGAACAAGCTTTCCATAGAGTCCAAGATCACCTAATTTGGACATCGGAGCTAAGAGTTATGACTTTTTTTGCTGAGCCTCGGTCGTGCTGAAAAAATGGACTGCGGACCGTCCGTCACTTTTGAGGCGGACAGTCCGCGAATGGCAGACCGTCCGCCAATTCCTGGCGGACCGTCCGCAGTTGATTTTCTGACCCGCGGACCTAATGGCGGACCCTTCACTCAGAGACTGTTTCTGGGGGTTCCAGAGCACTTTTATAAGGCGGACAGTCCGCGAGAGGCATAACGGTCGACTGAGAGAGGCATTTATTGAGAATATACCCGTTGGAGTTCAAATGGCAGACCGTCCGGCCGTGTAGGGCGGACGGTCCGCCAAAACAGAGCGTTTCGGGCTGTTTGATTGTAACGGCTAGTTTGGGAGTGTTGGCCTATATATACCCGGTCTCCTACACCTTAGAGGAGTGCTGAGCATTCCATTGAGCATCCTTGAGCTTGTGCAAGTCCTCCCCACGAGTTTGTGTATGTGTTGCACATAAGAGAGGGTGAGAGGCAAGATTTGAGTGCATTTGCATAAGAGATTGAGCTTTAGGCACTTGGTGAAGGGTCAAGTGAGTCTTGGCTTGTTACTCTTGGTGTTTGCCGACACCTAGACGGCGTGGTGGTGCTGTGATCCGGTGATCTTCTCAAGAGAAGCTTGTGAGAAGGCCCGGTGTGCTTGTGAGAGGCTTTGTGCTCGCCTCACCGGAGTGGTGAAGAACAACCCTAGTGGAATCGAGGTGTGGAGCGGTTCTTTGGTTCAAGCCGGCTCAAGATCAAGCGGTGCATTGATAGAGGAGCGGTTGGAACATTGAATCCACCTCAACGTGGATTAGGGGTGACCGGCAAGTCACCGAGACCACGGGAAAAAATTCGGTGTCTCTCCTTTGTGGTTTGTTCACTTGAGTTCCTTTAATTTGTGCAACTTACATTCAAGCAATTTATATTCTTAGAAACATTCTTGCTTGATTGTCACCCTAGGATTGCAAACCTTGATCTATACATAGGGTGTTGGTGCACATAGTTGAGAGACATATTTATGGGGTGTAGTCGAGTTTTAACCGATCGTTTTAATTCCGCATTTTTATCGGTTAAGTCTTGTTAGAATTTTTAGAACCGACTATTCACCCCCCTCTAGTCGGCCTCCTCGATCCTACACGCCGCCGCCGGCCGCATCCACCCGCGCTGGCCGACCAGCCTGATCCATCTGCGCCATCACCTGATCTCCTCTTTCGCCCTATCTCACTGTCCGCCCTGCCGCCCCCGCCTTGGCCGCCGGCTGGCATCCACCTGCGGCGGCCGGCCCACCCCCCCCTCCCCCCCCCCCCCCCCGCGCGTCCAAACCCGTCAAAGTGGCCGGTCACAAAAAATCAGGATGCAAAGATAGTTACATGAGTCAAATAATTGAAAAAGGTGATTTTATTGTCAAACTAACACAAGCATCCAAACAACCCAAGTGCTACTGTTAGTGTTAGTGTTAGTTTGTGTTAGAAACTAACACTAACATCTAACAGTGTTAGAGTATCCAAACAGGGCCAGCACTTAATGCTCGAAAGAATCAAAGCACAGTGCTCAACGATGCTTTCCACGAGGCTAATCCCCATACCAATTTGCGTTGCTGTCGCGCGTATCACCGGCCGGCATGGTATTGGTATGGACTGGCGAATTTCCTACGAGCACTGAAGTACTACGCAGAAAAAAAAAAAGAGAAGACAGCCTCCTTTTCAAATTTTTTTATTAATTAATCCTCCAGCTTTGTGCAATCATGCACCGACGAGCTGGATTACCTGGGTCGACGAGACAAGTCTTCGTACCGAAGGAAGGAACCCCCCCATAATTTGCCACGTTGTTCTGTATTGTTTGTTTATACTATACGGTGTGTCTTTGTTGACGTAACTCGTAAGAAAGCAAGCAACCAAGTACGCGCAGACTTTGGGGTTCCTAGTGGTCACGTACTGTACATGCAGCTTCTGAGCCAACAGTTTGGACGTACACGGGCACGAGTCTGGTTTGGATTCTGATTACTTGACGCTCCACGTGCAGCCACGTCCCCGGCCCGCCCGAACATTCTGCCACAGCTGTACGTATCGTCACGGTTCAAATCAAGAGGGAAAAAAAAAGGAAGAAGAACTGAAAACTCCAAATGTTGCCCATGTGTTGCCGCGCAGTTTTTTTTTAAATTCTTTGTCAGAAGGTATCGAGTACTGACGCATTCAAATGGGATAGATTAGTACTAACCAAAGTACCCGTAGCTGTTCAAGACGTGTTGGGTTGGCAACACGGCAACGGCAAATTGGTTGAGTTGGGCAGGCAGCGAGGGACAGCGCCATGTGGTTCCTCTGCTGCTGCTGCTATTCCTTTGACAACTTTTCTTCCTTAGGCCTTGTTTAGTTCCAAAATCCAAAATCCAAAATGAATGTTTAGACACATGTATGGCGTACTAAATGTAGGTAAAAAACAAATCGCATTATATAGATGGACTGAAATTTGCGAGACGAATCCAATGAGTCTAATTAGGACGTGATTAGACACTAAATTGCTACAGTAATGCTACAGTAACATGTGCTAATGACATATTAATTAGGTTCATTAGGTTCGTCTCGCGAATTTCAAACGTAATCTGCAATTAGTTTTTTAATTAGCCTATGTTTAATACTTCAAATGTGAAAAGATTTCTTTCCAAAATCTTTTCACCGCGGAACTAAACACGGCTATAGGACCCGCTGGGACGGGTAGGGTAATTATACTTGTTGCCTCGTTTGCTCCATCAGCGCCTGGTCGTATTTGTATTTGCTGGCACAGCAACGTTTCGGACAGTGACGGTTGGCCGTCGCATTCTTTCTTGCGTTGCCGTCGTATACCACGTGGCTATTCAAGTGTATGTATGTGTATCAGATCAGCGTCATGGACTCAAATGGCCGAGGATGATACAGAAACACTACAGGGAGAGCTAAGCCGTGCAACTTGTCTCAATGCTGCCAACGAAGTTGACCGGCGATTGGGAGCAATCGGCCACTTGGGGGAGTTGCAAGTTTGGAACACCACCTCCCTGGAGTCCACGGCGATATGGGCCGCCCTTTCTCCTAGCCAGAGAGGCACGCAGCCCAGTGGCCCACCCCCACACATACACACCGGGAGTGAGTGACCGGGAGGCCGCCGATAACTCTCGGGCCATGCAGCCCACCAGTCTCCTCGCCCTACTGGATGCAGGCCCAAAGAATTTTCTCGCATGCAGCGGCGAGCCACTTTTTTGCTAGAAAAGTTTCAATCGCCGCCTCGGCAGCCGGCGCATTCCTTATTTGCTTGTGCTTGTGCCTCACGAGCAGCTCGACCAGTACAAGAATGAAGAAAACGAAGTTTACTGTGAGGTAAACAATACATACTGAGATTACTGACTGTGCATGAAAACTGTGCTCAGCGTTCACCAATGCCAATAATATCCCTAGTCAGCACCACGTCCTCCCTCTTTCTCGGGGATTGCTAATTTGCGGTCGCCCGCACAGAGGGCGTCGTGCGCTCGATTCCCAACCGCCCCCGCATGCACGCGCCCCAAGCTTGCAGTCGCTCTCTGATGCGACAGTTTCTAGTCTCGGCAGGTTTTTTTCGACGTCATTTCATTGTGGGTAGTCGAAAAAGTAAAATTCAAAAGTTTTAAGAAAATTTTGAAACAAAACTTTGTGACAAATTTAGCAAAACTCTTTGAAAAATGTTTATACACAAGTTTATGAAGAAAAAAGCGAAAGCAAAAGTTTAAATAAAAAAGTTGTGAAAAACTTGTACAGCAAAAAAATATGAAACAAAAATTTGTAAAAACTTTTGCAACAAAAAAAATTGAAACAAAATTTTGTGAAAAACTTTTGCAAAATTTTTTTTTGAAACAAAATGTTGTGAAAAACTTCTGCAACAAAAAAAAGTTTGAATCAAAATTTTGTGACAAAGCAGATATAATTTTTTCAAAATGCCCAGACAAAAAACGAAAAAAGTTTAGGTGGAATATTTTCAAGAATATTCGAAAAGATTTGCAACGAAATCTTGAGAGAAAAATCCGCAACCGGTGGTCACCTGCACCGCTCCCCGCCGCCGCTCGACGCCAATGGCACATATGCTGGCTGCAGCCTCCGCCGTCAGTCGCCGCCACTACAGGCCGCAGCTCCGGTGACCCCGCTACCGCTTGCTGCCCTCCGCTGCCGCGTAGCCTCCACCACTGCTGCTCGCAAAAATCCCGGCCATGCCCGCCGTCGTTCCCCCGCGGGTCCTACCGGCGCGCACGAGGTCGCCGTCGTGCGCCTCTGGATGGAGGAGAGTGAAAAAGGCATAGAGAATGAAAGGGGATGAGTCAAGCCGATGGGATAAGAACGACAGAGTATGCGGGGCCCGCGCACATGGGGGTGGGGAGGGCGCGTGGAGCCATGGAGACTGGAGAGATCTGATCGAGCGCGCATTTAGAAAGTAAAGCTCGCGTGTAAACTTGGGATCGCGCTCTTTCTCTAATCCTCGCCAAAGGTCCTCAAGATAGTTAGAAGGGTTGAGGTCCAGGTTCGATTCCTCGTTGGAGCGAATTTATAGGGCTGGTTTAAAAAAAATCCCCTCGCCGGCTTACCGAGGTTCAATTCAGGGATTTTTCTAGACCCGGAAGAGATTTCTTCCGCTTAATGAAAAACCGTGGGGTTTTTCAACCCATCGGGTCTAGTTTTTTTCTTTCTCTAATCCTCCTTTTCCTCTTTTTGATGACGTCGTCATGTACCACATCCTCTACACCTCTTTTTGCCATGCCGGGCTGCCGGCTCCTAAAAGATGGCCAATAAGCTAGTACTCAGCTTCCAATCATCAGCTGTTAGATTAATTAGGCACGTGACAAAACCAGCCGAATACTCTATAGCCCACCCCTCCACCGTCCGCCCCCCGGACAGAAAGGACAGTCCCGGCGAGGAACACTGCAGCATATCCGGCAGTGCTGCCGAGCACACTTGCGCCGGCTAGCTGCCTGCGTTATGCAACGATGCCGGCCTCAAAGCACGCTCCGGGTGTTGGAGTTGGTGTTGCCTACTGACACAGAGCGACGTCGCTTGCAGTGCGCGTCGGTGGCGGCAATTTTGATTTTACAACTGCCGACCAGTCGCCGACGATCACAGCAGGTCACACCACTTCACTAATTCACCTTGAGAGCAACCGGCAGGCCACATAAACATTTTATCTGGGCCTGGAGAGCATGTATATGTACTATGTGTCAAGAAGAGCCCCGTGGGGGCTCCTTCTTGTCTTCTGCTATATGTTCTGCACCGGGTGTTCTGAATTAACCAACTCGTGTTCAACACAAGTTACTGGAGCTCTGAAACTCTGGGTTTCTGAAAAATTATCTCATCCGGTGTTCTCTGCAGTACTAACATGTAAGGGGAGCAAGCTTGCATTGGTAACGTAACACCTTGGCGGTTTTTGGCCGTGCACATGCTTTTGCTCACATCAAATGTTCTCTGCTGCAGTAACATGTCAATCAGAGAATTGCATTGTTATCACAGTCTAGGCAAGCTTGCAGTGACAACATCTTCAGTCTTTTTGGCTTTGCCAACAAGTTAGAACATCAAAACTGTTACATTTCCATTCAAGAGATGGAAGAAGAAAGAAAAGAAAAGATTGTCCGCTCGCTAGTCAAGCTCAAAATAAGGTGACTATGGCAGCCTGCTACAGCTGCTGACTAATTAAGCTAGTACCTAAGCTATTTCCTCTTTGCACAAAGGGAACGAACAAACGCAACAGCCAGGGCTGCATCGCTCAGTGGTGCCTTGGTTCATGAACGCTGGCGCCGTAGTAGTCTTCGTGGAACTCGGGTAGCTTGTGCGCCGTTGCCATGACCTCCTGTCCAGCGATGCTTCTCTTCGTCTCACTCTCGCCGCCTACTGAGCTTTTAACGGTAGCGATGCTTCTCTTCGTCTCGCTCTCGCCGCCTACTGAGCTTTTAACGGTAGCGATGCTTCTCTTCGTCTGTCTCTCGCCTGCCGAGCGTTCAACGGGAGCGTCCTTTTGCGCCAAGTTCTCGCTTGCTTTCTGAATTCATCACAAGAATGCAAGCACGTCAGCATCCGTTACAAACGACCAATGCAGAATGCACGAACATATTCATTCAAAAATTCAGACACTGAAGAATGAGGAATCACTTACATTATTGACAGTTTGCTGCTGGCTCTGGCTGACAGCGGCACGGCTCTCCGCATCCAACCTAATGGCTTGAGCTTCCATGGTCGTCAGCAACAGAACCAAGAAGACGGCGGCGGCGGCCAATGACAAGGAAGTCCTCATCTTTGTGCGGTACGGTAGAGAGACTGTGAAGAGACTTGAGAGGTCAAGTGCTATCGCTTTCCTCCTCAGCTCAGTTGGAACGCAGAAGCTATGAACAGGCAAAGTGGTTTGAATCCATCTGACCTACGACACGCCCTACTTATACACCTTCCTTCAGAGTTCAGGACAGTGGCCCCGTCCCAGTGATTGCTGTACTCATGCCTATCAGGATTCAGGAGTGGGGCTGTCAGCACACAAAAACAAGCTGTGCTGTCTGTACCAGTGTCGTCAACTCACGCATCCATGCGAGACGATGACTTAGTTTATGGCGCCCCTGTCGCCCTTTAGCGAAGGCCAGCCCGCACGAATTTTGGGCCGTGTTTAGGCCACTGGTCCCTGGATTAGGTACACTGGTGATGCTGAACCTGCAAGCACTAAGCTTCCACCGGCTTCTCTGTCCGGTCTCAGCCATCCCCCTGGAAAGTTGCGCGCCTGTCTCGCGGCTCTTCAGCAGAGGCTGCGTATTTGTTCGCGTGTTGCTTCAGATCGAAAAGGCTTTGCACGGGGAGGGGAGAAGGCAGAAAAGAGCGCGCCTGATAAGCCGGGCTGGCTCGTCTGGACGGACGGAGCGTTTAGTTGTTTCTGAATTCTGAATGTGTGTGACCACTGACCAGCAAATGTTTCGAGGGGAAGGAAGGCTGTCTGCTGGAGGCATTGACCTGGGTCAGGGAACCATGCCACCGGTAAAGCGAGAGCAGCGGTTTGGGGATAAGCGTCAGGGAGAGGACGTTAGGAGCTACTAATGCTAGGTTAGGGGGAAGATCTATTGAAAGATTAGCTGCAAAACTGGCACCAAAAGGTGTGTCGGCGCACGGGCAGCGATCTCGGTTGACCGAGCTCGCGACGTTCACAAATCACAAGCAGGTACAGAGCTGGGTCGGAGGAGGCAATCGGTAGCCTGTCGGACCTGAACTCAAATCGAACAGTCCCATGAAGGTAACGGATCGATTTCGATGGGTTTGCTATGGCCTATTGGATGGTAGCATGTGAAATCAATCAAATCTTGTCCAGGGTTCCCATGTCAGATCTTGTTCGTTGTTTGGTTGCTGTCAGTACAGGTACAGCATCAGAAATTCTTGATTCAGGATGGCCATTGTCATTTCACGGCTGAATTTTCAGTTCGGAGGCATATGCTTATACTACTGATGATAGCAATTACCTGAACTGTAACAAAATCTACCACCAGGAACACCAACAAGATATCTGAACATGATCAAAGCCCAATATCGGGTGGGCACCGGGCGCACATCACATGTGAGAACATTACTTCGATTACACTGATATACTCCCAGCAAGGTTTTATTTACAAGATCAGGGGGAAAAACATCGCATAATGAGCCACAAAAGCCCCCTGGATGCACACTGCTAATTCGTCCTTACCTAGCTCCAACTTTTTATTATTTACAGCGTCTCACAACAAGCTAGTGAGATCTCAAGTCCTTGGTTTATTCTCAGACAAGAATAGTCACTCTGGCATGTCGACAGACAGTTGCTGAACAGTACCAAGATACCGAAAATCGCTACTTACAGTTAACACTCAGCAATGTAGCACAACATCAGGACTGGCGGCCGCCGTCACTGGCCTTCCAGGAGCACTCTGAGGCTGTGAAGCCCTTCAGCTGATATGCTGCGTGCAACCCTGCCTGTCCTGTTCACTCTGGTCTGGGGAGGGGCCTCCTGATGGAACGAGACCATCACTGCTGTTAGATTGTCGCTAGCCCCCCGCCTTATTGCCTCGTCAACAATTTCCCTGCAGCACAGCCTCAAGTCATTGTGGTCTTGAAGCCTCCGTCGTGCGAAATCCACAGCATTTTGGTTTGAGAAGAAGTCCCAGATGCCATCACTGCATATTATCAAGAACTCATCGTCCTTCGTCAATGTGATCATCTTCAGCTCTGGCTCAGCGCTCAAGGGCCCTCCAGGCTCACCCATCTCTTTCATGCCATCGAGATGCCAGTCACCTAGTGCTCTAGTGACTGCCAGCTGACCATTCAAATAACCATCATCGACATAGCCACCAAGTGATTCTACACGCTTTCTTTCATTGATGCAGCACGGCCTGTGATCCTTGGACATTTCAATGGCAGTGCCACGCCGGGAAAGGACCGCCCGGCAGTCACCAGCATTAGCCACTAGAAGAGACCTGCACAAGATATGCTAGCAATTAGCATTCACAATAAAACAGAAAAGGATTTTAAGCAAGACGAATTCTGTTCACTCGGCTCACAGCAAAACTGAAATTTGTAACATCGTGCATAGCTGAGATTGAGGTTTATATATTTGTACCAGAGAAAAAGTTCAGATTTGATGACCTACGGCTATGGTTCGACCCATTGATGAAAAGCTTTTATGCCCTTCAAGTGTCTATGACTGGAAGACAACTCAAATAATCCCAGAAATTCATGCAAACAAACTATTGTGAACTGAATCTCTACCGCATGCTTTCATATTCTGATCAGGCTTTGCAGCTTCCGATCATATGATTAAACAACAAAATTAGTGGATAACACCATAAACAGTGAGTAAGAGTTGGATGTTAAGCAATACCTTCCAAAAATCATTGCTGTAAGTGCTGTAGTTCCAGAAGAAAGACCCTTTTGATGAGAGAATGTCTCTGCAAACTTACTATCAGTTTGCACAAACGACCTCTTGACTACCTTTTCAAGCTCAAGAGGAAAATCAGCATCTTCCACGATGACCCGTGGCAAGTTATCACGGACATAATGGGCTGCATCTTTGCCACCGTGTCCATCAAAAACCTGTGGATAGGAGTTAAAGTGGATCAGAGAACAGAAACATAGTATATTTCATGATTCCTGCAATTATGAAACTATATCGGGAAGCAACTCTCTAATACTGCTGGAAGGGGGGCACACACACATTCTCAATTCACAAAAAAAAGAGTAACTAAAATTTTTGCTATGCTGTAGACACATTTTAGCATGAAGGGTGCATTCAAATTTACAACAAAGGAAGATTGCTTCAGATTAACTCAAAGCCATAGTTGAAATAGAAATGGAATATAAGAATGAACAGTTAATTACCCCATAGAAGGAAATTACTTCATCATCCACTGCTTCATATCCAAATTTTTTTGCCAGATCAGAGATGCACACATGAGCATCTTCCATGTAATCACGACCTCCGATATCAGACCACTCCCCTGACCGTATGATTGGGACGAAGTTCTGCTTGAAATCAACAGACACTGTGTTCTCACAAACTCTCTCCATCTGCACATCATCCAAAAAAAGGATTAGAACACGGTGAAAGAAAGCAAATACTAAACAACTAAAAGAAAGCAATGCTTAAGATTCGATAGAGAACCAAGAAAACAAAACGGCCGATTCACTGCGCTGAATAAAAATTCTATCCCCACACCTGGCCAACAGCTGGAACTCCCTAGAGATACTTGTTAGCATCACAGAGAAAGCGCAATATTTATATATAGGTAGTGATACAGCTAGTTGAAAGGGACAAAGGAACAGAAGTCCAATTCGGTAAAGTAACTGAAGACAAATCACTGTTGGGTAGGAAAGGTTTCAAGTAACCATTTCTAGAGAGGGCAATCATAAACAAAAGGCCAAAGAATACACATAGGTGCTACCTGGCAGCATGTCTGTCTTTCAGACAAAACTCATAGCATCATACATTGAAAAAGGAGCAAAAACCTGTGACAATATGATAGGAAGACAGATACTGCGGTTGTTCACTACAGTTGAGATAATTTGCGGAGTCATGTAAAGCCTACAGGTGTACATTCTTGGACGCCACTCCATAGTCCACTTCCTATTTGCAACATCACTACCAAGTAAAGAGAAAGGGCTACCGCATTAAGGCCTAAAGGGTACCACTACCACGGGCCATCAGATGACATTATGTGCCTAAGAGTTGTTCACAAAGTGCCCAATCAGGTGCGTGAACGACTAACCCTTTCGCCCCCCCTTTCCCCTTGACCTCAATCGAGGAAGAAGTAAAGTACTAAATGAACTTTGCCAGTACTAATTATTCTACTTGTAGATGCTAAAGAACATACTAGATAGCAGATTATCAGTAATCATATATTCAACAGTATGCCCTTCTTTAAGGCTTAGCATCAAGGCCACTCTCTTTGGCATTTGACTTTGATCTGTGGTAAAAAAGTTAGTGTGAACTTGCAGTACTGAATATTTCTGCCTGGCTAAATTGATGGCAGACTAGTACGTCACACCACACATCATACGCAACACAAATTCGTCACAGAATCGAAAGTACAAAGGAACAGCGCAATGCAGAAACAAACAATTATCCCGCGAGCTAGGACAACCACAAAGACGTTGTTTTGACGCAACCTAGAAACTTCTCCCCGTTGAACAATTCAGAGCATCTTCCCTTTCACACCAGTGCGTGCAAGAGAGAATTTTCCAAAAATAAATAAATAAACACAGGAGTTCTTTAATTCCACTGGTGCTCCAATAAATAACCAACATCTCCTATCTATACTCTCTGCTCCGGATTTTCGGAGAAAGCGAACGAAAAGAGAGAGCATTTCGTCATGAAAAGAATGACCCGGAAGCAACCACCACAGCCAAATTTGGTTTCGCGTCCTGAATCGATCCCGCCCCGACCGACCGAAGAAACCCGCACGAATCACCAACAAATGAAAAGCATGAAGCCCGGCAAGCGAGGCCCGCAAGAAATCACGAATATTGCAAGCAAAAAAATCGTAGGAAAAAAAAAAGGAGAGGTGAGGAGCGGAGCCGGTGGTACGCACCGCGAAATCGGCGTGCCTGTCGATGTTCTGGTCTCCGAAATCAAGTCTCCCTGCGTCCTCCAGTCCCTCCACGCACATGTCGGAGGGGTGCCGCACGATCCGGAACGAACGAAAGGCACGCTGCTCTCCTCGACGCAACGCAAAGAGCAAGAACTGCGGAGAGAGTCCCGGGCGGACAGGGGAAGACGGAAGAAGAAAAGGCGGCGGCAGGAGCAGGTATCGATAAGAGGGGAGCGCGGGCGGCGATCGAATCCGAGGCGGAGGAGAGGAGGACGGGCCGAGACGGAGACGGAGAAAGCGAGCAGGAATCCGAGTGCGAGGGAGGGAGGAGGGAGCGCAATGGGAGGAAAGAAAAGCAAAGAAAAAGAGAAGGGGGCGAGGGGAAGATTCTTGGGAATATCGCACAATTTGGAATGGATTAACGGGCGATTAGCGCGATCGCTGCTGGTGATGAAGAATCAAAGAAGGGAGACAGGGTGGTTGGGTTGGAGAGAGGAACGAAGAGATGGAAGGGGAGGGCGAGGGGGTATTTATGGAAGGAAGGGAGCCGAGAGTAGAAAAGCACGTGGGGGACACCGCGGCAGATTTTTTTTAGGCGTGTTGTTTGTTTCTCGCCTGCTGTTTTTATTTCCTTTTCTTTTTCTTTTGGCTGCAAAGTTTGTACCGGGGTTGCCCGTCGACGGGGCCGTTTAAATATGGATTTTTCGTTTTCCACGCGTTAGTTGAGAGAAAATCAAACATAGCAAGCCACCCCCGTCCGCTAAAAAATGCTTTATGGACATGGTTAGTTAGCTCTAGCTTATTTAGAGCATCTCCAAAGTGGTCAATAATCACTTTTAATAATTAATTTGAAGAGTGAAAGTGAAAAATCGATGTTCTAGCAGTTATACTCCAACCCGAGTCAAATTGAATCTTTTTGTACCTTTTGAGAATTATCAGGTTGGAGGGACATTTTTTTTCGCCTAGTAGTTTATGGCAAAATTCCAAAACTATTTAAAAAAAAGTAGACACTTTTGGAGATGCTTTTAACAGAGTTTTTTTTTTTAACTTTCACGGACCATTTCTGTAGAAAAAGCATCCATTTCCTTTTCTAACAGTAAATTATGTGAAAATCAAAATATCGTATACGAAATTAAGAGATGGAAAAAATTGGTAATGTCGGCAGACGTAATATACCACAAGCTACTCCATGCCACTATCTTAGCCACTTGAAATCTTTCCGTGCAAATGTCACACCAACACAATTTTACTTTTTACATGCATTGAGTATTAAATGTAAACGAAAAAATAATCCATTACATGAATGGAATGTATGTCTCGAGACGAATCTAATGAGCCTATTTAATCTATAATGATTTGCAGCAGAAATGCTACGGTAACCATTCGCTAATTATTGATTAATTATCCTCTAATTATCCATCATTAGATTCGTCGTCTCGCGATTTCTTACTTAGATCCATAATTTGTTTTATTAGTACTTCACGTTTATACTACTTCTAAATGATATATTTTTTTATGTGACATTTTAATGAAAATTTTTCCACCTATCTAAACACCCTCCGAGATACGAGAGGTCGAGGGGCCGCGCGACAAGGACCTCCCGAGACCCCGACGAACGTGAGGTTGGTAGTCGCCTGTTGCTACTGGCTAGAGACCACGGCTTAACCGCGTAAGTGCTCACCTCAGCAGCAGCCCACTGTTTTTTTTTTCCTTTCCTTCCCTGCAGCTCGTGATATTTTCCGTTCATGAGCGAACATGAAAAATATCCGTGTTCTCTTTTTGCCCTTTTTACACAACAACGGTAGCCCATGGGCGTGCTGGTGTCCGCTCCGTTCCGTCGAGTTGGAGTCACTGCTGTTGCCGTTGCACGTGAGTGAGTGATCATATGCAACAAGTCGATGCCCGCCGCTAGATCGACAGGATTCAAACGGGTAGAAGTAGAATTGTCTATTTGCGGCCCTGACAATGTTCTTTCTGGAGTCTGGGCTGATCAATGTTTTTAGCTTCGGGTAGGTCGAGAGAATCATCCGGAGAGAGGAGCCAGCCAGGCCAGGCATACAGCAGGGTCAACGGTAGTCGGTAGGAGGCACAAAAGGCCTCGCCCCAAGCTTTCGTTGCCAGCAGGAACGCATGACGAATAATCACTCCCACGTACCTAACGCATGTGACTGCACGGTCAGGCCTGGGGCACGGTTAAACTTGCAGATGCAGAACATTAACCGCGGCGATTTCTCTGACCCGCGCGCCCCGTTGACCGCCACTGCCAGGTGGTCCCGCCCCCACGCGAGGCAGCAGCGGGAGTACGCTGTCGGATCTCGCATCGCACGGACCAGATCAAGCGGACTGCGACAGCCGCTACGGAAAAAACGACTATCAGTACCGGTCAAGAAGGTCTCGTTAGTACCGGTTCTGGAACCGGTACTAACGTTTCGAGACTAAAGTGGCAGTCTTTTAGTACCGGTTCCAGAACCGGTACTAAAACGCCTCCCCGGGGTGGCGGGCAGCGCACGCAGTTTAGTACCGGTTGGTAACACCAACCGGTACTAAACTGTTTTTTCTCTTTTATTTTATTTTATTTCTAATGCGTATTCCGTATCGTATCCGTTCTAATGCGTATTCGTATCGTATCCGTTCTAATGCGTATTCGTATCGTATCCGTATAATGCGTATTCGTATCGTATGAATTCGTATCGTATTCGTATGCGTATTTTGTAATACATATGAATTTTTTTTAACACATATGAAAATTTTCTAATACATATGAAATTTTTCTAACACATCTACAATTTTTCTAGCACATATGAATTTTTTCTAACACATATGAAAATTTTGTAATACATATGAAATTTTTCTAACACATCTAAAATTTTTCTAACAAATATGATATATTTCTAAATCTATTTAAACAAAAAAAAATGTGCTGACGTCAGCACCCAGGGTGCTGACGTCAGCACATCACGTACACACGGCAGGGGCGGCGGCGTCGGGGGCGAGGCGGCGGCGTCGTGGGCGAGGTGGCGGCGGCAGCGTCGGGGCAGCGGTGCAGGCGGGCGGCGGTGGGGGCGCGACGCAGGCGCAACGAAGCCGGGGCGGAGGCGGGCCGCCGGCGCGATGTAGCCGGCGCCGGAGAGGAGAGGCGGGGCCGGCCGCCGGCACGTACGGCGAGGAGTCGCCGGCGCTGGCCGGAGGAGGAGAGGAACGGGCGCCGGACGGAGTGCAGACGACGAGGGTGGCGCCGGCGTGGTTCGAGGTCGACGGCGGCGCGCGGGGGATGGCGGCGGCGGGGGATGGCGGCGCGGCCGGCGCGCGGGGCCGGGGGATTGCGGCGGCGGCCCGCGGAGAAGGCCGGCCAGGCGGTCCCGGAGAGGCGCGGGACGGCGGCGGCGCGCGCGGACGACGGCGGCGCGGCGGCGAGACGGCGGCGGCGCGCGCGGACGACGGCGGCGCGGCGGAATTGGAGAGGTAAAAACGGCTAAGTCCGGAGGAGGAAGAAGAGTGGGGTTTTATACCCCAGGCAGGTTAGTACCGGGTCGTGTTACAAACCGGTACTAACCTGCCACCCCAGGCACGTTAGTACCGGTTTGTAATACGGCCCGGTACTAACGTGCCACAGCTGGCGGGAAGCGAAAACGTGAGGCAGGTTAGTACCGGGCCGTGTTACAAACCGGTACTAACCTGCCTCCCCTGTAAATGGTATAGTTTTTCTCTTATTTTTCTTTTCTGTTTGTATATATTACTTTTATTCTCGTTTAACACTTATTATAAATCGTAAAGGCACTACGTACACTTTCAAATTACTTATTTCAAATTACTTTTATTCTCGTTTAACACTTATTACTTATTATATGATTACATGTTTAATTTCAAATTTGAAAATACACACTTATTGTAATTTATAAAATATCTCATTAAATATCTCACATACATATAGTAAATCTGTAAAATACGAAGAGGTAATTATTTTTTGCATGCAAAAATATTTATAAATAATAACTTCCAAATCTCATATAACTGTTTCTTCAAATCGAAAATTAATTATTTAATTAACGTCAAATTTCAATAATCAACACTTTTCATTAAAAAAAAGAAAAAAGAAAATTAAATTACATAAGTCCATAGTAATGTCACACACATATTGAGTTAATTATATCGACAGAACACACATTGAGTATCTTCTGTACCTCCAATCATTAGGACATGCGTGTATCTTCTGTACCTCCAATCCAAGAGGGCACACAATCTTTTTGGCTTGGTACGTGGTCGACGGCAGCACATTAGCCTCAGGAAGTGTAACATCCGGAAAAATTACCAAATTAAATCACTCGATAAAAATTCATTTTCAAGTTTCTCTTCTTCGAGCTCAATCTTTTCCCCGACGAATATTCGTCGTCCCGGTACCGACACCGACAAAGTCCCTCGCTCCCTCGTTTTTCCCGTCGCGCGTGCCTGACCAATCCCGCGATCGGCGCCGAAAATCTCTCTCTTTTCCTCTTTTCCTTTTTTTTTCCTTCCTTTCCTTCTTCCTTCTTCCTTCTCCTTCTTCCTCCTTCTTCTCCCGCGCGCTGCCTGCCTTCTCCCTGCCCTGCGCCAGCGCCACCTCCCAGCTCCTCCCCTTCAACAGCACCGCCGCCCTGTTCCCCCTCTGCACGCCGCCTGCGCGCGCCTGTGCTCGGCGACGGCCGCACAGGGCCGCGGCGACAGCGCCAGAGCCGTGCCCGGCCGCCGGCCCCACCTGCCCGGCGCCGCACGTCGCGCTGCCGCCGACCGGCGCCGTGCTCGCCCTCCACCGCGGCCCCACCCCTGCCACGGTCCGCGCCGCCCCTGTGCGGGACGACGGGAGCACAGCCCCGGCGACGACCCGCCGGCCGGACTGGCCCCACGGCCGCAGGCCGAGCTCCCCTAGCGCCGCCTATAAAAGCCGCCCTCGCCCTCCCTCGCTCGCCCACCGGCACCACCACCATCTTCTCCACCTCCTGAGCCCCTCCCCACTCCAAATCACGCCGCCGCCGCTGCAAATCGCCGCCGCCACCAGAGCCGCCGCCGCCCTCTGTGCGCCGCCGCCGGCCCGCCTCCACGCGCCGCCACAGCCCAAGGTGAGGGGGGAAACGGATTCCCCTTGCTCCCCTCTCCCTTTCCCCCCCTCTCCCCGGCCGCCGCCATGCCCGCCGCGCCGGGAATCGACGCCGGACGGCCGGCCGGCCGCCACCCCTACCTCCCCCTCTCTGTTTCGAAAAGAAACAGAGGAAGAAGAAGGGGAGGTTTTGCCCATAACCCCCTCCACTCTTCCCAAATATCAAAAGGAACCTCCCACCTTTCCACCTTTTCCAGAAAAGCCCCTCCACCCCTAAAACTATTCACAACCAAGTCCCTGTCCTTTCTAAACCAGCCCTACAAACTTCAAATATTACAAATAAACCCCTGCCCCTGAAAAATAATTACAAAACAACCCTTAGCCCTTTAAACCACCCCCTAAATATTTGTTTGACGCGTCATTTCATGCGCCGAACTTCACCCGTTCCTCCCCAAATTCGACCACGGCCTTCCAAATATATTCCGGCCGAGCTATACAGAAATCTCCCAAAAATAATCTTTCTACGATTTATTTCCTATTTCTCTTTTCCGAGCTCATTTAAAAATCCTTTTTCGTTTTTCTTTTCTTTTATTTTAATGTATGCTTGCTTGTGTGTACCGTAGACCACGGAGTGACCGAGGAGCAGCCCCGCGAAGAGTTCGGAGGACCGTACCACGAGCCGGAGTACGCAGGCGAGTACCGCGAGCCGGAGCCCGAGGACCCGTACCGCGAGCAGGCACTTCCGGACGACTTCGACGACGGCAAGTTCAATCCCGTCCTTTGATGCATATTTATCCTATGTTTTACAAACACAACCTATTGGCCTATTTATAAAATGCATTGTTTTATTGCAAGACCCGGTTGGATAGCCACCCCTTGATTGCTATGAATAATCCTTGATCACCTAGGTTATCATTAAATATGACTTGCTCTGTTTGGATGATAGCCGTGCTAGATACGCTTAGGATCTGTTACTCTTACCAGCTATCATATTGCAAATACTCATGTGTTTTAAAATAAAGAATGGTGTGAGTGTTTAAAAGGAAAGGGTGGTTTTCGGTGAAAATAAATAATGATGGAACCGATGGGATGGATGGTGTGTTCTGTGTGAAACACCAAATTGGTGAGCTCGTGCCTGTGTGGCTGAGCGGGATGTGAAGATATCCATCTTGTCATTATTTAAGGACCGAGTTGATTGTCATCTAGCCTGGCCCAGTTTAGTGCTACCGCCCTACCGTTGTATGTGGCAACGGCTTAGCATAAATCCCACTAGTTGGTCGGTTAGCCAATGGGTGAGCTGTGAGCAATGGGAGAACAAGGAGCAGGAGTACGATCTATGTGAGTTACGTCCCGGTCATGCCTCGTTGGGAGGACATGGACCCCTTGGTTGCTTCCATATTGGCTAGTCCGGCTTAGCTACGGTGTGGTAATGGCTTTGACAGGTCCGCGCCGGCATTTCGGTGTTCGTGTTGCGGAAACCGTTGGGGTGGGTTAAGTGTACAACCTCTGCAGAGTTAAAATCTATTCGAATAGCCGTATCCACGGTATTGGATGAGTCACGGCTTGGGCCTGAAACTAGTATTGGGAAAAAGGGTGGGATCTTTTGGTGTGAGTGTTTTGGAAAGTGTCCGGCAGGTGTGCCGTGAGCTACGGCGGACGGGGAGTCCGGTAGCATAAAATGTGGATCCTATGTGGAGGATCAACCCACTTGTATTAAAAATCTGTTTTTACGAAAACCTGTTTAAAATAAACCCTTGCATAAAATCTAGCTTTACGCAAATTAAACCTTAGCCGTATCCTTGAATTATCCTGTGCATAATCTTTATATTCCCCTCCGTGGACGTGGTTGGACTTGTTGAGTACGTTCGTACTCACCCCCTATTTTGTTGCAACAGAGGAGGATCCGGACTTTGTCCCTGAAGAGTTCGAGTAGAGGTCGTGTCCGCACCCGACGTTGCCTGTGGTGTGGTCCTTTCCAAGATGCTTCCGCTGTTCCTCGTCGAGATAGGGCTAGATCCAGTCATAGTCTATCTCTGGTTATGTATTGTTGTACTTTTGATTTCTATTATCGTTTGTATCGAGTACCGTGCCCCTTTGAGGTCGCACGATGACTGAACCATCTGTGGAATAAATGTGTATCAGCCTCCTGGGACTGATATTTGTATCACATTTAGTCTCTGCTTAAGTGGGGACGCTTCAGGTGGTATCAGAGCCGTCGTTGGCTGTAGGACGCGACCATTAGGACCGAAACCTTTAGAAAGCCCTTCTTAGCTAAACCTTCCCTGCACAGACACTGACCTTGAGTCCTTGTCCTGTTCCAGATGGCTGACGACGGATGGAACGAAGGAATCTGCTTTGCAGAGCCGGGTCTTCCTAAGTTGATGCTACTCAGCCTGGAGCGCGTCGGAGTTTCAGACGTACCGGAGTACATGTACCGGGAGTATGACTCCAGAGGCACCCTTCGGTGTGACGTAAGGATCTTTGTGGGGAAGAGCACCCTCTACCCCGACGTGGATCCTTGGACCATCATCACCACGGGCTTTTGCTTCTCGGACACTTACCGAAAGGCTGCCCGTAAAGTCCTGCGACGTCTGCGCGTTGTCTACTGGCGTCATCTTCGAGAGAGTCCTATGGGATTTTTCCCGCCTACCGGAGGAAGAGGACGCTCGTGGATTGATCAGATGAGAAGACTCGGAAGGGATGAAGAAGACCTCGAAGACACCGTCACCCACCTATCTACCTACCTTTCCGGCTTAGATCGTCTTTACATCGAGCAAGCAGCGCAGCTGAAGCACCAGATCCGTAGGGCGGAGAAGGCGGAACATGAGATAGAAGAACAGCGAAAGGAGACCGCCAAAGCTGAAAGGCAAGCGGAAAGCTACCTAGCTACCCTCCAGGACATCTGGCAGAAGGAAGCACAAGAGAAGGAACGTCTTGAAGCGTACCGAAGAGAGAAAGGATTGCTAGAGGATGAGCCCGAGGAAACCCATTGGGATAGGGGTACGCAGACCGAAGACTGGCTAGTAGGGCAACTGCTACCCCCAAAGAAGCGCCGTTGCTGGAGCGAGGAGGATTCCCCTTGAGAGTAGATTAGTTTATCTAGACTAGAGTTTTCTTCTTAATAAATGGATGTACCCAACCTAGTTGTCGAGTCAAAATCTTGTACCTTCATGTTGTACCCTAGCTTTTATGAGAAACAAGTTGTTCACCTTATCCTTACTTTCAGATGGCCGAGGAAGGATGGACCCATGGTGTTTGCCAGGAAGAGCCGGGTTTTCCCCGCCTTTTGATCAACTCCCTGGAGCGTCTTGGTATCACTGAGCGCCCGAGGTACTACAGCAGGGAGTACGAGCATCTTGGCACTCTCCGCTGTAGGGTGATCCTTTCTGTTGCCAGAAGCACCCGCTACCCTGATATTGAGCCATGGAGGGTGACCGCTACGGGATTTCGACATCAGGACACCTACCCTTTGGCTATCAGGAAGGCTCCTCCGCTACCTGTGTCGGATCTTTGAAGAACACCTCATCTCCACACCGATGAGACTCTTTCCCCCGGCTGTCAGGACCCCAGTCTGGCAGGCCCGCATGAGGAACCTGGAACGCCGCCGCCATCAAGATGATCTGTTGTACCATGTGGTCGCCTATCTCGTCTCCTTGGATAGGCTTTTCAACGAACAAGCTGGGTTCCTAAGGGAACAGATTGGCCGAGCCGAGCAAGCTGAACTCGCGGTGAGGATGTACCAAGTCCGGGTGGCTCAAGCCGAAGCAAGGACCGCGGCAGCCATAAGCAGTGAAGCTGTCGCGCATGAGAGTCTCAGACAGGCTCAGGACCGGAGCATGCAAGATTGGGCCAGAAGCGGAACGCCCGTCCCGGTAATCGGAGAAGACCGGATCCTACTTGGGACCCCTATTGCAAGATGGGGAGGACCTAGTAGAACCTCGCCAAGCACACCCGGAGGTGCCGGGGAACCAGCAGCACCCGCCGAAGAAGGAGCCCCTGCACAGCCCCAGGAAAATGGGATCCCAGAAGACGAAGAACTGCTCATTCCCCTGGAAGAACACTCCGCCCCGGAAGAAGGATCGCCCCGCGAGTAGTGTGCACCCAGTCACCCCAAGGATTGAAGCCGTCCCGGTCCGAAGTTTAGAGTTGTACCCTAGTTGCGTAGTTGTACCCCAGTTGTGTCGTTGTACCCCGGTCGTGTAGTTCGTGTTTTGGCTTGTCCAAGTGTTGTACCCCCCCCCCCATTTCAAAGAAATAAAATCGTTTGTGCTTGTTGTATTGCTAGACTCTGTGCTTGTCGGCAGGAGGAGGATTCTGCCTTTCTGTTTTTACGAATTAAATAACTTAAACATCACTAAAATTCCAAATCCTAGTCTCTTATATGTCCTCTAAATCTGCAGATGGTCAACACGCGTGGACCCAGGGCTTCCCGGAGCCGAGTCCCGGCTGCTAGCAACAACGTGCAGAGTGCACCCCATGGTGAGCACCAGGATGAAGTGAACCAGGAAAGGAGGGAGGAAAGTCAGGTTGGGCCAGAGCAAGCGCCACTTCCACGTGCCGCCGATTGGCTGCAGGTGGTGAACAATCAGAATCTGATAATGGAAGCCTGTGGTCAAGGCCATCGCCAACCAGAGGCCCCGTGGGCAGAGTATGAATGAGAAACTGTCAGAGTTCATCAGGACCAAGCCACCTACCTTTGGCGGGTCCACCAACCCACTGGATGCAGATGATTGGCTGAGGGTGATTCAGAGGAAGTTGGAACCACTCCACTGTGAAGATCGTGACAAAGTACTCCTGGCCACCCATCAACTTGTTGGGAATGCTCTCGCATGGTGGGAAAACTACTGTGCAGCCGCCCCAGATGCCACTGTCATCACCTGGAGGGATTTTGTGGATGAGTTCCGTCGTACCATATCCCTGCAGCCACCATGAAGCGCAAGGCAGATGAGTTCCGGGCACTGCAGCAAGGCAACAAGACTGTGGAAGAGTACACCTACCGGTTCATGGAGTTAGCCCGCTATGCACCAGAAGAAGTGGACAGGGATGAGAAGAAGCAGGAGATGTTCATGAAAGGCCTGGACCCAGAGCTCAGGACTCTGCTCACTCCCCAGATTTACCCAGACTTCAACACACTGATGAACAGGGCCATTCTCACTGAAAAGGCCAAGGCGGATGAGAAGAAAGATCTCAAGCGCAAGTTCCTAGAGAACAAGGCTCGCCAGCAGGACCGCTTCCAGAGGATCAAGAGCTATAACCCCCCACCACCCAGATCCCAGACGCCGATGCAGTACCGCACTCAGTCCCGAGCCTCAGGCTCACAGGTCACCAACCCCACCTTCAGAAGCCAGAGTGCCAAAGCCCCACAGGGTAGTGCCAGTCAGGCCAGCAACAACAACAGGGCTTGTTTCAACTGCCGTGAGACCGGGCATTATGTGGCCAACTGCCCCTACGCCAGTAACAAGCCAGCAGCCCCAGTGTACTCCAACACGGTGAATGGACCGAAGCCAGCTCTGTCAGGTGCCAACCGTGTGCCCGTCCGCAGCAACAACCCCGGCAACAACACCAACAACCAGCAGATGAGGCAGCCCCAGCAGTCCTATGGACGAGCCCGCGTCAACCACATCAACGCGCAGGAGGCTCAAGGAGCTCAGGGCGTAGTACTTGGTGAGTTTTTAGTCAGCTCAGTACTTGCCACAGTTTTATTTGATTCTGGAGCATCACATTCCTTCATATCATCAAGTTTTGTGGATAAGCACAATATACCTACAGTACTACTAAAGTTACCCCTGTTAACCCGAACACCTGGAGCCGACATCAAGTGTCAGTTAGGTTGTTCTAGGGTAAGGATTATTTTAAGTGGGGTAGAGTTTCTAGCTGATTTGGTAGTACTCAAGTCCAAGGGGATAGATGTAATACTTGGAATGGACTGGCTGACCCAGCATGACGGCCTTATAGGATGTGCCGCTAGGACCATACAACTAACCAGCCCTGAAGGAGTCCAAGTAACTTGCCACACCCGAGAAACAAGATCAGACCCAATGGTTTATACTTTGGAGGCCAAAACCATAGCAGAAGTTCCAGTAGTGTGTGAATACCCAGATGTGTTCCCAGAAGAACTCCCCGGAATGCCGCCAGATAGGGACATAGAGTTCATTATTGACCTTATCCCAGGGACATCTCCTATAGCCAAGAGACCATACCGAATGGCCGCAGCAGAACTAGCAGAGTTGAAAGAGCAGTTGAGAGACCTTCAGGAGAAAGGATTCATCAGACCTAGCTCATCCCCGTGGGGATCACCCGTTCTATTTGTGAAGAAGAAGGACGGAAGTATGAGGATGTGTGTGGATTATAGGTCCTTAAATGAGGTAACCATCAAGAACAAGTATCCATTACCCAGAATAGATGACCTGTTTGACCAGCTGAAAGGAGCCAAGTATTTCTCCAAGATTGATTTAAGATCAGGATATTATCAGCTTAAGATCAGAGAAAGCGACACCCCCAAGACGGCATTTGTGACAAGGTACGGGCAATACGAGTTTACAGTGATGTCTTTTGGACTGACTAATGCCCCGGCATACTTCATGAACCTCATGAACAAAGTGTTTATGGAAGAATTGGATAAGTTTGTTGTCGTTTTTATTGATGACATACTCATCTATTCCAAGAGTGCCCAAGAGCACGAGCATCACCTCAGAGTGATCTTAGAAAAACTGAGAGTACACAAGCTGTATGCCAAGTTTAGCAAATGTGAATTTTGGCTTGAGAAGGTAGCCTTTCTTGGCCACATACTAACAGCAGAAGGAGTAGCTGTTGATCCCGAGAAGGTAGAAGCAGTGTCAAACTGGCAACAACCCACTAATGTGAGCGAGATAAGAAGTTTTCTGGGATTGGCCGGATATTATCGGAGGTTTATAGAAGGATTTTCCAAGATAGCAAGACCCATGACCGAGCTGCTCAAGAAAGAAAAGAAGTTCGTCTGGACTGAGTCATGTGAAAGAAGCTTTCAAGAACTAAAGAAGAGACTGACCTCAGCCCCGATACTGACCTTGCCAGATATTCAGCGGGACTTTGTCATATACTGTGACGCTTCCCGAAATGGGTTAGGATGTGTACTTATGCAAGATGGAAAGGTAGTTGCATATGCCTCCCGCCAGCTTAAGCCCCATGAGCAGAATTATCCCACCCATGACTTGGAATTAGCAGCCGTGGTTCATGCCCTGAAGATTTGGAGACACTACTTAATTGGAAATAAGTGTGAGATCTACACGGATCACAAGAGCTTGAAGTATATATTCACCCAGCCAGATCTGAATTTAAGACAGAGAAGATGGTTAGAGCTTATCAAGGATTACAATCTGGAATTCATTACCACCCCGGCAAGGCCAATGTTGTGGCAGATGCCCTAAGCAGAAAGACCTATGCACCCAAGAATGCCCATCTACAAGAAGAAATGGCTCGGCTTAATGTGCACATTGTATCTCCTAAGTCTTGCCCGTAGCTAACGGTGCAGCCCACCTTGGAAGAAGACATCAGGAAGGCCCAGGGATCAGACCCAGACTTGGTAAAAATTCGGAACCACACAGGAGAAAATAAGGCCCCAGATTTTAGAGTGGATGCAAAAGGAACCCTATGGTACAAAGATAGAATTTGTGTGCCCAAGCAAGGGAATTTCCGGCAGACCATTATGGATGAAGCCCACAACTCACCTTACTCTATTCACCCCGGAGCCACCAAAATGTATATGGATTTGAAACAGAAATACT
This sequence comes from Urochloa ruziziensis, assembly GCA_015476505.1. Taxonomy (NCBI): domain Eukaryota; kingdom Viridiplantae; phylum Streptophyta; class Magnoliopsida; order Poales; family Poaceae; genus Urochloa; species Urochloa ruziziensis. The sequence continues at coordinate 7,044,364 of CM027123.1, read as the reverse complement.
GGTGGAATGGGATGAAAGCAGAGATCGCCCAGTTCGTCGCCCAGTGCGACATTTGCCAACGAGTCAAAGCCGAGCACCAGAAACCGGCAGGCTTGTTGCAACCATTGCCTATCCCGGTTTGGAAATGGGATGAGATTGGTATGGATTTCGTGGTAGGATTGCCCAAGACTAAAAAGGGGAATGACTCTATATGGGTGATAGTGGACCGACTCACCAAAGTGGCCCATTATTTACCCGTACGGACCAACTATGGAGGCAAAAAGTTAGCGAAGCTCTATGTGGAGAACATAGTAAAGCTACACGGAGTACCGAGCAGAATTGTCTCAGACAGAGGGACTCAGTTCACCTCCAAGTTTTGGAAAGGTTTACATAAAGCCATGGGAACCAAGTTAGATTTTAGCTCAGCTTATCACCCACAGACAGACGGCCAGACGGAAAGAGTAAATCAGATTATGGAAGACATGTTACGGGCTTGTGCCCTGACCTATGGGAAAGACTGGGAACGGAGTTTGCCCTATGCAGAGTTCTCTTACAACAACAGTTATCAAGCCAGCCTAGGCATGTCACCGTTTGAAGCTCTCTATGGAAGGAAGTGCAGAACCCCTTTGATGTGGTCAGAAGTAGGGGAGCGTACATTGGTAGGACCAGACTTTATAAAAGAAGCAGAAGATAAGGTAGCCGAGATCAGAGAGAAGCTAAAGGCTGCTCAGTCCCGTCAGAAGAGTTACTCAGACAAGCACAGAAGGGAATTAAGTTTTGAAGTGGGAGATTATGTATATCTCAAGGTTTCCCCGATTCAGAGGGACCCGCAGGTTTCAAATTCAGGGAAAGTTAGCCCCTCGATACATTGGACCGTACCAGGTGCTTGAAAGGGTTGGAGCCGTAGCATACCGCATTCAACTCCCCAAGGAATTGTCAGACATCCATCCAGTGTTTCACTGTTTCCCAGCTCAGAAATGTTTGAGAGTACCCGAAGAGGAACATATACCGGTGGAAACAATAGATTTGCAGAAGGACCTCAGATACCAGGAAGTACCCGTCAAAATCTTGGATACTGTTACCAAGCACACAAGAAATTCCACGGTACGGATGTGCCGAGTTCAATGGAGCAGACATGGCGAGAAAGAGGCCACCTGGGAACGCGAAGATGCGTTAAAGAAAGAATTCCCCCATCTCTTTAAGGAGTCAGCCGAATCTCGAGGACGAGATTCATTTTAAGTGGGGTAGGTTTGTAACATCCGGAAAAATTACCAAATTAAATCACTCGATAAAAATTTATTTTCAAGTTCTCTTCTTCGAGCTCAATCTTTTCCCCGACGAATATTCGTCGTCCCGGTACCGACACCGACAAAGTCCCTCGCTCCCTCGTTTTTCCCGTCGCGCGTGCCTGACCAATCCCGCGATCGGCGCCGAAAATCTCTCTATTTTCCTCTTTTCCTTTTTCTTTTTCCCTTTTTCCTTTTCCTTTTTCCTTCCTTTCCTTCTTCCTTCTTCCTTCTCCTTCTTCCTCCTTCTTCTCCCGCGCGCTGCCTGCCTTCTCCCTGCTCTGCGCCAGCGCCACCTCCCAGCTCCTCCCCTTCAACAGCACCGCCGCCCTGTTCCCTCTCTGCACGCCGCCTGCGCGCGCCTGTGCTCGGCGACGGCCGCACAGGGCCGCGGCGACCAGCGCCAGAGCCATGCCCGGCCGCCGGCCCCACCTGCCCGGCGCCGCACGTCGCGCTGCCGCCGACCGGCGCCGTGCCGCCCTCCACCGCGGCCCCACCCCTGGCACGCCGCTCCGCGACATCACGCGCTGCCACGGTCCGCGCCGCCCCTGTGCGGGACGACGGGAGCACAGCCCCGGCGACGACCCGCCGGCCGAACTGGCCCCACGGCCGCCGGCCGACGCTCCCCACGCGCTGCCTATAAAAAGAGGGAGCGAGCCTCCCTCGGCCCCCACCGGCACTCACACCGCTTCCTCCACCTCCTGAGCTCCCCCTCGCTCCGAAACGCGCCGCCAATCGCCGCCGCCACGAGCCACCGCCGCCGCCCACTGCCACTGCCGCCGATCCGCCTCCACGCGCCGTCCCAGCCCGAGGTAAAGGAGGGAACGGGACCCCCTCACGCCCATCTCCCTTTTCCCCCTATCCCTGGCCGCTGCCGTGCCCAGAAGCGCCGGCGCCGCCGGCGCCGGCCGGCCACCGGTCAAGCCCCGGCCCCTTCTCTGTTTCGATGAGAAACAGAGGGAGAAGAAGGGAGGTTTTGCCCATAACCCCCTCCACTCTTCCCAAATATCAAAAGAAACCTCCCACCTTTCCACCTTTTCCAGAAAAGCCCCTCCACCCCTAAAACTATTCACAACCAAGTCCCTGTCCTTTCTAAACCAGCCCTACAAACTTCAAATATTACAAATAAACCCCTGCCCCTGAAAAATAATTACAAAACAACCCTTAGCCCTTTAAACCACCCCCTAAATATTTGTTTGACGCGTCATTTCATGCGCCGAACTTCACCCGTTTCTCCCCAAATTCGACCACGGCCTTTCCAATATATTCCGGCCGAGCTATACAGAAATCTCCCAAAAATAATCTTTCTACGATTTATTTCCTATTTCTCTTTTCCGAGCTCATTTAAAAATCCTTTTTCGTTTTTCTTTTCTTTTATTTTAATGTATGCTTGCTTGTGTGTACCGTAGACCACGGAGTGACCGAGGAGCAGCCCCGCGAAGAGTTCGGAGGACCGTACCACGAGCCGGAGTACGCAGGCGAGTACCGCGAGCCGGAGCCCGAGGACCCGTACCGCGAACAGGCACTTCCGGACGACTTCGACGACGGCAAGTTCAATCCCGTCCTTTGATGCATATTTATCCTATGTTTTACAAACACAACC